>CM076580.1:829211937-829566922 GCA_034641835.2 Pinus albicaulis
ACCTTTCACATGAAAATCCAAACCCTACCCTCGACCAAAAAGGGGATATCTTAACGATCAAACAAAGGCACAAGAACATGTACAAGGCACCCGAGCGGTCACCATAATTAGAAAATTTGATATGCCCTCCCTCAAATGAAATGAACCAACCCGAACGTGTTTCATCGAGTGCCCCAAATGAAATTACCAGACCCGAATGGGTTTCATTGGGTGCCCTCATACAATGCGAAATGACGCCCTCAACCGAAGGAAGGCACAATGGAGAAAATGGAAAATGGGTTGCAAAAATGTGCACAAGGCACCAGGGTGGTCACAACTTAACAAATTTGATACATCTACCCTCCAACAAAACAACCTTACTTGAAGGCGTTTCATCGGGCGCACTCACATGGCGCGACAGGGTGTACCCGACCGAATGAAGGCACAAGAGAGAAAATAGAAAACGGGCTGCACAAATGTCCACGAGGCACCTGAGTGGTCATAACTTAGAAAATTTGATGCATCCAAGCACATTTCATCATGTGCCCTAACACGATGCGACACCAGGGGTAACCAAGAACCGCTTTGGGAATTCAGGATCTAGCCTTCCTGAGCTCCAGAGAGGGATCTCTCCTAAAGATTTAGCTTTGTTTTGGTAAAGGGTTTTAGGCTAGCTATGAGTGAGGAATAAGACTGATTTTAGAAGTGTGGTAGGAATAAAAATTGTTTCAAGGTAAACCAGAGGGATCTACCAGAACATTAGGCAATGGAGTCAACTCTCTAGGCAAGCTGAGCTAGGAAATAAGCCTTAAAGATGCAAATGTACTAAGGGCAAGATAGATGACCTTCTAAGGCTTTGAATAGGTTTTGAGGATGGAATGGGTGAAATCTGAACAAAAGGGAACTTAAGAATCCTTAAGTTATAGATAAGTGGATTTGAAGGAGCGGATCAAATTGGGACCTAGAGCAATTAAGAATTCTATGGTTTGGTTATCAAGCTGAAAACAAAATAATGCCAACTAGTTTAAGACAGAGAGCTTATTATCACTAATTCTGTTTAATTTCTCCTTAGTTGATCATTACAGAATAGAAACACATCAAATGAATGTTTTTAAACTTAAAAAAATAACACTGAAAACAGGAAAAAATACGAGAATTATCTTGTCACTAGGAGAATCCTTAGTTATTATGTCTCTAAACTTGTTTCCAAACTGCTGCTTTGCTAATTGACTCACACCGACTTCAATATGTCTAGCAAAATCACTATAATTTTCTTGAGAAATTTTATTCCACACTGAATAATTAAAATTATGAAGTATTTATACACAAGAATTGTTTTCAAAATATCTCATAAATTGATATAACGTTTTAAAGAAATATAGGAAAAAGAACATAAGAAGAGGGACAACAACAAAACAGTTTGCAAGCTGTCCTCTTTTACAAGGAAAAATAGAACTGTTTTATCTTATCTAAATTGATTTATGATGTGATGGGAGCATTTCTAGAAATAGGTACATCTTCACGTGGATGATGGCTTGTAGAATACTCTTCCTTTTCATATTCTATTCTGATACTCTTTATCTCTTCTTTTAACTATTTCACTACTATAATAAGAAATGACCAGCAGTAACAATTTGATTTTATTGATACACTTTGACCCTGATACACTTTGACACTGATTTTTTCACCATAAGGTAAAAGTAAAATATGGTTTTTAATATGGTTTTCTTATTCTTTACCTGTCAAATTCATAGCATATCCGTGAATACTTGCCATTGTTCAGCAGTGGGGATCTTCATATTCTTCAATTTCCTATAACTTTCATCAACCTCTGTATATTTGGCAAAGTTAGGGTTTACAGTGAACATATGCTTGATTTCATTTTCCAAAAAGAATAGATTTTCAAAATATTGAAGAAGTACTTTGTCACTTGGTGATCATTGTGGCAATGGTTGTTTAGCTTGGTCGTTAGCATGAGCTCTGATTTTTTGATCATAATATTTTTGTGGCATCAATTTTTCATTTAATGCATGAATGTATGGTAAACCGGCTTCTAACAATACTTTGTATTTCGCCCAAAATCTTGAGATGGCCAATTTCATATCTTTACACTTGTCTTCCAAGTTATTCTTTATGTTTCTCTTATTCGGGACTTTCTTAATTTGAAGGATGGCCTCTGTCCTGTCAACAATTTTCAACTCTTCTAATTCTTCCCTGTTCTTGTTGTTCAAAAATGCTATGAATTAAACTTCTTGAGGTGGCTTATTTTCAATCTCTTTCTTGGTTTTATCAATTTCTGCATTTGCATCCTGTAGTAACTCTTTCTGCTCATAAATTATCTGAATTGAAGGCCATTGAGAGTGAATACCTTGAATGATTTTTGTCCATAAATGATTTTTTGTATATGCAACCTAATCTGTAAGATTCACCTGTGTTTGAAGAATTCTCACGTGTTCTTGTAGTCTATCAGCCCTCTGTTCATGCCCTTTTGAATTAATCAAGGCATCTCTTTCGGAATTTTCCAGATTTTTAATAGTGCCTTTCAAGTTAAGTATTTCTTTATCTTTAATTGACATGTCTTCCATGGCTCTGATTATGGAAGCTTTTTCTTGTATTGTGCTTACCTGTGAAGTTGAGGAAGAAGAGGCAAAGATTTCATGAGAATTTATTGGCACTACAGTTGCCAGTACTCCTTGTGGCGCCAAGTGTTCTACCAATGTAGATGGAACAACTGTGCTTACAGTTGGAATCACTATAGGAATGATAACCTATTGAGCTTTCTTCAGTTTTTCATTCTCTTGCATGAAAGCTTCTATTTGGCTTTCCATTTCTTTTATCTGACCTATCATTTTAAGAACAATTTGTTTCAATTCATCATTCTCTGTTTTCTACTGAAGAATTTATTTTGCCTGATAATTTTCACTTTGAGGCAATTTTAGCTTTTTTCTGAGGGCAGCTATATCTTCATTTTTCTATTTGATTAAAGCCTTTGCAACTTCTATGTTAGATGGATCAGCTCCTGCTTCAATCAACAAGTCTTCTAATGCTTTGATCTTCAAATTGTTGGCATATAGTGAGCCTTTATCCAATTTCATTTGAGTTTGAAGATTTATCAATAATTTTTCAATCCTGATAGAATTCATAGTTTTATTGACTATCTTAGAATATAGCATCTCTGTGTTGCTCCTATGAAATTCTATTTGTTCCAATTCATGGACAACATCTGCATCAAATTCAAGATCTGTTTTTGAATAATCTGCAATAGATTTAGGATCAGCCACTGTAGGCTTGAGAAATGATATCACCAATTTATTAGAGGAATAATCAAAAGCTGAAAGAAGTCTATCCTTATTTCTAGGCTTTTCTTTAAGGAATTTGGAATATGCTTCATTTTTTATTTCTTCATTCTTTTATTTTATTTGTCTGAACTTGATTTGAATTTCAGACTCTGTATTATCAGGTTCTTTAGAAGAAGAAGGCATATCAACTTTAGATTCTGTATCCACCATGACTGTATCTTTCTGCTGGGATCCAATTTGAACATTTTGAAGTTCTTTGAGAGTTTCAATTACTATCCTTGTTGCTTCATCATCCATTTAATGACCATTGTTATCTTCAACATTGATGGCTTTGTCTCTTTCTTCATTATTCAATTTTCTTTTCTTATTGTAAGGAATTCTGAATCTTTTGTCTTGAATAGTTTCAGCAGTGAAACTATCTTCCTTTCTGCTTCTTTTATGAAGAATGTCAGATTCCTTGTTCACTGTCACTACCTGTTTTTGATCAACCTACTTATCTTTGCCAATTTTCCCCTGCATTTCATGTGAATCATCATCAAATAGAGTGTTTAGCTCCCATTCAAGTTTATTGGCATACTTTTCAATTTGGGGCTTGGGATCATGCAAGAAGACAAACAACTTGCATTTCACTCTCATCGTTCTTAAAATACCTTGTGGATCATAATTCCACATAAAACTATATGGGAATTTATACTTTTTCAACTTGACATTGATTTCATTGGCTACTTCTCTGTTATTCACAATAAATGGCTCAATTTGATTTTTCAGTTTCAACTGAGTATTTTTTCTAGAAGCTATGAAATTAATTTCATCTGCATTTAATAGCTACCTCAAATATTATAAAGCAAATATCTTTTTTGTAACAATTCTTGGAAGTTTATACGGGGCCAAAAGTTGACCATATACTCTGATTTGTGTGTAACTTTTGTATAAATACCAATCCCCTATTTTACAGCTCTAAGATAGTTGTAAAATTCTCTTTGTTTCCTCATTGATTCTAGGAGTCTATTCTTTATTCAATAAATTCATAACAGGCGTTAAAAATGATTCATTGAAATATGGAAAGCTATATTCCCTGTTCCATTTTCTCATAATTGATGACCAAAACAAAACTGAAAGAACATTTCCTTCTGGATATACCTTCTGAAATTCAATGGGAAATTTATCTGCTTGATAATAAAAAAAGAGTTGAAGTAGATATGAGGTCTATCTAAAGACTCCTTCTAACAATCTGGATAACTGATAATGCATGTTTTCTGCAATGAATTTAGCAAAATTGTACACAATGGATGGTGACTGGCTAGGACTCAGAGTTGAAAAAAAACCTAAGATAGCTACATCAGTGAATTCATCACTGGTGTATCCCAGTATGAATGATAGCATGGAGAGAATTTGTCTGGTTTCATCTAGAAAATCAAAGGTATCAAATGGTGGATTAAGCTTAGGGATATCGACTTGATTGGGACAAAAAGTCTAGAAGACTTTGAACTTAGAAGCAAAATCAAGCTCTAGGTAATTTTGAGTTAACTCCTCTATGGACAATGAAACAGCGTTGGGATCAAGGTTCAGCTGCAACATAGAGTTTATAGATTCTTCATTGATGTAAAATAAGACCTCTCTATCTTTATTCACAATGCACCTTTGGTCTGTAAGATAATAGGACTGACATAATCTGACAAAATCAGGGGATGAATGAGTTTGAGGAACAATGTATTTTTTCAAACTGGAATCCCAGACTGGTATATCTTTGTAATATTTCTCTACTGATTTACCAAAACACCAGTTATATACATCAAGAAAATTGAACTGTAATGAAGGGTCCATTATTCTGTAGTCAAGGTCAACTAGAGGACTATTTTCTTGTGAGATAACTAGAGGTTGAACAGGCCTGACAACTTCTGTTGAATCAACAGTAAGTACAGGGGTAGGGTTATCAGTTTTAGAAGATTTAGGCTGAGGAATTTTATTAAAAGGTTTATTTTGAGGCTTTGGACCTCCTGCTTTAGGGGTTACTTGTTTCTTTGTCATTTTTTAATTAAGAAGAGCAAGCTTAGATTGTTTGCTAAGTTATTTTGTTGGAAACAAGGGCTTCTTGGAGAATTTCTCTGGTAAAATAGGGTTCTGAGCAGGGTTATAGATTGAAAGAGGGTTTTAATGCTTAGAAAGTAGGTTACGATCAATTCCAATAGTGGAAAAGACTAGAGCATCGATAAAAGTTGCAAAAAATGGCAATTAGAGATTCTGGGGAAAATTTGACAGAGTTTCCCTTGTACTATGAATGCTTTTTACAATTTCTATATGGGAAATTCAAAAAATTACAAGAAATAGCAGGAAATTTGGTGCTTTTTCTTTAGAATTTGAAGTTCAGTGGATAAGTTTTAACAAAAAATACATTAAAATAGGTATAATAATGGTTGAAGACGTTTCGCAGTTGTGCACAGTCTTCAATTATGTAAAATTGGTCTTTCAGAGGGTAATGTGGCACTTCGTTGTTGAATTGTAGGGTAATTGGCTTCAAAAATTGTGTTAGAAGGTTTTAAAATGGTGAAAAAAGGGTTATGCAGGCTTTCATAGTGTAATCCCTCACAATGGTGAAAATTCAACAAAAATGGGCTCTGCGGGGTTTGAAAGCTTATAAGCGCAAAATAGGTGAAAAAAATAATGAAAACTATAATTTTTATGACTAAAACATAATTAAACTATAGTCAAATCAATTGTAATCATAGGTTGGGTGGGAGTGGTTTTAGAATACCACTGGGTGGTATTCGCGCGGCTCAAAGGCTGCAAGCAGTAAATAGCTTTTCAAATGTGATCCAATAAGATTGTGACACATCGACGTGGTGTGCTTTGGGAAAACCACCCTTATCACATGACTTTTCTAAAACATTGTCGATTACTTTACAGGCGCGAAAGTGCATTTTCGCCATCGAATCTGGCTTTGGGAAGTGAATGATCGGGATTAAAAGGGAAGGTGTGGGGAAAGATCAATTATCGGGTTCACTTTCTACTGTAGATCTTGGAAATAAAAGAATATCAGATGGTTTTTATCAAGCGCGATGGGGAGGGATAAAAATACATTGATCTGTCACAGAGATTTCTATTCATTGGATCAAATGGGATTTGGGGATCGGAGGGTTGAAAATAAATATGATGGGAAAAGGGTTTTTGATGGGTTTTATTTATAAAACATGACTTTTTCCAGAGGAAAAGGTGATCAGGAAGGTTATTCAGGACTTTAACCAAGGTTAGGGAATGATATAATGGAATATGTATTGCGGGGAAGGGGTTAGGTTATGGATTTAACCTTAGGTTAAGGGAGTTGCAGGGGGAGGGGGGATACAAGGAGATGATTTATTTTAGTTGAAGTTTTAGTTTAAATGAAACTTCGGGGAATTTTGTTTAAAACATATATAAGACATGTTTTAAGATTTTTCTCATATATTTTTGTTATATGGTTAATTAAATCAGGTTGACTTAACTACCATAGGGGGCGGGATATTTATATATAGATAAACTTAGCCAAAGGGGTTATAAGTGGGGTTTTTATTTAAATATGTGGGAATAAATATCTTTGGCTTAAGTTAAAATAAGTGGGTTTTTGGGTTTATTATATAACAAGGAGTTATATAGTAGGAAAAGGTTATTTCTATAGGGAGTTAAGATATAAATTAGATTTAATATGAAAATAGGAGATGGTATACTCAAAACACATAAACATAACAAGTAAAGTGAATTACAAAAGATAATTTGCATTGATCTTATCACTTAACTTATGATATAATGTTATTTTGAGGGCTTAATGTTTTAAATAATGCAGGAAGTTAATCAAATGGGAATTATAATGCTTTTAAGTAAAAATGAAGTTTTACTTAGGATTATTTATGGTAATGAATGCATGAATGGTAATGATGTGATTCTAGGGATTAATATAGACATTCGCACTTTCAACTGATCAGTCATAGAGCCTTGGGTCCGGTCCCAATAGAAGTCAAGGAAATGCCTTGAGCCTTTCTGACTGATAGTTTAGAATGTTTCATGACTATGGGAAGGGGAATTTAGTTATTTTGCAACCCATGATGAATGATATTTACATTGACATTTTTTCACCCTCTTCTACCTACCTAGCTTAGCATGCTAACGTTTTTTCTTCCTTTGTAGTAAGGTTCATTTGAGCTAGCAACCTTCACAGCATTTATTATTTCTGAAAGCAAGTAAAACTGTCTAATTTTACACTTATTTCATCCATGAATCTAGATTAAACTGTTGGATTCACTTTATTTCTCTACCTAACTATTGAATTGTCATGATTAAATTTTATGACAACTCATTATTCTCTATCTACAACAAGTGAAATTGAAAAATGACAAGTTAAGATTAAACTGTTGAACTCATCATGGACTATGGCATTTATTGACACTCTGCCATAGTTAAAAAGTAAAAAGTAGTGGCACTTATGCTTGCACACTTTCATCTTTTATTCATTTTTTCTTTTTTGGGGTATTTTATTTTTTCTAAGTCCTTTGATTATTCTTTTAGGAATTTTTACCCTCTTTTTTTTTCTCTATTTTTTTGATTTTTTTTTTTTTTTAAGCGTGTGAATACAACTTGCAGAAGGCAAAGTATGTACATATTTACAAGATTACCACTAGTCAAGTCAAAATTATGACCCCTGTATTATAGGTTGCTAACATCGACTTCACTTGGGGATGGCTTTTCCTTGTGGAATGCCAAGAACTCTGAGATCAGTAGCCTTATCCATTGACCTTGGTGATCCTGTAAATGTCTTTTGTTTTCTGTAACAATCATATTTATGATATCTTATACTGCAAATATCAGGGCCTTCTCTTCGGGCTTCAACTTTGTAGATAATATATCCAATAAAATCTACACTCTGACTATGAATATTTACAATGATGAAGTAAATAAATCTAACTATTAAGTGACGTGTGAGGGATAGTAATGTTTCAACATCCTTCCATTTAATGGTTTGTATTGAAGTTCTGTACCATCCAAATTCCTGATAAAAAAGGAATTATTTCCTCTGTAACCATATATTACATAGGGTCCTTGCCATAGAAATTCAAACTTTCCATGTTTACCTTTATCCTCTCTTCTTGCATCCCATCTTAAAACTTGATCTCCTATGAAAAATTCATCTTCCTTAACTCTTTTATCAAAAATATTTTTGATCTTGTCCAGTAAAACTTGTGACTTTTCATAAACTTCATCTCTGGTTTGTTGAAGGTGTATGGTCTCATTGATTCTTATTTGAATGTCATTAGTTTCTACCTGTGATTCCTGGATGATCTTCATGACTGGGACATCTAAGGAAGAAGGAAAAACTACATCTGTACCATAAAAAATTTGACATGGTGAAGTTCCTATGGACTTTTTTGTAGTAATTTTATCAGCCCAAAGGGCATAGACCAGCTTCTTATTCCATGTCTCTTTATTATCTTAGAGTATTTTTTTGATGATGTTGACTAAAATTTTATTTGAGGATTCGGCCAGACCATTACCTTGGGGGTATTATGCTGTGGAATGACCTAAGGTAATATGGCATTTATGGCAGAAAGTAATCATCTTCTTATATTTGAAAGCAGCAACATTGTCTGTGATAATTTTGTGTTGGCATCCAAATCTAGATAAAATATTACTTTCTATGAATGAGATAATAACTGAGCCTATAGCTTTCCTAGTGGGAATTGCTTCAATCCACTTAGTAAAGTAATCAGTAGTAGTTAGAATCCATTTGTGTTGACCTAAAGAGGGAGGATGAATTTCACCTATGAAGTCTAACCCCCATAGTTGAAATGGTTTTTCAGTGGATATTGGTTTTAGAGGTAATGGTAACAGTTTCTTTTTACCTTCGAATATCTGGCATTGATGACAAGAGGTAACAAAATTTTTAACATCTGAAAATAAAGATGGCCAGTAAAAACTAGCTCTGATTATTTTATCGGTTGCGCTCTTCCAGTATAGATGGCCTCCACAATCACCTGCATGAAATTCCTCAAGGATATTGTCAGCCTCATATTTCAATAAACAATTAAGTAAAATTCCAGTACTTTCTCTCCAATACAATGCATTATTTAAGATACAGAATCTCATTGCTTTTTGCTTGATAAATCTTGCCTTGGTTTTGGTCAGTCCATGAGGAGCTTGTAATTTTGTTAGTACAAATATTATATCAGAGTACCAGGGTGAGTCTTGGTAGGCCTCACTGATCGATGGATTTGCCATATCCTCTTTTTCATCTACTTGTGCAATGAAATTAATATCTAAGGCATTGAAATTTGATTCAACCATTAGTCTGGATAAACCCTATCCTTTAATCACTACTACATTTGGCGGAAATTCCGACACTTGGTTCCGACGCTTTTGACCAATTGTCAGAAATTTCCCCAAATTTTTTCCATCCCGCCTGAAACCATCGCTATACCGACGTTTATAGAAATGTGTCGCAATAACGACACTTAGAAAAGTGTCACAATTGCGACGTTTGGAGGAAGACGTCGCAATTGCGACACTATGGCCCAAAGCGTCACTATTGAGACGACTCCAAACGTCGCAAGTGCGACACAATGTCTAGGTGTTGCCATTGCGACGTTTAGGTACCCATCGCAATAGCGACACTTTTTCCGCCGTCGGTATAACGACACTTATATGCACGCCACATAAAAATACGAAACTTATATGCGCGTTACATAAAAATTCGAAACTTATATGCGCGCTACATAAAAATGATTTTATTGTTTCGTATCTGTCGCAATAGCTACATTAACGTCTGATATGATGCGCGCATTCGCCCTCCACTCTTGCAGAATAGCATTTTCCCTCAGCTCTTGCAGAACAGCATTTTCCCTCAGCATTCGCCCTCAGCGTTCGCCCTCAGCTCTTGCAGAACAACATTCGCCCTCAACTCTTGCAAAATGGTAAGTTCTTACTGCAGGCCCTTCCTCTATAGTAGGGTTGACTCTATTTGGGTTTTTTTGGTCAATTCCATTGGATTGTGTTAGGCTGTAGGGTTCTCTCTAGATGTCAAGAATCAAGATTCAATACCCTCTATTATCTTCATCACCCAATACAAGATTTAAATTTTTCCCAAAGAAATGCTTATCAATTTGGCAGCCATTATTTCTCCCTGCTTTAAAAACCCTACATATAAATGAAAACAAGCATTGCATTTCAACTACAAAAATATATTAGTGTTCAAATGTACATGTGTGCTACATTAAAATCTGATATCACACGCGAATTCACCCTCCGCTCTTGCAGAACAACATCCGCCCTCAGCCTTCGCCCTCAGCTCTTGCAGAACAACATTCGCCCTCAGCATTCGCCCTGAGCTCTTGTAGAACAGCATTCGCCCTTAGCTCTTGCAGAACAACATTTGCCCTGGATTCGCCCTCAGCTTTTTCAGAACAACATTTGCCCTGCATTCGCCCTCAGCTCTTGCAGAGCAGCATTTTCCCTCAGCATTCGCCCTCAGCGTTCGCCCTCAGCTCTTTCAAAATGGTAAGTTCTTACTGCAGGCCCTTCCTCCTATAGTAGGGTCGAATCTATTTGGGTTTTTTTGGTCAATTCCATTGGATTGTGTTAGGCTGTAGGGTTTTCTCTAGATGTCAAGAATCAAGATTCAATACCCTCTATTATCTTCATCACCCAATACAAGATTTAATTTTTTCCCAAAGAAACGCTTAATAATTTGGCAGCCATTATTTCTCCCTGATTTAAAAACCCTACATTTAAATGAAAAGAAGCATTTCATTTCAACTACAAAAATCTATTAGTGTTCAAATGTACATGTGTGCATCACTTGTGTAGGGTATTCCTTTTCCACTTTCACATTATCCAAGAATGTGTGCAGTATAGTTCATATTTTTTGTGATTTAGATTATCTTGAAAAAGGAAAGGTGAATTATTTCCCATGGAAAAAGAAGGTTTTCCCTTTTTATAGGTTGTTTGGACTTACGTGGAAAAATTTATGGTATGCCTTTCATATTATGTAGTTTAAATTTGAATTAACGGATTATTCTACATGAAAATATAATTACCTATGTGATGTCCTTCATCACTAATTAAAATTATAGGGTTTCAATTTCCTAGACTCTAACTCATCTGATGCTAAATTCTAGGTTCTCATTGGTGGATCACTCTTCCATTGATTTCCTTTACCTCTGGATCTTGTCATACTTTAAAAGTCATCAATGATACATATATTATTTCAGGTATCCCAAAAGGCTTTATAGTAGAACATATTGTGAAGTTTTTTTGACACTTTAGGATTCTTTTTAGAACTGCAACGCGGCCTATTCTATTGAGTTATATATCAAGCAACTTGTCCTTAATAACCACACTATGAGGTAGGTTCAACCAATTTGAACTTGTTGGGACATAGCCTATGAAGTTGTGTGATGAGTCCATATCACAGGTCTATTATGGTGACAAAAGTGAAGACACGTAATGATAGTTATTATGTTAACATTACTAGAAACATTTTCGAAATTATCCATGCTATCAAGATGTCAAAATTCTAGGCATTAGGTGTCAATACTCGTAGCTAATAGATAATAATAATAATATAAAAAAATAACAACTTTATTCTTGAAATATTATTGTTACACATTGGTAACCTAGTTCATGAGTTACTATCACCCAAAGATTGCAAAACAAACTTAAAATATAAATTAAACCAACATGATAATCCAACTAAGCGTTTCTCGACAAAATCATGCCATAACCTGGCATTTTGAAACCCAAATTTGAATCCATCATAAGTAATACAATGCAAACTCAGATGGATTTTCAATGCATGTTTCCATGCTACACTTATTCTCTGTCTAGATATCATTTTTTAAATGGAACCATTAGTCAAGCCCACAGTCCTTTTTATGTGAAAAATTTCAGCTCTATTTGAGCTCTTTTTTCTCCACCACCTCCATATGGCATAAACATATGCAAACATATATCATGATCTTTGAATTCCATTACATATGTATGTGCCAATGTTCCATAATCATGCCCCATCATCAATTTAAGAAATTTCCATTGAATATCAAATTATGGAGGGGGGGAGCTTTTTGCTGCAACATTTGGCTCAAAATCAGGGACCATCTCCGTATGAGGTGAATGAGAACTATAGATATTTGAAGAAGTAGATTAGTGTCTTTTCCTCTGGCCATGGAGTCATATATAGTCATCCATCACAAAAAATTGTCTTTGTTCATTCTCACCTTGAAAGTTGCAAAAATTCATGCCCTAATTGAAACGACACTAAATTTGAAAGATATAATAAAAATGCAAGCTAGAAGTGCCCTATTAATACAAAGGGAAAACCTTCCTACCTACCCTAACTGAGATAAATTTTTATTGAATAGGAAACATGATATTTCCTATGGAGTTTATCCAACAACTTGTTAAATGTATGGGACTAAATCATGCATTTGATTTCCAGGGAAAAATGCGCATGAAGAGAAAAAGTGCAGAATTAATGGAAAATCCATACATGCCACTTATAAAAACTACACCGAAAGGTCAAAAAATACTTAAGGCCTTAACTTAATTTAAATCCAAAAATGACAAAACATGATTAGTGAAAACACGAGGGTGGTGTGGGTGAACAACATAAATAAAAAGTGAAGATACCTTTCCCCAAGATGCCTTTATCACCGTTGTATGAAAACATGTTTTCCTTTCCCTTTATACATGCAAGTGAATGCATTATAGGTATGGTGTTTTCCCAGAATACGAGAAGCCTACTTAAATATATCATTCGTGGATTGAATGTTTGGGTGCCTTAATGTGCAATGACATGTTTCCAGGACTGAATTCAATGCAAAGCATATTTGAAACTCTAACTCTGTCTTCCAGTGTCTTATTAGAAATTATTTCAGTTTTCATTTTGTGTTTTCAAGTTAGATATTGTTTTCAAGTTTTTACATTTATAATTTTATTGCAATGTGGCAGACTGATCAGAGCAGTGCGGGAACAACCCCGAGACAGGATGATCGCGGAAAGAGGCCAACGAAAGAACATGTAAAGTGCCAGCATTGCTCTATCTTCGGGTATTTTAGTTATTTACATAATTGAAATAATATTAATATTGTTCAAATATGCAGACACCTAGCCATGGTACGCCTGATGATTCCCTCTTTGAGGAAGAGCTTTCTTCATCCCTATCTCCAGTGTTCTTGTTGCAAAAAAAGGCACGAGATGCAAGGTCGAAATTTAATACTTTGATAGACGCGCCTCAAACACCTGAAACAGAAGAGAGGATAAAACATCTTATGAGCCAGCTAGAAAGATATCAGGTAATAATAAAAAGTCAAAAGGATATTTTTTTGTTCTGCATGAGATGAATTGTGATAGTTTGATTTTTAATTTTTACATTGACTAAAATAACAAAAAGTTCTTTTGTATGTAGCGTTTTCTGGCATTTTCTGAACCCGGTGTTGGTGGTAGTGGGACACAAGGGCAAGAGATTGCCCAAAAACCCTCTCGTACACCTTATACTCCTTTAGGTTCTAGCCAAGAAATACACCCTGCCCAAGCAGACACCCAACCAACCGCTAAACGTGTTGGCAATGATAAGGCTGATATGGCTAACTACATTATTGCGTTTCCTGGAGCTACACGTGTCAGCTCCATAGGGACCATTAATGGAACGTTGTTGGTGAACGATGAGGGTGTCCCTATAAAGCATGTACAACTCCCAGGTAAATTTTAATATTTTAACTATTTCATGTACTTTATCTAAAACATATTTATCATGATTTTTATTTTTAAATTAATGATAATATCTTCTTTTTTTTTGTTTTATTTTGTGTAGGAAACAATGAGTTCTACAGGATTCTGGAGAGCCATGCGTTGGTAATTTTTGGCCCAACCATACGTACAGGGTGGAATTCCTAGAATTCCAACCTGAAAAAAGAACTTCTAGATTATCTAGAAGCCCTTTTTGGGGTCGGCACATTTGACAGAACAGCGGTGGCTCAGGTAGCCGGCAAATATTTGAAATATACCATGGACACCTATAGGACACAATTGCAATTTAACCCTAGATATGAGCGTCCTCTCGCAGTTTTAGAGAGTGAGTGGAGAGCACTCATCCATGACGGAAAAGAGAAAAGGGAAAAGAAAGAAGGAAAAATGCCAACTAGACCCGCAAGGTAAATTACAACTTTAATTCAATAGCTTTAATTTTATTTATGTCTAAAATAAAAGTGTGCTACTTCATATCTGACTTCAATCTTTTGATGCTAGGTTGCCTGACACCTCAAAGGCAACCAAAGCTAGGATTGAGAAAAAGGGCCATCACAAGCTCGACCAGGGTGGCTACTTGAAATTAGCTGCAAGAATTGTAATTAAGTAGTTAAACATCTTATAATTAATTTTATCGCCTTCCAACATTTTTGTAATCCTATCAGATATGATTAAAAATACACAATCATATGTAATGTAGGGTGATGACTTCGGAACAAAAACTACAGAGGAAGATAAAAATATCGCTTTCCGTTTTGGCTATCAAGCTGTAGTTGAACGTCGCAGAAGCTTGGGGCAGGTCCCAAGATCCAGAATGCCTAATAAGGTAAAACATTAACCTTTCAATATTTTTGTTTTCGTCCATAAATTTAATGTCTAACAACTTTGTTTAAATCAGCGGAGCAGCACTACCGACGAGGCAAATAACCCATTTTTAGAGCCAGATGTAGATGATCCTCTTGTGGAACCTGATCATTGTAGTGGGGACCAGGCCGACAATGCTGCTATCAGTGAGGGCCGTGACGGTAATTAATTTCCACTTATAATTTTTTCTAATTATACCTTGATGTTTGTCCTTATAACGTTTTTTGTTTAAATCACAGAGAATGTTTCCCTTGAGGATCTTAACACCAGAGAGGAAGACAGGGCAACAGTCTCAACGGCGACAACTGGTGCACCAGGTAAATAATCTCATTGCAATTTTTTTTATTAATATTACCAAACTAGTTCAATGATATTTAAAAAATGACAATTAAAATTTAATATTATCTGTTTTTGTAGGTGATGCCCCGTCACTGGATGAGACCAAACATCGTGACAACGCAACTAGGTCAGCGGCGACAAATAGTGCACCAGGTAAATAATATCGTTGCAATTTTTTTAATTAATATTACCGAACTAGTTCAATGATATTTAAAAACTGACAATTAAAATTTAATATTATTTGTTTTTGTAGGCGATGCCCCGTCACTGGATGAGACCAGACATCGTGACAACGCAACTAGGTCAGCGACGACAACTGCTGCACCAGGTAAATAATCTCATTGCAATTTTATTTATTAATATTACCGAACTAGTTCAATGATATTTAAAAACTGACAATTAAAATTTAATATTATCTGTTTTTGTAGGCGATGCCCCGTCACTGGATGAGCCCCGACATCATGATAACGCAACTAGGTCATCAGTGCAGGTCGAAAGGCATGAAACAGGAGCAGAGCACGATGATATTGATGATGTAATTAGGAGCTTTAAAAATAGGAAGAAGAAAAAGAAAATTTGACAATGTAAAATATTGTATTATTATAAGAAAAATGTTACCATACTTGGAACGTTTTTTGCGTTATATAAAAAACTCATTTATCATACTATTTTTATGTCAAGCATTAATTGCAAACTTTTTGTTGAATTGTTTTTTTATTATTTATTGAATATTTGTTTTATGCTCATGAAAGTAAAAAATGAAATATAGATTGGGTATTGGGGAATTGAGAGTGATGTGAGGGGGGGGGGGGGAGGGGCCATAAGAGCTTCCACCTTCACGTGGTTGGCCCTTTTTAGTAGAGAATAATTTATTGGACCGATTTAATCTTGGAGAAAACCTCCCTTGATCCAGCATAGCAACAAAAAAGTCATTGTTGACTTAGTTGCTACTCTTTCAGATCGTGGGAGGCTTGTTTCAAGTATGTTTTGAAATTTTCAACATATGTTCTAACATTATCATAAGAATGCATCTTAGAGTAAAAAATACTACATCAATTACTTGTATTTATTGTATAGATAATGATGGATTTTGATTGACTTAGCAGTGTAGGTACAAATCCTCTTGCATCATGAGCAATACAACTTGTCAACCAGGGTCATGTCCAGGATATTTTTTCTTGTGCGCTTGACCAGGTTCGTAATTTCACATTTTGTAAGTTCCTTTACAGTTCATAATTCAATATTAAGCTTGTTTATGATTATTATCTAGTTTTTTTGTATGTGTTTTTTCATCTATTTGATTGTAAGAAACTATGCATGTTTCCTATTGTTCACTATGATTTCTCCCATTACCACTCCCAGGATGAATCCGAATTTATTATTACATAGGTTACTTTATTGTTACTATGATTTCTCCATTTACGATTTCATAGGTTACATCATGTAAAGTTGTCAATCTCAGGTTGGTGATGAGCTTTAGTTCTCCAGATTTGGGGCTTTTCTGATATTTTCTCCCTCATGTCATTCCTGCATAACCTCGTTGTTTGAGCATGCTAATTTTCTACCACTTGTACAAATTGGCACATTTCAATCTCTGAGTGGTGCCACATTTCACCTATTTTCAGTGAGAGTTGAGGGTTTCTCTAACATAGCTTCAGAAATCCGATTCAGTGCCTTCTTGAATATTGTCACATAATACTCATGGTTTGGATTGATGAGCATGTTCTGAATGGTTGGTTGATTCATAAGAACCACCCATATAGTCATCTTGAGATATTTCAGAAGGTTTCTCGGGTTTCCTTTTTCACCATTTCTAGTGGGTGGGAGTGTGTGGGGTGATCCATCAATACTAGTGCTCTTGTAGTAGGGAATTTTTTTATGGGGACATAAAGGAGCATTTGATGTAAATATCCCATTGGATTCATTCATAGATGGGCACGAGAGGTCAAGAATTTAAATTAAAAATATGCAACCTCTAGCTTGGCAACCTAAAGGCCGCGAGAGACACTGGTTAAAGATTGTTTTGTGCTGGCCTTAATATAGTCGTGATTTCTTTCTATTATCTTAATGCAAATATATATTCCAGTCTCATTAAAATGAGGATTGTGGTTGTATTTCTCTTTGGTTGTTTCTCTCTTAATGCTCCAGAAGTTGCCAAAAGTTGCGATAGTTGTTTAGTTTGCCTGTTACAACTTAAAAGTGGTTTTTAGCAATGGGAGTCATGTTTTTTAAGGTTCATAATAATATGAAGATATTGTTCTATATTTAGCATAAGAGAAGATGGCCTCTGCTTTGGGTGGTATGAAAAAAATTTCCACATCTACCTCATTGGGTAACAATGGAAAGGGGAAGAAGTTGGGTGCAATGTTTGATAATTATGGCAGACAATTGTCTTCTCTTTCAATTTTTTCACCCATTTCCTTTAATTGCTCAAGCAGAAGAGGGACTATGAGATTACGCGACAGAGAGAAGGTAGTTAATACAAGAGCTATGGAAAAGGAGTTTTACTTCAACAAGGATGGCTCAGTGACAAAAAAATTGCAGGTCAGAGAAAAAATTATGTTTAAAGGAAGGTCACCTGCATGTGAAACTTCACTGCGGTGGATCTTTCCTTGTCCACTTATATTCGATTTTAATGTGTTATTTTAATTTTTCATGGAGGGTTGTTTTGGCATATGGTCTAGCATTCAATTGCACACTTACTGAAAGCATTGTCAATTTTTCTTGTAGGCGGTGTGAACAAACTTGCTGATCTTGTTGGTGTCACCCTTGGGGCGAAGGGAAAAATGTTGTCTTGGAGAGCAAGCATGGTTCTCTGAAAATAGTTAATGATGGTGTGACAATAGCTAAGGAGGTAATTTTTAGATGTGTTCTCTGGTTTTATTTTTAACGTTGTATTAGTTCCCCCTCTTAAATGTCTTAGATTTGGTAGGCATAATTTGAAAACTGAAAGGTGAAAGGAAACATATTTGTTACCGAGTGGTCTACTTGGCCTATGGACTAGCCACATTAGAGTAATGCATAAATATTTTCACAACAATAAAAGGAAAGGGCTATGGCTGAGTCAAATTTTATTGTTATTGACAATGTAATGAAATGTATCTCAATGCTATGGTTTTGGCCTTTTTATTGGTTGAATTAGAGGACCCAGTTGAAAATATTGGGGCCAAGTTGGTAAGGCAAGCTGCGGAAAAGACAAATGATTTAGCTGGGGATGGAACCAAAACATCTGTTGTTCTTGCACATGTTGGAATAATAAAAAATTCTAGAACAATGAATGGAGAATAAATCTCCCTTCCTCTAACACAGAGAAAATAAAAATTTCTTTGACATGAGACAGAGTTTCAATACTTTGAAAACAAACTTCTATTCCCTTCAATAACTCAAAAAAAAACTATTACAGTACTTAATCACTGAGAGGGATTACAAAATTATGACTGCTACAAAACGCAGTGCATAAAACCAACTCACTGTCTGTTCAAAACAAACATATTCTGTCTCTAAAACACTCTGCTGTGTTTTTCCCTTTCGCACTACTGTGCATACACACTTAAAAAGTTACACTCAGTCTTTCACTTTTTATACACTGCTGTGTAATAAAAAATTTACGTACTGTCTATAAAAAAAACTACCAAGCTTTTTTGACCTTTTTATTTTTATATGCCGTAACATATAAAACATATTATAATAAACCCTTTTAAAAAAAAAAAAAAATTAAAACTAAATTCTATGGCCCACCTTTCATTTCGCATATGATATATATATAACATATGTTTAAAACATATGTATATATTAAACTATCAAAACATTAAAGAACCCTTTCCGTCAGACTTCAAAATTCTGAATAGATTGAATTTCAAACCAAATTTGCGTTCCAAAATGGGATGCTGACGTCTGCCTAATTTTAACTTGAATTCTCAATCCAATGTGCCCTATAAAAAATTCGGGTCCGGTTTTCAAGTTTTCAGATTCCCTTCAATTTCATGCGATCCAATATTAATGCTCCACGTGTCCTCCTTTTGAATTTACAAAAATATCGGGTAAATTTCTGTTTGTTTAATTTCTGGTTGGTGAATTGCCTTAATGCTGGTTGTTGTGTTTAAATACAATCCTGTACAGAAATATGGCTGCGGCCGTCTACAAAAAAAACTTGCAGGAATTTTAAATGCTGAATTAAATTTCTGGATGGCATGCAAGCAACCTCCAAATTTTTTTTTTTATACTGCATCCGTCCTTCTGCTGCAGCAGTTGAAGTTAAAATTCAACAGCACAGGGTTTAATAAGTGAGGGTGTAAAGGTAACTTTTTGTCGATAGTACTGGATTAAGATCATCTATTCATTTTTGTAGGGTCTTATGGTGTTTGGTTTTTTAGTTTTGGGTTGGGCTTATTGAGTCTAAGATAGTTTTGAGTGAAAAAATTGCTATCAGGTATTAAAAAATTTTGGTTCTTTTGTCAAAATTTATGAGCTTGTTAGGAAATACAAAACTGACAATGGTTGTATCTTAAATTTGTGGAAAATAATTTGAAATGAAAACTTTTTGTTTAGGTTGTTGCAGCAGGTGCAAACCCTGTTCAAATTACTAGGGGCATTGACAAGACAATAAAGGCCCTTGTTTCGGAACTCAAAATTTTGTCAAAGGAGGTAAACACTTGCCTTTTGAGTAGGCTGGTTTTCCTTTTTGCTAATGGTTTGGTGTATCTAATTGAATTAGTTGCCTAAGGTATTTTTGGTTGCAAACTCCTTTTCATTTTTCATACAGTATTGGCCTTGTGGAATACATTTGATTGTGTGGTCTTGTTAGATCTACAACATTTGTAGTTGTTTAGTCTTATGGCCAAGGTGCACTTTTATTATGGAAATAGTTGATGCAATATTGTCATTTAATCCTTAATGCAGGGTAGCATGTTGAGAAGTTTCATGTGAAACATTTGGTATTCAAAATGACACTTGATCCTATACAGCATCATGCACTTGACTTCAAAATTCATATTCAAAGTGTGCCAGACAATTCTTGCAAATTTTCAAATATTTATGTTGTTTGAAACCATTATCTTTTTCATGTATTGGATGCTAAAAATGTGAAAAAGAATTTGGTATGAAACCAACTGGTGAATAATTTCCAGCACAACAACCACTTCCAAGACATGATTTAGAAGTAGAACAAATGTGCTTATGAAGCATAGAAAGATATCCTTGATGCATTGTCAATGTTTTGCTAGGGTTATTTTTGGAGAAAATAACTCCTTATTCCTAGAATAGTGATCTTCAATACAAGTAAATGCCAGAGAATAGACATCATCGTGTGACGCAACAAAACTAAAATTGGACCCCCAAGGAGAGCTGGTGTGTCTACAATCTCTCTGTCAGCATTTTCCCTTGGTTTACCCCGTTCTTTTCCTCCAGCCTGAGTCTTAATTTAATTCTTCTTTCTTCAGGTTTATTTATCAAATTCGTAGAATTTGATAAATAAATACTATCCACAATGGTTGGAATTTAATTTATATTCCCGACTTTATATTATCTCCAATCCTTATAACCAATTTTTAACTTTCAACACTTTGTATTTATACTCCATGTTTCTTTTTAAATAAATAACTTGTAATGAACTTTCGGCTCTATATTTCACCACCCAGCCTTACAACAATCACGCTCCAGACTTATGCTAATTATCCACCAATCGTTTAATTAAAAAATTTCATTATACTTCGGCCCCGCCTATATATATCAATAACCAATCAAACACTCGTATCGTACCCGGCTATCCTCCGCACACCTTAGTTAACCTCCAGGCAAGTTCAACGTGCGACCACCATCTGATGGCCCTTCTCCAAATCAACGAATCTTGGCAATTTCACTCGGCTTCCAACGCCGGGCTTTAACGTGTGATGGCGCAGGTTAAACGGTGGTTTTTCGGGGGTCACTTCGCCACGTGTCACATTCCCTATGGAATTTCTCACGAATAGGAAATACCGTCCACTCCACAAAAGCGGTGCGATATGGGCAACCCGCTTTTGTGATTCCGCTCGTGGTTTTGGTAGAGGGCTTGACCACGGGTGCAAGTCTAGTTCTGCTATCCTTTTTTTTGTTAACTCATGTCCAATCCTCAGGCCAGGTTCCGAAAGCACAACAATTTTGTCTCTTATTAAGCGGGATTTTTATATTTGAACAATTTTCACGACCTCGGTTCTCTACATAGACCTCGCCTTCGGGTGGGGTGAGTTCACAAGGTTATCCAACAATTTACGGGAATTCGAAGACAGAAGAATGGAATTATCAGTACCCAATCGCCTCACAGTTAAACAATTTTTTAAAATTAGCAGTTCGAGATAATTCAAAGGAAACTAATCTTGGAAATCATTTAACTGGAAACAATTGTTCACACACAGAGGTTTATTGCAGAAATCCCCTCTCTACTCTCCTATTCCCTCTCTACTTTTATTCATCTGAGGAATTAAAATTTATATACATAAGATATGGCTCTTCGGTTCCTCTGAGAGGACCGTTCTAGAAATCAAAAGGTCTAATTATAATAATTCAAGTAACTGAAACAGTTCGACTCCTACAACTCTAACTAGTCTAAGTAATACAGTCAGCTGAGGTATTGACACCTAGCTGTTACAACTCAAATGTTTTCGAACCCTCCTAGCCACAACATGTGGACAAAACCTCCTACATTGCTGGCTAGTGCCTAATGCCCCTACATCATCGTGTGACATAAACCTATTAACAAAAGTGAATTCCTTGAATTTCACCAAATATTTTCTTTGAATTCCTTGCTTTTAAAAGCCAATGATATCCCTTATTGTGTTAATGTTATGTAAATTCCTTGTCCTAGTGCCTCACACTCTACTATGAATTTTTTACCAAAAGTAGGTGCAACCGATGTTGGTGTAGAAGACATGGCATCCATTAAAAGAGAGAATGCCAAAGTAGCCTCATCATTCCATATAAATGATATTTTCTTCAAGAGATACGTGAGTGGACTTGAAATGCATGCATAATTCTTAACAAATTATCAATAATATCATGTAAGTCTAAAAAATCTTCTAAGAACCTTGATTTTCTTAGGAATAGGTCATTTTGTAATAGCTTGCATATTTTGAGGCTCCAACTTCACTCCTTCCTTTAAAAAAATATGAACCAAATACTCGAATTCTTATTTCCCAAAAGCATATTTGGATATTTTTACATAAAAATGATTGTTCTCAATAATTATTTATATAACTTTTCCACATGTTTAGTGTGGTATTCCCATGATTTATTATAAATATGTGTATTATCAAAGAAAACCAACACAAATTTTATAACATGGGATCAAACAAAATTGTTCTTAAGTCGAGCCCGCCGGACTTCAAACGGCGATAAACCATAATTCAAACCAAATTCGTGTTCCAAAATAGCCTGCTGACGTCGGCCAATTTTGTGACGCGAAAACCAAATGAATTCCGCCCTAATCTTTTTCGAGTCTGAAGTTGGGCTGGCGTACGGAGGGAGAGTTGTGACGCGAATTTCTTATCAAATTCGCCCTAATATTTTTCGGGTCTGGATTTCCACTGCGTGAGTGGCCCAAACAAAGATCCGCTCCAATCAATTTCTGCCATGTTTCCTCAATAAAAACTTGCCCTGCTACTGGCTGCGGGTGCATTTGATGGCGTTTAAGGTGATGGGACATGGATATGGCAATTTCATATCAATTGCATTAACATTTAACGATGTTCAATTAAGTTTTCACATCAAATCCGCATTAATTAAGTTTTAACACTATTCCAGATCGGCCTCCACTCCTCGATTCCGCACGCTCCAATATGATCCAGCCTTCGGCTCTCATTATTAATGATCAGAGATTAATTATGACAAGCGTCCTTTGATTGCGTTGCAGTTGGGTCGAGAAAATGGCTTTTAGCTATGGTTTTTTAGACGAGTCGGTTGCTGGATTACACTGCCTGCTAACTATGACAATAAGGAGAAGTGGCCAGTTGAACTGCTGCCTAGACCTTGCAGCATATCTGCATTTCTCTCGGTTTTGTCTTTGTCTGTCTTCCTCTGTTAATTGGAATTCTGCTTCTCCGTCTCCTCTTGTGCCCACTGCATCTGATACTGCACCCATGCCTCGCGTGCATCATAGGATGCGTTGCCGTAGGGGGAGCACTAGAGGTCAACCCCTGCGAGCTCCCTCCAGCCCCTCAACAGAGTCGATTTCCGTCCAGTCCAGTGATTATTACGCAGGTCGATATCCAAATTCTAGGAGTGGGCGGGGTCAGGTTGTAGGATCTGGCCACCGTATGGATTCCCCTGCTCCTCGCTTCCCCACCGCTAGTTCACCTTCTCCCACGATGCGCACTGCGCAATTTTCCTTTAATTTCTCTCTCAACTGCCTGCGAATCACGGCTTTAGTCACTGTAGTCTTCCGCGAGGAGGCCCAAACGGAGGAAGAATGCACCCATCCGACGGTATGAGCTCAGAAAAAGTCAGCCAGCATTCGGCCTTCAGGAGGGGATCCGTCGCATGCATGTGGAGGTAGCACCTAGCGATCCTAGACCTTCCGAAGGATGGTGCCGAATCGTGGAGGAACCACCGGAGGAGTAGTTTGGTTAATTTGTTTTTCTTGCTTAGCAGGCCCACTTAATTGCGCTTCTTTTAGATTATTTTACTGTGCTGGACCTTTGTAATATTTTTGAATTCTGTAAATTAAACGTTCAAGACTGGTTTCCCCGTATGAGGGCAGTCTTCTTAATTTTTGATTTTTTGATGACAAATTTGCCATGAGTATGGCCAGGCAATGTTTTTGACTTCGGTGTAATTTTATTCGCAATGTTAATAGATTAACTTTACTTTGAATTCTCACATGATTAGCGTTTTTCTTGATCTGTCCAAGGATTTTGGGTACTTTAATTTGTATTTGGAACAATGGACGTCGGTACTTTCTCTCTCTATCACATTTGCTTTCTTGTTCTTACACATGCGCTATTTCACTTTCTTATAGATGCCTCGGGCATATTTGGATGCTTTCTCAAATTGTCGATAATCTCCATGTGGACTGTTTTACTTCATATAATATATTCAAAACAACGTTTTTTCTCTTGTGAAAAAAAAATGATTAATGTTTATCACTCTGCCTTCAAAAATAGCGATGCTAGTCTATGTTGCTGGTTTATTGATATGGTATGATGGCCTTTTTATATTTTGGACATATCACACTCCTCACATCATTAGCGTTTTTCTCTGTTCAAGGATTTTGGGTACTTTAATTTTTATTTGGAACAATGGACATCGGTACGTACTCTATCTGTTGCTTTACTATTCTGCATACTGCTATTTCACTTTCTTATAGATGCCTCCGGCATATTTGGATGCTTTCTCAAATTGTTGATAATCTCCATGTGGACCGTTATTGGGTTTTATATCAAGTCGTTGTATGTGACATGGGGTATTTTTCTATCATTGTCTGGGGTGGGGATTCCACTATTCTGGATGGATATTTGCGTTCCAATCTTCAGATGTGAAAATGTAATGACTTCATGGACTGTTTTACTTCATATAATATATTCAAAACATCGTTTTATCTCTTGTGAAAAAAAATCATTAATGTTTATCACTCTGCCTTCAAAACTAGCGATGCTGGTCTATGTTGCTGGTTTATTGATATGGTCTGATGGTCTTTTTATATTTTGGACATATCACACTCCTCACATGATTAGCGTTTTTCTCTGTTCAAGGATTTTGGGTACTTTAATTTGTATTTGGAGCAATGGACGTCGGTACTCTATCTGTTGCTTTACTATTCTACATACTGCTATTTCACTTTCTTATAGATGCCTCGGGCATATTTGGATGCTTTCTCGGATTGTCGATAATCTCCATGTGGACCGTTACTGGGTTTTATATCAAGTCCCTGTATGTGACATGGGGTATTTTTCTATCATTGTCTGGGGTGGGACTTCCACTTTTCTGGATGGATATTTGGGTTCCAATCTTCATATGTGAAAATTTAATAACTTCATGGACTGTTTTACTTCATATAATATATTCAAAACAACTTTTTTTCTCTTGTGAAAAAAAAATGATTAATGTTTATCACTCTGCCTTCAAAACTAGCGATGCTAGTCTATGTTGCTGGTTTATTGATATGGTCTGATGGTCTTTTTATATTTTGGACATATCACACTCCTCACATGATTAGCATTTTTCTCTTTTCAAGGATTTTGGGTACTTTAATTTGTATTTGGAACAATGGACGTCGGTACGTACTCTATCTGTTGCTTTACTATTCTACATACTGCTATTTCACTTTCTTATAGATGCCTTGGGCATATTTGGATGCTTTCTCAGATTGTCGATAATCTCCATGTGGACCGTTACTGGGTTTTATATCAAGTCCATGTATGTGACATGGGGTATTTTTCTATCACTGTCTGGGGTGGGACTTCCACTTTTCTGGATGGATATTTGGGTTCCAATATTCAGATGTGAAAATGTAATAACTTCATGGAATGTTTTACTTCATAT
The DNA here is from genome assembly GCA_034641835.2 of Pinus albicaulis. NCBI lineage: Eukaryota > Viridiplantae > Streptophyta > Pinopsida > Pinales > Pinaceae > Pinus > Pinus albicaulis. Next base: position 829,237,692 of record CM076580.1, read on the forward strand.
AATATATTCAAAACAACGTTTTTTCTCTTGTGAAAAAAAAATGATTAATGTTTATCACTCTGCCTTCAAAACTAGCGATGCTGGTCTATGTTGCTGGTTTATTGATATGGTCTGATGGTCTTTTTATATTTTTGACATATCACACTCCTCACATGATTAGTGTTTTTCTCTGTTGCGGGGTTTTGGGTACTTTAATTTGTATTTGGAACAATGGACGTCGGTACTCTATCTGTTGCTTTACTATTCTACATACTGCTATTTCACTTTCTTATAGATGCCTCAGGCATATTTGGATGCTTTCTCAGATTTGTAGATAATCTCCATGTGGACTGTTACTGCGTTTTATATCATGTCCCTATATGTGACATGGGGTATTTTTATATCATTGTCTAGGGTGGGACTTCCACTTTTCTGGATGGATATTTGGGTTCCAATATTCATATATGAAAATGTAATGACTTCATGGACTGTTTTACTTCATATAATATATTCAAAACAACTTTTCTTGTCATTTAAAGTTTCATTTTTTTTTTTAAATTGAACCTACCGTCGGTATACCGACACATTTTAGACGTCGGAATTGCGACAAATCAGAAACGTTGGCAGAGCGACAGTATAAAAACGTCGGACCACATTTCGTCGGAATTTCTACAGCTTACAAACGTCGGAAGAGCGACGTCCAAAACGTCGGAAGAGCAACGTTAAAAACATCGGACCACATTTCGTCGGAATTGAGACATCTTACAAACGTCGGAAGAGAGACGTCCAAAACGTCGGACCACACTGCGTCAGAATTGCGACTGTTTACAAACGTTAGAAGAGCGACATTCAAAACGTCGGACCACATTTCGTCGGAAGTGTGACCATTTAGGAACGTCGGAAGCGCGACGGTTCGTAAGACGTTGGAAGAGTGACGCTTGTTCGGAAGCGACGGAAGAAGTGTTGATAGTGTGACACTTTTTAGGTGTGTCGAACTGCGACGGCATGATAAACCACATTTTGTCCGCCCTCGAACTGTCGCTTTTGCGACGAATATGTGTCAGAATAGCGACGAATTGGCCGTCGAAATTTTCGCCAAATTTTCTAGTGAATGAGTTTAGCTGGTTTAATTTCTAGGTCATATTCAAGGATTGTGGCTATCCACTTTCCTCTCCTGCTATCTGGTCCATCTCAAGTCAAAATGTCTTTAACTACTGCATTAGGGACATATGCAATTATATGTGAATGAAGTATATACACTCTACAATATTTTATAGCTTTAACCAGAGCCAAAGCCTATTTTTATATTATGTTGTATTTCAGTGGTGAATCTCTGAGAGCTTTACTAAAAAATGCAATGGGCTATTCAAAGCCTTGATTATTTTTCTACAGAAGAACTGCAGCTATGGTGTGTTCGGATGCAAAGGAAAAGATTATAAAATCTTTTGTGTACTCTGGACTGATAAGGACTGGTACTTTAGTTAAGGCCTGTTTGATAGATTCAAAAGATTGTTTAGCCTTTATTGTCCATTTAATAGAGGAGTCCTTTTTATGAATGTTATTAATATCTTTTATAATCTCAACCATATTTGATATGAATCTTCTTAGAAAATTGATCTTTCCCAAGAATGCTTGGAGTTATTTAATGTTCCTTGGTGGTTGAATGTTTATAATTTCTTCGATTCTTGTAGGGTATATTCTAATGCCTTCTCTTGAAATGATATTACCTAGCAGTTTGCCTTCCTCTAGCCCAAAAATCAATTTTTTTGGATTAAGAGATATACCATATTTTCTGCATTTAATAGAAACCCGTCTCAGATGATCCAAGTGATCATAATTTTTTTTAGAAAACATAGTAATGTCAGCCAAATAAATGACTAAGAACTCATGGATTTCCTTTGCAAAGGCAATATCCATGGCCATTTGAAATGTAGCTCCATCATTTTTTAACCCAAAAGGCATTTTCACATACATGAAAGTGCCCCATGAAGTGGTAAAAGAAGTTTTGGTTTGGTCATCTTTGTGAACTAGAATCTGATTGTAACCAGAGAAACCATCTAATAAGCAGATTCTGGAAGAACCTGCTGCCCTCTGTAAAATATGGTCCATTTTTTGCAAGGGGTGGTTATCCTTCAAGGATGCTTTATTAAGATTCCTAAAGTCTATCCATAGTCTAATTTATCCTGACTTTTTCTTGGTTGGCACTGAATTAGATATCCAATCAGAAAATATGACTGGTGTAATTATTTGTGAATCAAACATTCTTTTGACTTCTTTTTCGATCAAGGGTAACAAAACCGGATTAATCCTTCTGAGCTTCTGTTGAAAATGTTTTTGATTTTCTTTTAAAAGAATTTGATGTTGGATAATATCTGTGTTGTATGTTTTTAAGTCTTCATAGCTCCATGCAAAGACATCTTGAAATTCTTTTGAAAGTTCAATATATTTAGCCCTTTCATCTGATGATAAGGATTTAGATAGTTTGATTATTCTTGGTTTATCATCTATCCCTAAGTTATACTCTTCCATGTCAGATTTAACTGGCTCCATTTTAGGCCTTATGGGCACATCATTGGAGTCAAATAAATATTCTAGTGGTGTTAAACCTCTGGGTAAAATGTTATTCTTTAAATCAATCAAATCTATTTCATCTTCAATCAATTCCTCTAATTCTATTTTTTCTACTTCATCAATGTCACTTTGAGTAAAAATAATAGGCTTTTCAAAATTATGTACATCTAAATTATCTAAATCATCTATTTGACAGAAATTTAAATCTATATCACAAGGTGAATCTGTATTACAGTCGTTATCGATTTGATGATTTTGAAATTCATGCTCATTATTCAAAAAGTGATAAATTTGCTGATCCTCTGAAAACATTTGCCAATATTTCAAATTATCAGGAACAATGGGCCTATGTTTAATCTAAGTAGTGTATTTTTGCAATGGTGAAAAAGGAATTTTACAACTGCTGGAAAAATTTGCTAAGCAATGGGCCTGTATGTTTTGATTACGAGAGATGATAGCAAAATTACCTTCTAACACTTCTTCAAGCAGTTCCAATACTGCTTCTCTATATCTTGCAATTCTGGGGTTGTGACCTGAATATTCTACGTTTATTTGTTTTATAACTAGTTCAAAATCACCCAAAACCATTACTCTTTTTCCTCCCTTTTTTCTAATAATTTGTAGGCCTAAGATTAAAGCTTCGTATTCAGCTATGTTATTGGTGCATTTGAAGTTTAATCTAAAAGCATGCCCTTCAAAATGACTTGTTTCAATGTTTGTAATCCAAACACCAACTCCAGCTCCAAATTTATTAACAGATCCATCAAAATCTAGCTGTCGCAAAGCTTCATGACCAATATAATCATTCGTGGTTTTAAGTTTTTTATCTGTAATTTTAGTTGGATTTTGATTCTAGTCATAGTTACTGAGAATAAAATAATCCAAATCAGTGGGATTAGCATAAATTGGATAATTTGTAGTTCTATCTGCACTACTGATCATGTACTTCATCAAGATTTTTCTATAAAGATTTTTAGGCTATCCAAATACCGAGATAGTAGCATAACTCATATCCAGTTGTAGAGATCCCTCCAACTTTTCTCCCCATGTGCGAGAAAGAATCATGCAATATTTTGGTGGGATGTCAGCTACTACAACGTCCATGATCATACTCTTACCAGGATACTGGACTAGGTTGACACAGAGATCTTTAATCAAAACAATACATTGGAATTTGGATGAATCAAATGAGAACAGGTCCTTATAGGGTCTGGTTATGTCTAGATTAAGAGCTTCCATTATAGCTTTAGGCATTAAATTGTGGGAAGCTCCATCATCTATCATAGTATTGTGTAATATTTGGTCATGTACAGTAAGACTTAAATAAAATGGGGGTACCAACCCATATGAATGCTTTCCATCTACATTGGGACCAAAAATCAATTCAGGCCTATCTTTATTCATGTTGATTGTATCTTCATTCGCATTCACATTCAGTGCATTAGATCTATATAAATCATTTTTAGCTAGTTCTACCAAGGGAAAAACTATTTTAAATTTGGATATTTCAGACTGCATATTAAATGTTGGTTGAGATCTGATGGTTTGAATCACTTCTTCTTTAGGAACTATGGTTTGTGACGACTTTTCTTGAGTTTCTATTTTTTTTCCTTTGTTTTGAGCTCTTCTCTTGTCTTCTGTCTGAGTTTCTTGGTTTCTGTTATCCTTAACTTTTTTTTCAGGAATATTTTGGGGGTTAGCAGAAGATTTATCAATCTTATCAGGTTTAGGATCTAATATTTTAAAGTCAGTAGGATTATTTCTTGGTTCAATGACTGTTGTTGAATTGGTGGCTTTGGGAGAGTTATATTTGGAAGATTGTGCCATCTTGTCAGTAATATCTACAATTTTTGGGCCTTGCTGCTTTTTAGGACTGGTTGGATTTGAACTTTGTTTGCTATCTTTAGGAAGAATTTGCAATAATTTTTATTTAGAAGTATCAGTCTTCTTTTTGCTTTGTTCTTGTTGGTTTGGAGCATTACTCTTTATAGCAGGTTCATTTTTTTTCTTTCTCCTAAGGTTGTATTGACCGTGAATTTCATTTATTGCAAAATCATAACCTTGTTTATAGTCATAGGATTCTCTAGATTCAACTTTGAGCTGTTGAAGCTCATAGAGTTCCTAGTCCTCTTGGGTGAGGAAAATGGTATTGTTTTCATCAATCCCCATAACAATGTTTATGTCTTCCTCCTCATCAACACTGTTTTTTGAAATTTCTGCAAATTTTTCTTGGAATGGGGTTCTTATATTCTGATCAGGGGAAGGTTCCTTACCTTTCCTGGGGTTGGTGTTTTTCCTATAATTGGGACTCCGGATCTGGGATTGATTATCCCATTGTGGTTTCTTTTCAATTTGATCCAGTCTATCAACTACTTTTACTAGTGATTTAGTAATGAAATCAAACTTACTATCTAAGTGAGATGCTTCTTCTTTAATAGTAACCCTTCTTTCATTTCTCATTCTGGCCTTATTTGCAAGTATGTTGATTTCTACACCTACAACGTTTTTTTGCATTTACTCTAAAGTATTTGTATCCCTTTCCCTAATTTGGTAAGCCATATCTACGTCAAAACAGTCAGGGAATTTCAGTAGCATGGAATATGGGGTAGGTTTAAGGTCTGCAGGAATGGCATTATAAACATTGTTATATCTTGTGTAGAAGTATTGGACAGACTCATTTGGGGCTCTTTTGATAGCATCAAACTCAGATAATATTTTCATAGGGTTCTTCTTTTTCTCCCATTTATTTAGGAAGGCTCTATGGAATGGAGCTAGGTCTGCTATGCTACCAACTCCTAAACCTTTAAACCAGGTTTTTACTTCTCCAATTAATCTTCGAGCAAATAGTCTCATTTGGACATCAGACTCATCTATCTCATAGATTTCCCATAAATCATTCATTCTAGTAATATGTTGCTGTGTAGTAATCTGTGAAAGATTATCAAACAGTGGAATATCTTTTTGGTATTTCTGGGGCATGTCATGGAGATTCTGAGGCAAAACCAAGGGAGCATATCGGGTTGCCATGGCTTGAATTTTAGCTGAAATGGGAGGTACAGTTGTAGTAGTAGGGATAGTGCTAGTTACTGAAATGGATGTAGTTGAAGAGCTTGGTAATGGGGATGAAACAGAAGTAGTATGGCTAATGGTAGTTGTAATGGATTGGGTAAATGATGGATATACTACTTTGGGCTACAAGGGTAGCTTAGGGATGAATGGATAAGTTGATGAACTAGAAGTGGATTATGGATATGATGAGTATATGATTCTATGGGGTAGAGGTAACTCAAGGCTTATGGGCTCTTGAGGTGAACTAATAGCAGAATCATTAAATGATGTGGTAGCATACAGAGTAGAATCTGATGCTGGAAAGGCTGTTGTATATAGCTCAGAAACTGGGGGTTTAAATTTAGACAAAAATTTTGCTAACTTAATAGCTTCTTCAATGTCTTTGATTTTTCTGAAGCTTACCCTTTTTACTAGACTTTTACTTTTAGTTTGATTTGATTTAGTAGGTACATAAATAATTCTGTGTTTTTCACTTACATAAGAATTAAAAACTGGATCTAAAACAATTTCTTTTAAATCCAATTCAAATTTTGTTCTAAATAAAGATTTCTCAAAATTTAAGTCAAAATCAATGTCTGATAAGCTTACCAATTCTTTGGGTAAAGAATCAGCTCTTCTCAGAGGTATCTCAGTTTCAGAACTATTAATTTGTTTTTTCTTCTTTTTTCCTATCTGGTCTGGATTATCTACTATCTCTGGAGGATTAGGATCAGGGTTGGATCTAGTGTAGTAGAATTTCTTGGGAGCCAGAATGTTTATTGGGTAAAATACCCACAACTTTTAAACTCAATATTAAAGTAGAAAAGATATAATTAAAGATCTTCCTTCAATATTAAACTTAAAACGAGAGAGTGGTTATGTCCCCAGTATGGTCACCAGTATTTTATCACCCTAGTAATTCTCAGGTTGTGGGATGGGGATTTTTGTAGTTAAAAACACCAGGGGTAGCCAAGAATCGCTTTGGGAATTTAGGATCTATCCTTCCTGAGCTCCGAAGAGGGATCTCTCCTAAAGATTTAGCTTTGTTTTGGTAAATGGTTTTATGCTAGCTATGAGTGAGCAATAGGAATGATTTTAGAAGTGTGGTAGGAATAAAAATTATTTCAAGGTAAACCAGAGGGATCTACCAGAACATTGGGCAATGGAGTCAACTCTCTAGGCAAGAAGATCTAGGAAATAAGACTTAAAGATGCAAATGTACTAAGGGCAGGATAGATGACCTTCTAAGGCTTTGAATAGGTTTTGAGGATGGAATGGGTGAAATATGAACAAAAGGGAACTTAAGAATCCTTAAGTTACAGATAAGAGGATTTGAAGGAGGGGATCAAACTGGAACCTAGAGCAATTAAGAATTCTATGGTCCAGTTATCAAGCTGAAAACATAAAAATGCCAACTCATTTAAAATAGAGAGCTTATTATCACTAATTTTTTTTAATTTCTCCTTATTTTATCATTACAAAATATAAAAACATCAAATGAATGTTTTTAAACTTAAAAGAATAACACTGAAAAGAGGAAAAAATACGAGACTTATCTTGTCACCATGAGAATCCTTAGTTATGATGTCTCTAAACTTGTTTCCAGAGTGCTGCTTCGCTAATTGACTCACACCAACTTCAATATGTCCAGCAAAATGACTATAATTGTCTTTAGAAATTTTATTCCACACTTAATACTTCGAATTATGAAGTATTTATACACAAAAATTGTTTACAAAATATCTCAGAAATTGAGATAATGTTTTAAATAAAAGTAGGAAAAAGAACATAAGAAGAGGGACAACAGTAAAACAATTTGCAAGTTGTCCTCTTTTACAAGGAAAAATAGAACTATTTTATCTTATCTAAAATGATTTATGATGTGTTGTGAGCATTTATGGCAATAGGTACATCTTCACGTGGATGGTGGCTTGTAGAATACTCTTCCTTTTCATATTTTGTTATGATACTCTTTATCTATGTTTTTAACTATTTCACTGCTATAATAAGAAATGACCAGCAGTAACAATTTGATTTTACTGATACACTTTGACCCTGATACACTTTCACACTGATTTTTTCACCATAAGGTAAAAGTAAAATATGATTTTTCATATGGTTTTCTTGTCCTTTACCTGTCAAATTCACAGCAAATTCGATAATTCTTGCCACTGTTCAGCGGTGGGGATCTTCATATTCTTCAATTTCCTATAACTTTCATCAGCCTCTATATATTTGGAAAAGTTAGGCTTTATAGTGAATATATGGTTGATTTAATTTTCAAAAAAGAATAGATTTTCAAAATATTGAAGAAGTACTTTTCCACTTCGTGATCCTTGTGGCAATGGTTGTTTAGCTTGCTCCTTAGCATGAGCTCTGATTTTTCGATCATAATATTTTTATGGCATCAATTTGTCATTCAATGCATGAATGTTTGGTAAACCTTCTTCTAACAATAATTTGTATTTGGCCCAAAATCTTGAGATGGCCAAGTTCATATCTTTACATATGTCTTCCAACTTATTCCTTATGTTTCTCTTATTCAAGACTTTCTTAATTTGAAGGATGGCCTCTATCCTATCAGAAATTTTCAACTCTTCTAATTCTTCCCTGTTCTTTCTGTTCAAAAATGCTATGAGTTGAACTGCTTGAGGTGGCTTATTTTCAATCTCTTTCTTGGTTTCATCAATTTCTGCATTTGCAGCTTTTAGTAACTCTTTCTGCTCATAATTTCTCTGAATTGAAGGCCATTGAGAGTGAACGCCTTCAATGATTTTTTTCCATAAATGATTTTTTATATATGCAACCTGATCTGTAAGATTCACCTGTGTTTGAAGATTTCTCACCTGTTCTTGTAGTCTATCAACCCTTTGTTCATGCCCTTTGGAAGTAATCAAGGTATCTCTTTTGGAATTTTCTAGATTTTTAATAGTGCCTTTCAAGTTAAGTATTTATTTATCTTTAATTGACATGTCTTCCATGGCTCTGATTATGGAATCTTTGTCTTGAATTGTGTTTACCTGTTAAGTTGAGGAAGAAGAGGCAAAGATTTCATGAGAAGTTATTGGCACTACAGTTTCCAGTACTCCTTGTGGTGCCAAGTGTTCCACCAATGTAGATCGAACAACTGTGCTTACAGTTGGAATCACTGTAGGAATGACAACCTATTGAGATCTCTTCAGTTTTTCATTCTCTTGCATGAAAGCTTCTATTTGGCTTTCCATTTATTTTAACTGGCCTATCATTTTAATAACAATTTGTTTCAATTCATCATTCTCTATTTTCTGCCAAATAATTTCTTTTGCCTGAGAATTTTCACTTTGAGGAAATTTTAGCTCTTTTCTGAGGGCAGCTATATCTTCATTTTTCTGTCTGATTAAAGCCTTTGCAACTTCAATGTTAGCTGGATCAACTCCTTCTTCAATCACCAAGTCTTCTAATGCTTGTTCTTCAAATTGTTCGCATATAGTAATGCTTTATCCAATTTGATTTGTGTTTGAATATTTATCAATGTTTTTTCAAGCCTGATAGAATTCATAGTTTTATTGACTATCTTAGAATATAGCATCTCTACGTTGCTCCTATGAAATCCTATTTGGTCCAATTCATGGACAACATTTGCATCAACTTCAAGATATGTTTTTGAATAATTTGCAATAGATTTAGGATCAGCCACTGTAGGCTTCAGAAATGACATCACCAATTTATTAGATGAATAATCAAATGCTGAAAGAAGTCTATCCTTATTTTTAGGATTTTCTTTAAGGAATTTGGAAAATGCTTCATTTTTTATTTCTTCATTCTTTTATTTTATTTTTCTGAACCTGATTTGAATGTCTGACTCTGTATTGTTAGGTTCTTTAGAAGAAGATCGCATATCAACTTTAGATTGTGTATCCACCATCACTGTATCTTTCTGCTGGGATCCAATTTGAACATTTTGAAGCTCTTTGAGAGTTTCAGTTACTATCCTTATTATTTCATCATCCATTTCATGACCATTGTTATCTTCAACATTGATGGCTTTGTCTCTTTCTTCATTAGTCAATTTTATTTTCTTATTGTAAGGAATTCTGAATCTTTTGTCTTGAATAGTTTCAACAGTGAAACTATCTTCCTTTCTATTTCTTTTATGAAGAATTTCAGATTCCTTGTTCACTGTCACTACCTGTGTTTGATCAACCTACTTATCTTTGCCACTGTTTCCCTGCATTTCCTGTGAATCATCATCAATTAGAGTGTTAGGCTCCCATTCAATTTTATTAGCATACTTTTCAATTTGGGGCTTCAGATCATGCAAGAAGACATAAAAATTTCATTTCACTCTCATCGTGCTTAAAATACCTTCTGGATCATAATTCCACATAAAACTATATGGGAATTTATACTCTTTCAACTTGATATTGATTTCATTTTCTGCTTCTCTGTTATTCACAATAAATGGCCCAATTCAATTTTTCAGTTTGACCTGAGTCTTTTTCCTAGAATCTATGAAATTAATTTCATCTCCATTTAACAGTTGCCTCAAATATTATAAAGCAAATATCCTTGTTGTAACAAATCTTGGCAGTTTATATGGGGCCAAAAGTGCACCATATACTCTGATTTCTGTGTAACTTTTGTATAAATACCAATCCCCTGTTTTACAACTCTCATATAGCTGTATAATTCTCTTTGTCTCTTCATTGATTCTAGGGGTTTGTTCTTTATTCAATAAATTCATAGCAGGAACTAAAAAAAGGTCATTGAAATATGCAAAGCTATATTCCCTGTTCCATTTTCTAAGAATTGATGACCAAAACACAGCTGAAAGAACATTTCCTTTTGGATCTACCTTCTAAAATTCAATGGGAAATTTATCTTCTTGATAATACAAAAAGAGGTGAAGTAGATATGAGGTATATCTAAAGAATCCTTCTTTTGATAATCTGGATAACTGATAATGCATGTTTTCTGTAATGAATTTAGCAAAATTGTACACAATGGATGGTGACTGGCCAGGACTCAGAGTTGAAAAAAAACCTAAGAAAGCCACATCAATGAATTCATCACTGGTGTATCCCAGTATGAATGATAGCATGGAGACAATTTTTTTGGTTTCATCTGGAAAATAAAAGGTATCAAATGGTGGATTAAGCTTATGGATATCGACTTGTTTGGGACAAAAAGTCTGGAAGACTTTGAACTTAGAAGCAAAATCAAGCTCTAGGTAATTCTAAGTTAACTCCTCTAGCGACAATAAAGTAGCATTGGGATCAAGGTTCAGTTGCAGCATAGAGTTTATAGATTCTTCATTGATGTAAAATAAGACCTCTCTATCTTTATTCACAATGCACCTTTGTTCTGTAAGATAATAGGACTGACACAATCTGACAAAATCAGGGGATGAATGAGTTTGAGGAACAATGTATTTTGGCACATTGGAATCCGAGACTGGTATATATTTGTCATCTTTATCTACTGATTTACCAAAACACCAGTTATATATATCAAGCAAATTGAACTCTAATGAAGGGTCCATTATTCTGTAGTCAAGATCAACTAGAGGACTATTTTCTTGTGAGATAACTAGAGGTTGAATAGACCTGACAACTTTTGTTGGATCAGCAGTGAGTACAGGGGTAGGTTTATCAATTTTAGAAGATTCAAGTTGAGGAATTTTAGCAGAGGGTTTATTTTGAGGCATTGGACCTCCTACTTTAGCAGTTACTTGTTTCTTTATCATTTTTTAATTGAGCAGAGAAAGCTTAGACTGTTTGTTGAGTTCTTTTGTTGGAAACAAGGGCTTCTTGGAGAATTTATCTGGTAAAATAGGGTTATGAGAAGGGTTTTGGATTGAAATAGGGTTTTATTGCTCAGAAAGTAGGTTACGATCAATGCTAGTAGTGGAAAAGACCAAGGTATGGATAAAAGTTGCAAAAAACGGCAATTAGGGATTCTGAGGAAAATTTGACAGAGTTTCCCTTGTACTATGGATATTTTTTGCAATTTCTATATGGGAAATTCAAAGAATTACAGGAAATAGTAGGAAATTTGGTGCTTTTTCTTTATAATTTGAAGTTCAGTGGATAAGTTTTGATGAAAAATACCTTAAAATGGGTATAATCGTGGTCGAAGACGTTTCACAGTTGTGCACAGTCTTCAATTCTGTAAAATTGGTCTTTCAGAGGGTAATGTGGCACTTTGTGGTTGAATTGCAGGGCAATTGGCTCGAAAATGGTGTTGGAAGGTTTAAAAATGGTGAAAAGGGGGCTCTGCGGGCTTTCACAGTGTAATGTCTCACAATGGTGAAAATTCAACGAAAATGGTCTCTGCGAGGTTTGAAAGCTTATAAGAACAAAATAGGTGAAAAACATAATGAAAACTATAATTTTTATGACTAAACCATAGTTAAAATATATTCAAATCAATTGTAATCATAGGTTGGGTAGGAGTGGTTTTGGAATACCACTGGGTGGTATTCGCGCGACTCAAAGGCTGTAAGTGATAAAGAGCTTTTCGAACACGATCCAATAAGATTGTGACACGTCGACGCGGGGTGGTTTTGGAAAACCACCCATATCGCGCGAATTTTATAAAACATCTTTCGATTACTTTATGGGCGTGAAAATGCATTGTCTCCGTCAGATCTGGCTTTGGGAAGTGAACGATCGGGATTAAAAGGGAAGGTGTGGGGAAAGATTAGTTAACGGGTTCACTTTGGGCCGTATATCTTGGAAATAAAAGAAGATCGGACGGTTGTTATCAAGCGTGATGGGGAGGGATAAAAATACATTGATCAGTCATGTATATTTCCATTCGTTAGATCAAACAGGATTTGGGGATCGGAGGGTTGAAAATCAATCTGATGGGAAAATGATTTTTGATGGGTTTTATTTATAAAACATGACTTTTTCCAATGGAAAATGTGATCGACAAGGTTATTCAAGACTTTAAACAAGGTTAGGGAATGATATAATGGAATATATATTGCGGGGAATTTTGTTTAAAACATATATAAGACATGTTTTAAGATTTTTCTGATATATTTTTATTATATGGTGAATTAAATTGGGTTGACTTAACTACCATAGTGGGCGGGATATTTATATATAGATAAACTTAGCCAAAGGGTTTATAAGGGGAGTTTTTATATAAACATTTGGGAATAAATATGTTTGGCTTAAGTTAAAATAAGTGGGTTTTCGGGTTTATTATATAACAAGGAGTTATATAATAGGAAAATGTTATTTTTATAGGGAGTTAATATATAAATTAGAGTTAATATGAAAATAGGAGATGGTATACTCAAAACACATAAACATAACAAGTAAAGTGAATTACAAAAGATAATTTGCATTGATCTTATCATTTAACCTATGATATAATGTTATTTTGAGGGCTTAATGTTTTCAAATGATGTAGGAAGTTAATCAAATGGGAATTATATTGTTTTTAAGTAAAAATGAAGTTTTACTTAGGATTATTTATGGGAATGAATGCATGAATGGTAATGATGTGATTCTAGGGATTAATATAGACATTCACACTTTCAAATGATCAGTCATAGAGCCTTGGGTTTGGTCCCAACAAAAGTCAAGGAAATGCCTTGAGCCTTTCTAATTGATAGTTTAGAATGTTTCATGACTATGGGAAGGGGAAGTTAGTTATTTTGTAGCCCATGATGAATGATATTTACATTGAGATTTTTTCACCTTCTTCTACCTACCCATCTTACCATGCTAACATTTTTTCTTCCTTTCTACTAAGGTGCATTTGAGCTAGAAACCTTCACAGCATTTATTCTTTCTCAAAGCAAGTAAAACTGTCTAATTCTACACTTATTTCATCCATGAATCTAGATTAAATTGTCGGATTCACTTTATTTCTCTACCTAACTATTGAATTGTCATGATTAAACTGTATGAAAACTCATTATTCTCTATCTACAACAAGTGAAATTGAAAAATGACAAGTTAAGATTAAACTGCTTAACTCATCATGGACTATGGCATTTATTGACACTCTTCTATAGTCAAAAAGTAAAAAGTAGTGGCACTTATGCTTGCACACTTTCATCTTTTATTCATTTTTTATTTTTTGGGGTTTTTTATTTTTTCTAAGTCCTTTGATTATTCTTTTAGGAATTTTTACCATCTTTTTGTTTTTTCTACCTTTTTGTTTTTTTTTTTTTTTGTTAAATGTGTGAATACAACTTGCAGAAGGAAAAGTATGTACAGATTTACATGATTATCAATATTCAAGTCAAAATTATGACCCCTATATTATAGGTTGCTAACAGACCCAACCCAAATGCATTTAATTGGGCGTCCTCACACGACGCGCTCGACTGAATAGAGGTACAATGGAGAAAATGGAAAATAGGTCACACGAATGTGCACAAGGCACTCGAGAATTCACAACTTAGCAAATTTGATATGGCCTCCCTCAAACAAAATGACCCGGCCCGAATGCATTTCATCGGGTGCCCTCAAACGAAACGACCCGACTTGAATGTGTTTCATTGGGCACCCTGACATGGTGCAACACGACGCACCCGATCAAACAAAGGCACAGGGGAGAAAATGACAAATGGGCACCACAAACGTGAACAAGGCACCTGGGTAGTCATAACTTAGAAAATTTGATATGACCACCCTCAAACGATACTACCCGACCTAAATGCATTTCATCGGGTGTCCTCGCACGACCTGACACGACCCACCTGATTGAATGAAGGCGCAATGGAGAAAACATAAAATGGGCCAAACAAATGTGCATAAGGAAGTCAAGTGGTCACAACTTAGAAAATTTGATACGGTCACCCACAGAAGAAACAACCCAACCCAAATGAATTTCATTAGGCGCCCTTACATGGTCCAACACGATGCGCCCGACCGAATGAAGGCATAAAAGAGAAAATAGAAAATGGGCCACATGAACGTGAAAAAGGCATCCGAGCAGTCACAACCTAGAAAATTTGATAATATCGCCCTCAAACAAAATGACCCGATCCAAACGTGTTTCATCGGGCTCTGTCACATGGCATGACATGACGCACCCGACCGAATGAAGGCACAAGGGAGAAAATGGAAAATGAGCCGCATGAACATGCATAAGGCACCCAGGCAGTCACAACTTAGCAAATTTTATATGTCCTCCCTCAAAGAAAATGACCCCACCCAAATCCTTTTCATTGGCCACCCTCACATGGCCCGACACGACCTACCTGAACCAATGAAGGCATAATGGAGAAAATGAAAAATGGGCCATATGAATGTGCACAAGGCACTTGGGTGGTCACAACATAGCAAATTTGATACGACTACCCTCAAATAAAACGACCCAACCCAAACGCATTTCATTAAGTTCCATCTCACGACGTGCCTGACCGAATGAAGGGAGAAGGGAGAAAATGGTAAATGATCCATACAAATGTGCACAAGACACCCAGGTGGTAACAACTTAGTAAATTTGATACAGGCACCCTCAAATGAAACAACCTGACTCAAGCACATTTCATCAGGTGGCCTCAAATTTTGCGACATGACACACACGAGTGAATGAAGGTACAAGGGAGAAATTGGCAAAAGGGTACATGAATGTGCAAAAAGCATCTAGGCAGTCACAACTTAGAAAATTTGATAGAACCTCCCTCAAACGAAATGACCAGACCTGAACTCGTTTCATCGAGTACCCTCACATGGTGTGACATGGCCCACTTGACTGAACGAGGCACAAGGGAAAAAAAGGAAAATGGACCACACGAAAAATCACAAGGCACTTGGGTGGTCACAACTTAAAAAATTTGATATGACCGCCCTCAAACGAAATGACCCGACCCAAACGCGTTTCATTGGGTGCCCTCACACGGC
Organism: Pinus albicaulis; assembly: GCA_034641835.2. Lineage (NCBI taxonomy): Eukaryota > Viridiplantae > Streptophyta > Pinopsida > Pinales > Pinaceae > Pinus > Pinus albicaulis. The sequence continues at coordinate 829,253,144 of CM076580.1, forward strand.
ACGACACTACGCGCCCGAATGAATGAAGGCACAAGGGAGGAAATGGAAAATTGGCTACACGAACATGCATAAGGCACCCGAGAAGTCACAAATTAGGAAATTTGAAACGACCACCCTCAAACAAAATGACCTGATCTGAATGCCTTTCATTGGGTGCCCTCACATGGCGTGCACGAACGAACGTGTTTCCTTAGGTGCAGTCACACAACCTGAATTGAACACATTTCCTTGAGCACCCTCACATGACCTAGCATGAACGTGTTTCCTTGGGCGCCCTCACATGACCCGACCTGACCCGACCTGAACACGTTTCCTTGGGTGTGCTTACATGACCCAACTTGACCCGAACGAAGGCACAAGGGAGAAAACATAAAACATGTCGCACGGAAGTGCACAAGGCACATGAGCAGTCACAAATTAGCATTTTTATATGACCTCCATCACACGACCTGACCCAACCGAACTGAATGCGTTTCCTTAGGCGCCCTCACACGACAGGAGCCGACCCACCCGAACAAAGGCACAAGGGAGAAAATAGAAAATAGGCCATATGAATATGCATAAGGCACATGGGCAGTCACAAATTAGAATTTTTGATATGGCCTCCCTCACTTAAAACAACCCAAATTCATTTCCTTGGGCACCATCACATGACCTGACTCGACTCGACCCAACCCAAACATGTTCCCTTGGGCGCCCTCACACAGCACAACTCAACCCACCTGAATGAAGACACAATGGAAAAATGTCAAACTGGTCACAAAAATGTACATTAGTCACACAGACAGTCATAACTCTGCATTTTTTATACGGACTCCCTCACACAACCTAAACTGACCCCAACAAGTTTTCTTGGGAGCCCTCATATGGCATGACCTGACCCACCCAAACGAAGGCACAAGAGAGAAAATGAGAAATAATCACACGAATGTGCACAAGGCACACGAGCAGTCACAACTTATGATATTTTATATGGCCACCCTCACACTACCTAACCAAACCCGACCCGAACGTGTTTCCTTGGGCGCCCTCACAAGACCCGACTCGACTCGACCCTACCCGACTTTCCCGAACGCATTTACGTGGGCACCATCACATGATAAGACTTGACGTGACCTGACCACCCTGAACACATTTCCTTAGGTGTCCTCACAATACATGACCCAACCTGACCCATCCGAATGCTTTTCCTTGGGCGCCCTCACACGACACAACCTAACCCAAACCGACCCGCCCGAACAAAGACAAAATGGAGCAAACGGAAAACAGGTTGCAAGAACGTGCATCAGGCACATGGGCAGTCACAACTTAGAAATTTTGATAAGTCCTCCCTCACACGACGTGACCCAAACACGTCTCCTTGGGCGCCCTCACAAGACATGACCTGACCTTCCCGAACGAAGGCAAAAGGGATAAAATGGGAAACGAGTCACATGAACATACTCAAGGCACAGGGCCAGTCACAGCTCATAATTTTTTATATGGCCGCACTCAGAGGAATTGACTTGACCTGACCTAAACGCATTTCCATGGGCGCCCTTAGAAAACTTGACCTGACCTGACCCTACTCGACCCGCCAAACACGTTTCCTTGGGTGCCCTCACATGATATGACCTCACTGGACCCGACCCACTCGAACATGTTTCTTTGGGCACCCTTAGATGACACATCCTAACCTGACCCACCCGAATGAGTTTCCTTGGGCACCATGACATGACACGACCCAAACCCTGAGTGCCCTCACATGGAGTGACACGGCATGCCTGATCGAATGAAGGCACAAGGGATCAAACGACAAGTGGGTCACACGAACATGGAAAAGGCACCCAGGAGGTCACAGCTTAGAAAATTTGATCCGGGCACCCTCAAATGAAATGACCTGACCTGAACATGGTTCATCGCATGAAATCAAACAAAATGACCTGACCTGAATGCGTTTCATCTAGCGGCCTCAAACGAAATGACCTGAACCAAACGCATTTCATCGGGCACCCTCAAACGAAACAACCCAACCCAAACATGTTTCATCGGGTGCCGTCACACGACGTGACATGGCATGCCCGAAAAAATGAAGGCATAAGGAATAAAATGGAAAATGGGCCGCGTGAACTTGCAAAATGCACCCGAGTAGTCATAACTTAGAAAATTTGATACAGCTTTTGTCAAAATAAATGACCCAACCCGAACACATCTCATCGGGCACACTCACATGGCGCGACATGATGCACCTGACCGAATGAAGGCACAAGAGAGAAAATGTAAAATGGGACACATGGCTGCACATAAGGCACCCATATGGTCACAACTTAGCAAATTTGATACGACCACACTCAAACGAAACGACCCAACTTGAACGCGTTTCATCAGATGCCCTCCCACAGTGAGACACAATGTGCCTGATTGGACTAAAGCACAAGGGAGAAAATATAAAATGGTATGAATGAATCTTCACAAGGCATCAGGATGGTCACAAGTTAGAAAATTTGATACGACTGCCCTCAAATGAAATGACTTGACTCGAAAGTGTTTCAACGGGCGCCCTCACAAGGCACGACACAGCACGCCCGACCAAACAGAGGCACAATGGACTAAATGACAAACGGGTCACACAAACATGCACAAGGAACTTGGGTTGTCACAACTCACTGAATTTGATACTGTTGCCATCAAATGAAACAACCTGACCCAAAGGCATTTCATCAGGTGCCATCACATGTCATGCCTGACCGAACAAAGACATAAGGGAGAAAATGAAAAATGAATCGCACGAACCTACACAAGGCACTTGGGAGGTCACAACTTAGCAAAATTTATATGGCTTCCATAAAATGAAATGACCCGACCCAAATTTGTTTCATCCAACACCCTCACATGGCACGACACGACTCACCCGACCGAATGAAGGAACAAGGGAGAAAAGTACAAATGGATTGCACGAATGAGCACAAGGCACATGTGTGGTCACAATTTAGAAAATTAGATACAACTGCCCTCAAACAAAACGACCTAACCCGAACGCGTTTGATCAAGTGCTCTCACGCGACGTGACACGATGTGCTCGATCGAATGAAGGCACAAGGTAGAAAACAACAAATGGGCCGTAAATACGTTCACAAGGCACTCGGGTAGTCACAACTTATCAAATATGATACGTCCGTCCTCAAACGAAATGACCTAACCCGAACGTGTTTCATTGGGCACCCTCAAACGAAACGACCTGACCCAAATGCGTTCCATCCGACGCCCCAACACGACGTGACACTACGTGCCCCACTGAACGAAGGCATAAGGGAGAAAATGGAAAATGGGCCACACGAACATGAACAAGGCACCCCAACAGTCACAACTTAGAAAATTTGATACCACTAACCTCAAACAAAACGACTTGACCTGAACGCGTTTCATCGGGTGCCATGCCACGACATGACACGGTGCACCCGACCAAACGAAGGCACAAGGGATAAAATGGAAAATGGGTCGCACGAATGTGCACAAGCCACCCAAGCAATCATAACTTAGTAAATTTGATATGATCGCCATCAAACAAAATGACCTGACCGGAATGTGTTTCATCGGGCACCCTCACACGACGCGACACGACTTTCTTGACTCAATGAAGGCACAAGGGAGAAAATGTAAAATGGGCCACATGAACTTGCACAAGGAACCTAGGCAGTCATAACTTAGAAAATTTGATACAGCTGCCCTCAAACAAAACGACCCGACCCGAACGTGTTTCATCGGGCGCCCTAACACGGCGCGACACAACACACCCAACCAAATGAAGGCAAAAGGGAGAAAATGATGAATAATTCACACAAACATGCACAAGGCACCCAAACGGTCACAGCCTAGAAAATTTGATATGTTCGCCTTCCAGCTAAATGACCCAACTTGAACCCATTTCATCAGGTGTCCTCACATGATGGGACAAGACATGCCCAACCGAACGAAGGGTAAAGGGAGGAAATGAAAAACAGGTCACACTAACATGGACAAGGAACCTGGGGGGTCACAATTTAGAAAATTTGATACGGCCGCACTGAAACGAAATGACCTGATCGGAACACGTTTCATCGGGTGCCCTCCCATGATGCGACACGAAGCTCCCAACCAAATGAAGGCACAAGGGAGAAAACGAAAAATTCACTGCATGAACATTCACAAGGCACGTATATGGTCACAAGTTATCAAATTTGATACGAACACCTTCAAACAAAACAACCCGACCAAAATCGTTTCATCGGGCACCCTCACATGGCACGACACAGTGCGCCTGACCAAATAGAGGCATAATATAGCAAATGACAAATGGGTCGCACGAACGTTAAAAAGGCACTTGGGTGGTCACAAATTAGTGAATTTGATACAACTTCCCTCAATTAAAATGACCCCACACGAACATGTTTCATCAACTACCATCACACGTCGCGCCTGACCGAACAAAGGCACAAGAGAGAAAATGGAAAACAAGGCACACGAACATGCACAAGGCACCCGAGCAGTCACAACTTAGCAGATTTGATATGTCCGCCCTCAAATGAAATGACCTGACCCAAACGCATTTCATTGGGTACCCTCACACGGTGCGACATGAACTGTTCGACTTAACGAAGTTATAAGGGAGAAAACTGCAAACAGGCCGCAGGAATGAGCACAAGGAACATGGGCAGTCACAATTTAGAAAATTTGATATGGTTTCCCTCAAACAAAATGACTCAACCCAAACGCGTTTCATAGGGCACCATCACATGGTGCGACACGGCGCGCCCGACCGAACGAAGGCACAAAGGATAAAAATGTAAATGGGCCACAAAAACATCCACAAGGAAACTGGGTGGTCACAGATTAGCATATATGATACGACCTTCCTCAAATGAAATGACCGGACCCTAACACATTTCATCGGGCTCCCTTAAATGAAATGAACCAACCTGAACACATTTGATTGGGCACCCCAACACGATGCGACATGACGTGCCACACCGAACGAAGGCACGAGGGAGAAAATGGAAAATGGGCCACATGAATGTGCACAAGGCACCCCGAGAGTCAAAACTTAACAAATTTGATACGACCGCCCTAAAACCAAATGACCCGACCCAAACGCGTTTCATCAAGCACCCTCACACGGCATGACACAATGCGCCCGACCGAATGAAGGCATAAGGGAGAAAATGGAAAATGGGCCGCATGAACGTGCACAATGCACCTAGGTAGTCATAACTTAACAAATTTGATACGGTTTCCCTAAAACAAAACAACCTAACCCGAACGTGTTTCATTGGGCACCCTCACATGGTGGGTCATGACGCACCCGATTGAACGAAGGCACAAGGGAGAAAATGGAAAATGGGTTTCAAGAACATGCACAAGGCACCCAGGTGATCACAACTTAGAAAATTTGATACAGCCGACCTCAAACGAAACAACTCGACTCGAACGCGTTACATCAGGCACCCTCACACAGCACAACACGACATGCCTGAACGAACTAGGGCATAAGGAAGAAAATGAAAAACTGGTGACACAAATGTTCACAAGGAACCTAGGTGGTCACAACTTAGCAAGTTTGATATGGCCGCCCTGAAATGAAATGACCCGACCCAAATCAATTTCATTAGGCCCCCTCACACGGCGCGACACAGTGAGCCCGACTGAACGAAGGAAAAATTCAAGAAAGGGAAAATTGGCCGCACAAACATGCACATCGCACCCAGATGGTAACAAATTAGAAAATTGGATACGACTGCCCTCAAACAAAACAACCTGACCCGAACACATTTCATCGAGCACCCTCACACGACATGACATGGTGTGCCCGACCAAACGAAGGCATAAGGGAGAAAATGGAAAACAGGCCACACAAACATGGAGAAGGAACATGGGTGGTCACAACTTAGCAAATTTGTTAGGGCCCCCCTCAAACGAAATGACCCAACCTGAACGCATTTCATCGGGCGTGTTCACACAGCGTGACACTGACCGCCCGAACAAACGAAGGCACAAGGGAGCAAACAGAAAACGATCCACATGAACATGCAGAAGGCACCTGGGCAGTCACAACCTAGAATATTTGATATGACCACCCTCAAATGAAACATCTTCACCTGAACGCATTTCAGCGAGCGCCCTCACATGGCGGGACGCAGTGCGCCCAACTGAATGAAATCAAAAGGGAGAAAATGAAAAACAGGCCACACAAACGTGCATAAGGCACCCGGGTGGTCAGAACTAGCAAATTTGATACAACCACCCTCAAAGGAAATGACCCGACCTAAACAAATTTCATCGAGCGCCCTCAAACAAAACAACCCAACCCGAACGCGTTTCTTTTGGCGCCCTCAAAGAAAATGACCCGACCCGAATGCATTTCTTTGGGTGCCCTAAACTGAAATGACCAAACTTGAATGCTTTTTATCGGGCATCCATAACTTAGCAAATTTGATATGGCTACCCTCAAACAAAATGACCCAACCCGAACGCTTTTCATCGGGTGCCCTCACATGGTGCGACATAGTGCGCCCAACCAAACGAAGGCACATGGTAGAAATGGAAAATAGGCCGCATGAATTTGCGCAAGGCACTCAGACAATCACAACTTAGAAAATTTGATATGACCACCCTCAAACGAAACGACCTGACCCGAACGCATTTCATTGGGCGCACTCACATGGCGCAACATGGTGCGCCCTACCAAATGAAAGCAGAAGGGGTCAAATGGAAAACAGGTCACACGAACGTTCACAAGGCACCCAGGAGGTCACAACTTAGAAAATTTGACACGGTTGCACTAAAAGAAAATGACCCGACCTGAACGCGTTCCATCGGGAGGCCTCACACAGCTTGACATGGTGCACCCAACCGAATGAAAGAACGATGGAGAAAGCAACAAACAAGCTGCAAGAACGTGCACAAGGCACCCGAACGGTCATGCGTTAGCAAAAAAAATGAACTAATACGACTGAAAGAAGGCACAAGGGTGAAAACAACAAACAGGTCGCACGAACATGCACAAGGCGCCCGGGGGTTCATAACTTAGCAAATTTGATACAGCTTCCCTCAAACAAAAGGACCTGACCCGAATGAATTTCATCGACCACCCTCACATGGCATGACATAGCCTGCTCGACCAAATGAAGCCATAAGGGAGCTAACAGAAAACAGACTTCACGAATGAGCACAAAGCACCCGGGAGGAAACAAATTAGAAAATTTGATATGAATGCCCTCAAATGAAATGATCCAACCTGAACATGTTTCATCACGCGCTCTCACACAGCATGACACAACGCACCATACCAACGAAGGCACAAGGGAGAAAATGGAAAACATGCCACACGAACGTGCACAAGGAACTTGGGTAGTCACAACTTAGCAAATTTGACACAACTGCCCTCAAACAAAATCACCCGACCCGAACGTGTCTCATCGACTACCCTCACACTACACAACATGACACGCCTAACTGAACCTGTTTCCTTGGGCGCCCTCACACTTCCTGACCCCACCTAACCTAAACGCATTTCCTTGGGTTCCCTCACATGAACTGACCCAAAACCTTTCCTTGGGCGCCCTCACATGACTATGACCCGAATGTGTTTCCTTGGGAACCCTGACACGACCCAACCCAACCTGAACAAAGGTACAAGGGAGAAAATTCCAAATGGGTCAGATGAACGTGCACAAGGAACACGCATGGTCAGAACTTAGAATTTTTTATACAACCTCCCTCACATGACCTTGCCCGAACCCACCCAAACTCGTTTCCTTGAGTGCCGTCAAACAACATGACCCGATCCGCCCGAACGAAGGCATAAGAGAGAAAATAGAAAATAGGCTATACGAACATGCATAATGCACATGGGCGCTCACAAATCATAATTTTTTATACAGCCTCCCTCACATGATCCAACCTGAATGTGTTTCATTGGGCACCCTCACATGACTTGAACCAACCCAATTGGGCCTGAACGCGTTTCCTTTGGCGCCCTCACACGGCACAACCCAACCCACCCGAACGAAGGAACAGTGGAGAAAACAGAAAACGGGTTCCACAAACGTGCATAAGCCACACAAGAAGTCACAACATAGCATTTTTTATATGGCCTCCCTCACACGACTTGACCCAAGCTGGCCTGAACATGTTTCCTTGGGAACCCTCACAAGACATGACCTGACCCGCCTGAACTGAGGCACAAGGGAGAAAATGTGAAACGTGTCACACGAACATGCACAAGACACATGGATGGTCACAACTTAAAATTTTTTTATATGGCCACCATCACATGACCCGACCCGATGTGAGCCGAACGCATTTCCTTGGGCGCCCTCACACTACCCGACCCGACCCAAACCTACCCAACCCACCCGAATGCATTTCCCTAGTTTCCCTCACACAACACGACCCGACCCGACCTAACCCACCCAAATGAATTTCCTTGGGCATCCTCACATGACATGTCCCAACCTGACTCGCCCGAATGCATTTCCTTGGGCGCCCTCACATGGAAGGGCTCAACACGACCTGGCCCACTGGAATGAAGGCATAATGGATCAAACAGAAAATGGATCACATGAACGTGCAAAATTCACATGAGTAGTCACAACTTAGGTGTTTTTTATATGGCCTCCTTCACACGACCCAACCTGACACAACCCGAACGTGCTTCCTCAGGCAACCTCACATGGCATGAACCGACCCGCCCGAACAAAGGCACAAGGGAAAAATGGGAAATAGGTCACACAAACAAGCACAAGGCACATGACCAGTCACAACTTAGCTTTTTTTATATGGCCACTCTCTCACGACCGGACCTGACCCTACCCGAACGCGTTTCCTTGGGTGCTCTCACATGACCCGACCCTACCCGACCCAACCAAATGAATTTCCTTGGGTGCCCTTACATGACACGACCTAAGCTAACCTGACCCACCCAGACGTGGTTCATTGGGTACCCTCATAGGACACAACCCAACCCGACCCGTTTGAACACATTTCGTTGAGTGCCCTGATACAGCATGACCCAACCCGACCCGCATAACTTATTTCCTTGGGAACCCTCACATGACCTGACCCACTCGAAGGTGTTTCCCTGGGCGCCCTCACATAGCACGACCCAACCCGAACGCGTTTCCTTGGGCGCCCTCACACGACCTGACCCGACCCACTTGAACGAAGGAACGAGGGAGAAAAAATCAAAATGTACACATGAAAATGCACAGGGGATATGGGCGCTCATGACTTAGCATTTTTTATATGGCCTGCCTCACATGACTCGACCTGACCCAACCCAAACGTGTTTCCTTGGGTGCCCTCCCATGGAATGACGTAACACACCTGAATGAAGGCACGAGGGAGGAAACGGAAAATGGGTCGCACAAACGTGCACAAGGCACATGGGCAGTCAGAACTTAGCATTTTTAACATGGTCATCATCACATGACCTAACCTGAACCGCCTGAATGCATGACTCGACCTGCCCAAATGCATGACTCGACCCACCTGACCACACGATGTGAATGACATGACCCAACCTTCCCGAGTGTGTGACCCAAGCAACGCGACACGACCTGCCCTATCACATGACCTAACCTGCACTAACGGCACTACCTAAAATGCAATATCCAACCCATCCGAACATGCACAATAAACACCCACAATCACCACTTAAAATTTTTGACACGGACGCCCTCACATGACATGACCCAACCAGACCCACCCAAATAAGTTTCCTTGTGTGCCGTCACACGAGTGAATCAATGACACCACTACCACTTCATGACAAATGGTATAATAGCTTGATTCAGGATGAGTTGAGCTTTGTTTAGATTGAATATTGAAGTAGGAATACAAAAATAGGGCTGCAATTAATATGGAAGCTTGGAAATTATATTGGTTGGTCTCTGTTGTGGATGATTTTGTCACCCTCCTAGAGACAGCCTAGAGTTGCCATAGACCAGTGCCTAGGACATCTTAATATAGCAAGGAGTCCTTTATAGTTTGGGTTGTCAGGCCAAGGGACTCGCCTACTATCTCTTGTTCTAAACAAGGAAATTAAATTAGATTTAATTGGTCCAAATTCTCTCTCAGAAACTGATACAAGGATAGGAGTAGAGTACGGACATCATGTAAAACCTCAGCATGAGAATATCAGACAGTTAAGAGAACGCTTTACTGTAATGAGGGCCGGTTCATGTAATATACCACAGAAATCAAATATCAAGAAGTGCAGGCAGTGAAGAAGCATAAGAAGATATTACTGGCAAAAGGGCGCATCAATTTATGAATCCTTAAGCCATTAATATAGCAGCAATTATGAAATGAGTGAACATGGAACAACATATCACTTCTAGGCCTATTTAAAGCGCTTGACTAATTCCAGAAAGGGCACCACTTAAGATGAATCCTTACTGCAAACTAGTGAGCCACTCGCATTCTAGAACATGATACAAGAGGAAAATTTGCATGAAAAGAGATGATATATTAACACATAAGAAAAGTTACATACTGTGAGATACCAAAGACCAGAATCCTCAATACAGTCATAACCCCTCCTCACTGAAACCCTACGGGCTCTGAAACTTCATACAGAAATGTTACAAGATGAATACAGTAGTCTTCTCGCTGCACAGCTTGCTTACAGAAATCTGGAACCCTAACAATGTCTTCTTTTTTGATATTTATAGAGAGGACTGAAACTTCTAGAGGAGGGGGGCGGGAAAAGGAGCAATTAATGACTCCATTTCAATCCAATGGCGGAAAACACTCGCGCCTTTTTATGGATGACAAGTTATAAATAAATACCTAACTACCTGTATACAGAAATTAATGCTGGGAGATAAAAATCTCCTTATGTACAAGACAGAAATAATAAAATATATACATCGGGGTGCTTCTGGCTGCAGGCAAATCTGCTACCATGAGAGTTCTGAGAAAATCTCCCATTCAGTACTGTACGCCTAGCCTTTGATTTTGAATTGGAGTCTCGGACCTTAAGTGAGAGGTGAACTTCTCTGGAGGGTTCTGAGAATCTCTGTCTATGTTTTCTTTAATTGTAGTCATTTCATGTACCGGCTCCAGCTTCTTCATTAAATTTCGCCTGCAGGAAAACACCTTCTGATATATTCTTGATTCTCTGGAATAGAGGCGGTGGATTTAGACGCCTCCTCTACCATTTTAGAACCTGCAAAACCCCGAAACCGTTAGAAAAACTGACTCAGACGAAGGCAGGGGTGACGGAAGTGTGAATGGAGGAGATGATGGGGACACAGACCAAAAACGGTGACATACAGGGTGTTGGGAGAAAACAATGGAGGTTTTCGCAAAAAGAACGAAATGTCACACAGAGTGGTCGGGAGGAAAAACTAGCGACAAATGTGAATAAAACACATAAATATATATATATATATATATATATATATATATATATATTGGCGCGGAGGGATGTGCGGGGGAAGACACGTAGGCAAACAGGGGGCAAATGGGAGGTGACGTGGCGGGTGAATTAATGGGCGGAGGCGTGTAACAGTGACACGGTGGCGGGCTGTGGGAAGTGGCGGGTACGTATCAATGGGCGGACGATTTAGTTACATCTCCGCCGTTGGATGGAGATCTGGAGATCCGACGGTCTTTGTGAATCCCGCTGCCCAACCATCGGTTGAAGTTTAGCGTGCGGGAGATGGGAGGTTTCCCGCTCGTACCAAGAACACGTGGCACGTCCTGTGTGGAATCGCTGGTGTTCGGTCCGAAACCGCCAGCCGACAAGAGTGGTGTGGGGGGAAAACTGCCGGTTTTGTTGTGTGCCGGGGCCATATGCGGGGTCCTCACTCTTTTACGATCGCCGCGTCGTTGATTTGATTGAATCGGACGGTTTCGACGGCGCCCTGGGGAATAAACAATAAGCCCCTTTCCCTTTCGGCCGGTGGTCCTGGAGCTCGGGTCACATGAAAATCAAGGCGGGAGGGGCTAAGATCAAAGGGGCTTCGGCCCGATATATAAAATGTGAATTTTAAACATTCGAACAGAGTATTTTTTAGAGCGGCATGGGGGGTTTTAGCCATAAAATATAAGGGAAGCAAGTTTGAAGGGGATCGACGACTAAATCTGAATGGAGGGGAAAAATGTACAACATCGGCTCCATTTGGGGACGGCATGCTCGACTTTGGGCATGTCGAGAACACGTAGGCCATTTAAAATTTCCATTCTGCAGCTCAATTTCTTCTGCGCTTCACCTTCCGGTAACTATCAGCATTCTTTTTCCTTTGCAAAAACTAAAATGAAAGCAATTTATATACAGTATATACAGTCTGGCATTCTTCACCTGGGTCAGAATTGAAAATATGGCTTGAGGAATTGGCCATTCACGGGCGCATCCAACAAATCACCCTGTAGATTCTCCAACATAAAAGTATTATTCCCCCCCTGACTCACGATTCTGAATGGACCAAACCATAATGGATCAAACTTAGCGTGCTTGCCCTTTTCTGCTCTGCGAACATCCCATCTAAGAACCAGGTCTCCAATTTGAAAATTCCTATCCTTTGCATGCTAATCAAAGACCTTCTTCATTTTCTCCTGGTATTCCATTAATCTCCGGTCTACCTGGTTCCTTGTTTCCTCCAATTCTACCAGCTGATTAATTCTCCTAATCATCTCATTTGGTTCATCCTAGTTTTCCTGCAAAAAACGTGCCACTGGCAATGCCAATTTCACAGGAAACACTGCAGCCCGCCCATACACTAGCTCATATGGAGACCTGCCTGTTGCTCTTTTGCTGGTTATCCTGTTGGCCCACAGAGCAAACTTCAATTGAGAGTCCCAGTTTCTCTGATTCTCAGCTATTGTTTTCTTGAGGGCCCTCACCAGGGTTTTATTAGATGATTCTGCTAAACCATTCCCCTGGGGGTAATATGCCGTGGAATGAGTTAATACAATATTATATCTTTGGCATAAATTTACAAATCTGGCAGACTTAAAAGCTTGAGCATTATCAGTTACAATCCTTGCGGGACAGCCAAACCTAGATATGATATTATCTTCTATAAAATTCATGATTGCAGCATCTGTAGCTCTTCTTGTAGGTATGGCTTCCACCCACTTCGTAAAATAGTCTGTGGCTGTGAGTATCCATTTATGTTGGCCACTTGATGGGGGGTGTATTTCTCCTATAAAATCTAATCCCCATTTCTGGAAGGGTTCATTTACATGAATGGGAATCAAGGGCAAAGATGCTAACTTTTGTCTTTCTGCAAACCTTTGGCACTTGTCACATGCTCTGACCCAAGCAAAGGTATCTGAATACAATTTTGGCCAGTAAAAACCAGCCTTCAAGATTTTATTGGTTGTAGCCCTCCAGCTGTAGTGTCCTCCACATATTCCATCATGGAATTCTGTCATTATATTCTGCACTTCATTTTCTGTGAGGCATAACAGCAATATACCCAGAGGGTCTCTCCAATAGAGATGTCCATTGGCAATGACATACTTCTGAGATCTCATCCTTACAGCTCTGTACTTTGCTTTGTCACAGCCTGGTGGACAGCTAAGTGTCAACAGATATTCAACTATTTGCTTATACCAAGGACTAGTCAGATATTTCACATGTACCTTTTGTGTGGCCATTTCTAGTCCATGTTGCTCCTCTTCTTTTTCTGATTCTTCATTTGCCATCATGGATAGATTAATGCCCAGAGCCTGATGATTAGATTCAGATAACATCTTGGCAAGTCCCTGTCCCTTGATCAATTTAGTAGGCTTTATGTTTAAATCATACTCCTAAATTTTTGCAATCCATTTTCCCCTTCTGCCCTCACTGTCTCCCTGAACTAGAATGTCTTTTACAGCTGCTGTGGGAACATAAGCAGTAATATGGGATTGCAAAATATAAACTCTAAAAGCTTTAAGGAACTTCACCAGGGCATATGCTTGCTTCTCCAGTATATTATATTTCAATTCAGCATCATACAATACCTGACTGAAGAACGCTATGGGCTGTTCGTATCCCTCTTCATTTTTCTGCAGTAATACTCCAGTGATTGTGTGAGGTGAAGCAAACGAAAATACCATAAATGGCTTACTGTAATCTGGTCCTGCTAGCACGGGAGCTTCAGCAAATGCTTGTTTAATTCTTGTGAATGCATCCCTAGACTCCTGGGACCACTTAACTTCACTGTCCTTTTTCAACATATTGGTTATGTGCTTAACTATCTCTGCATAGTTAGGAATGAATCTCCTTAAAAAGTTTATTCGGCCCAAAAACACCTATACTTCTTTCTTATTTCTTGGTAGAGAAATGTTGTTTATTACTTCAACTCTCTTAGGATCGATTTTTACACCATCCTTAGTCACAATATGTCCTAAGAGTTTTCCTTCATCTAATGCAAACAAAGATTTTTGGGGATTCAGAGAAAGGCCGTGCCTTCTGCATTTTTCGAAAGTTCTTCTCAAATGTACAATATGCTCATCATCACTTTTTGAGAATACCGTGATATCATCAAGATATACCACCAAGAACTTGTCCTGTTCTCCAATAAAGGCTATGTCCATTGCCCTTTGAAAAGTAGCACCTGCATTAATCAGTCCAAATGGCATCCTTGCATACATAAAAGTTCCCCAAGGCGTGGTGAACGCAGTCTTCTTCTGATCTTCTGGGAAAACAGCTACCTGATTGTAGCCTGAAAATCCATCCATCATTGACATTCTGGATGCTCCCACCACTTTCTGCAGGATGTGATCCATTTTAGGCAGTGGGTAATTATCTTTGAGAGATGCTCTATTCAAATTTCTGAAGTCTACACACAGCCTGATTTCTCCATTCTTCTTTCTGACAGGAACAAGATTCGCTATCCATTCTGAGTACCTCAAGGGCACAATTATTTTGGCCTTCAACAATTTTCTAATTTCTTTCTCAATTGAGGGAAGAAGCAGGGGATTAATCTGTCTGAGCTTCTGTTTGTATGGCTTTGCATCTTCCCTGAGTGGAATCTTGTGTTGTATAACATTTACATCAAAAGTTTTTAGGTCCTCATAGGACCAGGCAAAAACATATTTATAAGACTGAAATAATTTCAAATAATTTTCCTTATATTCCTCTGGGATTCTTTTAGATAATTTAACAATTTTGGGATCAGTAGCAGTACCCAGATTCAAATCTCTCATTTTGTCTTCTTCTACTGCTTTGTTTGGCTGCATGGGAACATCATTCTTATTGAATAATCTTTCTAGAGGCACTAGACCTCTAGGGATGACATTTCCTTTCAACTGCAGCACTTTATTTCCTGCTATATTCTCTTCCCATTTGTCTCCAGCGATGTTTTCAGCTTCTCCCTCCTCATCATCATCAATTTCCATACCTGTGAATTCTCCCACTGTCTCCATGAATCTCTTCATCTGTTCGTCATCTTCAAAGACCTGCCAATGCTTTATATTGTCTGGGATAGATGGTCTGTAACGTACCTCCACTTCATATCTTAACAATGGATTCTGAGGAGGCCGGAATGTACTGGCAGCCACAGCAAGAGAGTCTGCTATTCTGTTATGTTCCCGGGGCATAAACTGTATATTAAATGCCGAGAAGAAATTTTCTATCATGTCCCATACTTCGTTTCTATATGCTCTGAGCCGAGGATGTTTGGCTTGACATTCATTCTTAATCTGTCTCACTATTAGCTCAGAGTCTCCAAACACTTTCAGACATTGGATGCCCATGTTTCTAGCTGTCTGTAGGCCCAATAACAATGCTTCATACTCAGCTACATTGTTTGTAGCTTCATACTCCAATTTGAAAGACAGTGGTACCCATTTTCCTGTGGGGGAGATTAACAATACCCCAGCCCCATTACCTTCCCTGGAATTTGCTCCATCAAAATGCAAAGTCCATATTTCTGATTCCCGATCTTCCTTGGACTGCTCGGCTTGAATTTGACCAAAGAGAGGCTCGTGTGCACAATTTTGATTCTCTTCTAACACAAAACATGAGAAATCACCCTCTTTATTATAAACTGGAGAATTATCTGAGCAATCAGCAGTGGTCACCATTTTAACAAACCTTGTTTCCCTATATAACCTCCTTTCCTGACCGCCAAAGACTGGGACAGTAGCATATGTTAAATCCAATTTAATTGATCCCCCAATCTTAGTACCCCAGGACCTTGACAATAGCATGCCAAAGCGGGCTGGGATATCAGTGACCACAATGTCCATGACCACACTTTTTACTGGGATTTGAGCTAAATTGACTACTAAATCTTTTATCATTCCCAAGCATTTAACCCTTTTAGAATCAAATGAATATAGATCTTTGTATGGTCTTGTAATTTTCATTCCTAGTTGCTCCATGACAGTCAGAGGCATAAGATTATGGGAAGCCCCAGAATCTAGCATACAATTGTGAAGTAGCAGGTCATGAATGACTAGGGACACATAAAAGGGAGGAGTAGAAGGGTCTATCTCCTCGACGTGTGGGCCAAAGACTACCATGGGTCTTTCTTCTTGAAGGTTTAGACTATCAGGTGCAATTGGTAGTTTAGGAAGAGGTATGAAAGAGGTAACCTGAGACTGATATACAGGCTGTTTTAACAATTCAGTCAGAGGAACAGGAATCTTAATCTTTTCAAGCTCTCTTTGCAAATTAAAAGCAGATGTGGACTTTTCTATCATTACTTCTTTTGAATCCTTATTCTCAACTGAGGACTTGACTTCTTTTGACACTGGCTCAGCACTAGAAGGACTGGCTATTTTAGAGGAAGAAGGAAACTGATCAGTTGACTGCGAGGGGATATTCAGGAGATTCTTACCTTTTTCCATGCATTTCTTTGTTGCTGATTCCTTTTGAGAAGATTTTTCTTTCTGAGGTGGATCTTCTTCTTGCTCCTGAGTTCGGGTCCTCTTCCTCGAGGATCTGAGATCATATTTGACATTGAATTGGGCTTCCATGAAATCAGCAAATTGCTTTCATTAATGGTCAATGTCTGCTTCTTCATCTTCTTCTTGCAGGGGACAGTCCATATCATCATTGTTTGAAAAAGCCAGATTGGAATCTTCTAATCCATAGGCTGCCTCTCTAGTGGAGTCGTCTGCTGGTCCTTCCAGGTACAAGGGATGAGGTACCTGATCTTGTTGTTCCCTTGTCTCTCTCGGCAATATTTGGAGAGGTGGCCTCTTATACTGGGGATTGTACCCTCTGTTCGGAGCATTGTAATAGTTCTTGGGAGCTGCGTTTTTAGCTTCTAGTTCCATCTTGACCATCTTCTTTATCATTTTACCTATTTCATCCATTTTATCTGAATCTTTATCCTGGTTAGAGGTAGAAACCTCTTCTTTACCTTTCCTCCTGGCATCTGGTTCAATTCTCCCCTTTAACTTTCCTGTGGAGGCAAAGTTCGCTTCTAGTTCCAGAGCATCTGATTGTGCATCATCTAGTGTGGAAGGTTTCCTTTCTCTCAAGGAGAATCCGAAGTCAAAGTCGAAGGCTGCTATGAAGATTATCTTGGCAGCAGCTTCATTTGGCTTCATTTCCAGAGGCAAACTTAGATATAACTTGTTGAACCTTTTGATAAATTCTGATACTCCTTCATTCTGTTTCTTCTTCATAGTATAAAATTCAGTGAGACACTGACCGTGATCTTTATTTTCTCCCCATTTTCTGAGAAAAGCATTCTCCATTTGATCCCAGGCGGTTATTGAGTGATTTCCCAGTGTCTTAAACCATTTTCTGGCTTCTCCTTCCAAAGACTGCACAAATAATCTCAAAACCACATCCAGGTGTTCAACATTCAAATTTTCTGCAAAAGAGCAGAAGGTCTCGAGATGTTTCTGAGCATCAATATCATTTTCACCATTGAACCTTGGCAGGATCTTCAGATAATCCTGCGGCATATCATTCAACACCTGGGGTAGAGCCAGAGGAGCATATTTGTTCAGGAGAAATGCAGGAACATTGGCCATTGGAGGTGGTGGGGGTTGCACAACAGTTTGAGAAACAAATGAAGGGAGAGGGGTAGGGGGAAGCGGAGTGTGAATAACAATGGGAATATATTGCACCGAGGACTGAGGTGTGGATGGGAATAGTTCTCGGTTAATAGGAGCTACCTCAGTGACCTCTTTAATTTCTTCAGCCTCGAAAACAGGATAAGATTCTTCTCCAATTGAGGCACTTCCCCTACGTGGGGTTTCTAAATAAAACTCGGGATTTTCTGTTCTAACCTCTTGAGAAGAAGAGGGCGGATAATCTTCAACAGAACACTCGGAATTTTCAGCACGGGCTGACCTCCTCTCCTTCCAGACTCTTTTATGAATAATTTTCTCTGGGTCAGACACGTAGGGTGTTTTCAGTTGAGCTATATCTGACCTCAAATGCGGCCTACGAGGAGCCAGGACTACCGATAAGATTTATCCAATAAAGACCAGTGGAGTCGCCAAGGTGAGAAATCTGCAACTCTTCACCTCTCTGTGCTCACCTGATTAGAGAGTGAAATAAGATGTCGAAAACTCAGGGAAACAGATATTCTTGAATTCGTGTCCCCGGCAACGACGCCAGAAAGATGTTGTGGATGATTTTGTCACCCTCCTAGAGACAACCTAGAGTTTCCATAGACCAGTGCCTAGGACATCTTAATATAGGAAGGAGTCCTTTATAGTTTGGGTTGTCAATCCAAGGGACTCACCTACTATCTCTTGTTCTAAACAAGGAAATTGAATTAGATTGAATTGGTCCAAATTCTCTCTCAGAGGCTGATACAAGGATAGGAGTAATGTAAAGACATCAAGTAAGACTTCAGCACGAAAGTATCAGACAGTTAAGAGACCGCTTTACTGTAAAGAGGGCCGATTCAATAATATATCACAGAGATCAAGTATTAAGATGTGCAAGCAGTGAGGAAACATAAGAAGATATTACTGGCCGAAGGGCGCACCAATTTACGAATCCTTAAGCCACTAATATAGCAGAAATTATGAAAAAGAGTGAACATGGAACAGTATACCACTTCTAGGCCTATTTAAAGTGCTTGACTAATTCCAGAAAGGGCACCACTTAAGATGAATCCTTACTGCAAACTAGTGAACCACTCGCATTCTAGAACATGATACAAGAAGAAAGTTTGCATGAAAAAGGATGATATATTAACACATAAGAAAAGTTACATACTGTGAGATACCAAAGACCAGAATCCTCAATACAGTCATAACCCCTCCTCACTGAAACCCTACGGGCTCTGAAACTTCATACAGAAATATTACAAGATGAATACAGTTGTATTCTTGCTGCACAGCTTGCTTACAGAAATCTGGAACCCTAACAATGTCTTCTTTTTTGATATTTATAGAGAGGACTGAAACTTCTAGAGAAGGGGGGCGGGAAAAGGAGCAATTAATGACTCCATTTCAATCCAATGGCGGAAAACACTCGCGCCTTTTTATGAATGACAAGTTATAAATAAATACCTAACCACCTGTATACAGAAATTAAGGCTGGGAGAAAAAAATCTCCTTATGTGCAAGACAGAAATAATAAAATATATACATCGGGGTGCTTCTGGCTGAAGGAAAATCTGCTACCATGAGAGTCCTGAGAAAATCTCTCATTCAGTACTGTACGCCTGGCCTTTGATTTTGAATTAGAGTCCCGGACCTTAAATGCAAGGTGAACTTCTCTGGAGGGTTCTGAGAATCTACATCTTTATTTTCTTTAATAGTAGTCATTTCATGTACCGGCTCCAGCTTCTTCATTAAATTTCACCTACAAGAAATCACCTTCTGATATATTCTTGATTCTCTGCAATGGAGGCGGTGGATTTAGATGCCTCCTCTACCATTTAGAACCTGCAAAACCCCGAAACTGTTAGAAATACTGACTCAGACGAAGGCACGGGTGACAGAAGTGTGAATGGAGGAGATGATGGGGACACAGACCAAAAATGGTGACATACAGGGTGTTGGGAGCAAACAATGGAGGTTTTCGCAAAAAGAACGAAATGTCACACAGAGTGGTCGGGAGGAAAAACTAGCGGCAAATGTGAATAAAACACATAAAAATATATATATATATATATATATATATATATATATATATATATATATATATATATATCTATATATATTGGCGCGGAGGGATGTACGGGGGGAGACACGTAGGCAAACAAGGGGCGAATGGGAGGCGACGTGGCGGGTGAACTAATGGGCGGAGGCGTGTAACAGTGACACGGTGGCGGGCTGTGGGACATGGCGGGTACGTATCAATGGGCAGACGATTTTGTTGCATCTCCACCGTTGGATGGAGATCTGGAGATCCGACGGTCTTTGTGAATCCCGCTGCCCAGCCATCGGTTGAAGTTTAGCGTGCGGGGGATGGGCAGTTTCTCGCTCGTACCAAAAACACGTGGCATGAGATTTATGGCGTCGCTGCCTCCGCGGGGAATACCACTGCTCTGACGAGGGTGGTGCGGGGAAATACCGCCTGTTTCGGGCGTGTGGTGTACATATGGGGGGCCCTGCCAATAAGTTAACTGCCGCGCCGTTGATTTAATTGAATCGGACGGTTGCGATGACGCCCGGGACTCAAATGATAAGCCCCCCTTTTCTTCTGGCCTGTGGTCCTGGACTCGGGTCATATGGCAATGTCAAGAGGAGGGGCTGAAGACTTTAGGGGCTTTGGCCCGATATATAAAATATGAATTTTGAACATTCGAACAAAGTATTTTTTAGAGCGGCAAGGGGTTTTTTTTTTAAGCCATGAAATATAATGGAAACAGGTTTGAAAGGGATCGACAGCTAAATCTGAATGGAGGGGAAAAATGTACAATAGTCTCAGTGAAACATTGGTAGGGGCAAGACATTGGGCAGGGTCAAAGCTTCATAACAGGACATCACAAGTTAGGAAGAATGTCAAGGGAATATTTTTCAGACCTTATATAGTTTGATATTTTTGTCACTTAGTTGACCGTCGTTTGTCACATCTCCACTAAACACTTCCAATGCCCTCAGTTATCATCCTCGACTCATGGGTATTACATACTCCCCCAGTTAAAATAATACTATCGTCCCTGATAGTGCTACCATCACCTTCGCATAATATCGTCATAATATATCATCGCAAAATTCATCACAATGAATCATTCCACAATATCGTCATATAAACCATCAAGGTTCATGTCTAACATATCCAAGGGAAATATATCCTCAATCCATGATCATCAACACATATGTTACAATCACCATGTGCTATACCATCGTGGGAGGTTAATCTCTCCATCATGTCCACATGTTGCTGCAACATATATCGTGTCAACCCATCATATATCATTAATATCATGTGAATCTCTACTTTGAGTACTCCAGCTCTACACACTTCTATAGCCCTCCTAAATCAAAATAGTTGGGTGATGAGTCCAACCATATGTTCTAATCATGAGAATTCACATCCTCATACCCTCTGTTAATTGTTCCTCTCGCATCCTGTCACATCCATCAAATCAATCAAGAATCCACCCAATATGAGTGTAAAGTAAGCCATGTTCAGGTCCATGAAGTGCCTTTCATCTCATATGCAACATGTTGTCCATCCAACAAGCCATTTCTATCTTAAATGTGTTGCCCAGGATGCCAATATCCATGTGTTGTTCAAAAGACAATCAAAACTATCAAGCATCATCCATGTGTGAAAGATCCTTCCAAAATCAATTCAAAAAAATCCTCTCAACAATGTGCCATATTCAGGTCCATGAAGCTATGTAAATCCCATCTGCAATATGCATCTAGCATGCGTACCAAAGTTAAGTCAAGAAAACTCAACCCATGCCCAAGTGGATACCACCAAGGCATCTCATCACAACATCTCCATCAAGCTCCAAAGTGTCCTGTTGATCATCTCCATCAAGTGACTCCTTACAAACACAACCCATAAATGTGCTCAAAGGTATGCATCCCATAATGCATTAAAAACAAGACCAATCTTGATCTTAGCTCCTTAGTGAACCAGATAATGCAAGATCATTATAGTATGAATCATCCAATGAATGAAACTCCATCATGAACTCCCATGCATCATCCTATCCAAAGCGTTTGCAAGCATTATTGTATTTTACATGAGTACCACCACAATTTTTTATCACCCCACAAGTCATATGAATGTGCTCATAGGCTATTCATATGTTGCTCATCCAACCAATGTCTTCTTGCTCAAAGTGAACAACATCCATCAACCCATCTATAAGAGATCTCCATGTAGCACCAAAAATAAATCCTACTCAACACTCCTCCATGATGCTCATAAATGGCACCTAGTAGGTGCACTTGCATAATGTCTCCACATAATGTCTTCACATGCCATCATGTCAATGTACATGACTTTGGCTTCCCATGTGTCCATCAAGAGTAGACTCATATCAACTCTAGTAATCATCATGTGCATAGTGTATAGGTTAACTACCCTTGGTCACCTCTACCATCATCGTTATGATTACTTCCTTCATGGCTTCTCCCCCACTAAAGGTGAACCAAGAGTTCCTTCTTGGTTGTAAGCCATGAAGAATTCTACCCAAAAAATGTGCCCTACCACCAAGGTAGTCCATGAGTCATGTCGGGCACCTAGCCAATTTCCATGTGGCTAAGAATGACCCATATCTATCATAAAGATCATTAAGTTCAACCCTTGTCATGGGAATTTGAACCTACTAGAGTGAGGTCAAAATTCCCCCATCAAGGTCTACAACAAGAATTGCTCCTTGCTTCTCCAATGTACAAGGTTCCATCATAGTCATCCAAGGAAAGGTCCTCCAGTGTATTGGAAAAGAAGTAACATTATTTCTCATCCCTGCATATGGTTCATCTCCCAAATGCTAAATTGAAACACAAGTCATATATTCATGAAGGAACCCGACTCGACGCTTCCCTGAACACTGTTCTGCACGTGCCCTGTGGAAGGAACCCGACTCCACCAATGGGTGAACGCTGAACGATTTTTTAGCTGACTTGACCTAGACTCCATTTCCATGTTGCGGCTTCGCCCTCCACCCTTGACCTTGACTCTAGCTCACATCTTAGCTTGACAATGGTGGAATAAAAAATATGTTATTATCCTCCTTGCTTTCCTTTATCATCCATTTCACGTCCTCCTTTTATATGTGCATTTTCCTGCACATTACTTCCATGGGTGGGGTTTGACCCATATAAGGTCGACCCACTAAATGCCCATAAAGCCTTGGTCATGAATGATAACGTCACACTGTCACCATGATAACGTCGCATAATAGCAGAATGATTTTTTTCATCCATTAGTGTGCCCGTATAACCTTTCGTCGTGTTTTTCATTGCTTCATCAATGTTCGTTCGTCACATTTCCATTGAATGCTTGCAATGCTCTTGGTCATCATCCTCGACTCGTGGGTCTTACAGGGGCGGTTTCCATCGTAGCGGATGTATACTTGAGTAGTTTCCATTGAGTAGGGACATGGAAACCTTAGATTTCACATAGCTGGATGTCTGTTGTCATGTCATAGTGAGGAAAGCCAACCTTCCCCACTCCTAGATGGCTTCCTTCCTAACGAGGCACGAAAACCCCAGGTTCCAAAGACAGACCAGGGAATCGATTTCCATCGCGCCACGAAATGGAAGCCCCAAGTTTTCCAGACTTGGGCAGTTCTTCTTCATGCCACGTAATGGAAACCATGAGTTCCATAAACTTGGGTGATTTCGGTCGTGCCACGACATGGAAACCAAATATCCCTACACAAGGGCTATGGTTTTCATCGGGGCAGAAGATGGAAACCGTAAGGTTACTAGAATTAGGCTATTTCCCTTATGCCATGAAATAGAATCCCAAAATTTCCATAGACTTGGGTGTTTCTATGTCGTGTCGTGACATGGAAACCCAAGTTCCCTACACCGAGCCCACAATTTCTGTTCTGGCAAGACATGGAAATCCCCAAGTTTCCTAGAATTGGGTGGTTTTCGTCGTGCTGCAAAAGATGGGAACCCCTGATATCTGCAGACTCGAGCGATAGTTTCTATCGCACCATGAGATGGAAACTCGAAGTTCCCAATACTTGGGTGGTAATTTTAGCTGTGGCGCAGCATGGAAACCCCAAGTTCCACATGTTAGCCACCTATAATATTTTTTCAAAGCAAACAGGTGGCTAAATATTTTTCTGAGCCTTCAAGAGAAACATCTCCTTTGTAAATATATTATTCTTGAAGCCTCTATGTGTCTTCTATCCTTCAAAGAATCTTCATTGTTGTTTCCATTAATGAACCCTGCTATTTGAGAAAGAATTTGTTCTCAAATAGGCCTCCATTTTCCATCATTTCACTCCTCTTTCACTCACAGAAAATCCCCATTTTCATCCTTATTTCTTTCAAAAATCCCTCAAAAAACACCCTCATTTAACCTCTAAATCTTCCTATATCCCCTTTTAAATCTTATATTTCCCTTTATTTTGTTTAAAAATCCCTCCTTCCATTTATCGGAACCTCAAAATTCCTCAAAAGACCCTTCAAAATCCTAAAAAACCCATTTTTTAACATTAAGGCCTTAAGCCCCTTTCGGCCTTAGCCCTAGCCCCTATTCTCCATATAACCCACGCTATGACCAAGCGCTAAGCCCTAATCAAAATAAAAAAAAGCTCATTCCCTTTGTTATTTTTCCCTGAATCCTCGATGCGATGAGCACCTTCTCCTCTGATTGCCAATTTGATGTGGACCATTGAATCCACAAGAACCAATGCCCAGGATTCAATCGTGCTTCACATGTTCCTTTCCCATTTTCACTTTTCCACTGGTCACCGATTAGATCTCCACCGTTGATGTTTTCAGACCCAATGGCCAACGTTCCATCACATCACTCCATCAGTTCTTTGCCTCACTCATCACTCGCGCCCACCGATTTGATCTAGACTATTAAATCCACAAGAACCAACGACCAGGATTCAATCGCGCTTCGCCTATTCCTTTACCCTTTTCAATTTTCTGCTAGTTCTTCATTTCTCTCATCACTCACACTCACCGATTTTATCTAGACCATTGAATCCACAAGAACCAATGGCCAAGATTTCATCGCGCTCCACCCTTAGCCTTCCTTCATACCCCACTGACTAAATCCTTACCGTTGATCTCTTTCAATCCTATGGCCAGCGCTTAATTGCATATCACAAACATAGTTTTCCCTTTTTTCTTTTCCTCCTATGGCCCGATTCTCCTATTTCATCCCGTCCATCGAATCCACAAGAACCAATGACCAAGATTTAATTATACTTCTAATTATCCTTTCTCATTTTCACTGTTCTGATAATCACCAATTAAATATTTGCGTCCATTCCTACAGATCCGATGGCTCCCATCCTTCGGCTCATTCACTTACCCTATTTTCCTCTTGCTCAAAAACTCTGCTTTCTCTTTTAATCTCAACCATTCGATTCGCAGATATAATGGTCCTAACTCAACCCCACCACATGTTCCGCCCTCACACATTGTTGCTCATTGTGCATCACCTGCACTGTCAGATCTTCCACCCATCATCCAATGGCTAAAAATGCATATCACATAATTTATGTGCCTGAGAGTTAATGTTTCAATTTTACGCGATAAAGGTGGTTTTGAGAATCCATGTGGCGATCGTTGAGTGGAATCGCATTCCGAAAGTGAAAAACGCCTTCCCCCCATTTCGCCGTGCGAAAACCATTCCGGTTTTCTACCTTACCACACTCCTAAATGAAACATTACCTTTTAATCCCAGCCGTCCATCTCTAAGATCGAATGGCTCTTATTATATCGCAGCTCGTTCACTTAATTTTCATCTATTCTCCCAAATGATTCCATCGGGAAATCCCCACTGTTGATCGTTCTAATCTAACGGCCCACATTTAATCTCACCCCCAATCCATTTTACATTCATCTAACCTCTCGAGTGACCTAATCGAAAGATCTCAACCATAGATCACCATGATGTGACGGTCCAAAACCCACGTCGCACCCAAACTCCCATCAGCCTTGTTTTCGCCTTCTGCCATGATTTTAAGCCCATTTTCAACTGAATCTAGTTTTCCCCCTCACTGCTCCTCCATCCCCATGAGCCTTTGAAGAATTTATTCACCACTCCCGCTAATTTTTATAATGAGTTTTCATTTTCACAGTCACGACCCTAGCACAGAAACACTATCACAGAGCCAATATTGCAGAGGAAGAAATCTCTAAAAAGGGTGAAAGGCATAATATTGAAGATTAATAAGCCTAATCCATAGTCAGCATAGATTAAATACAAATAATTGATCGCAGCAATATAGAGAATATATCAGCAGGACATCCATTTTACTGAAGAAAGGACCAAATCACTACTACCCATTCGATATTCTTCATCGAGCTCCAGAGTAGTTACTATTCTGACAAGAAGTTCTAAAAAGTTGTCAATGCATTAGTTACAAATAATGGAAGACCTGAAAGGAAAATATTCACCCTTTCTTGTCACATAGGATAAACAGAGTACTACAAACAAGAAAGTACCTCCAAGAACATACCCTTGGAGTTATTATCAACTGAAGAAGACCCTTATTTCATCTAAAGGGTACCAAAAGTTAATGTAAAGATATTAAAATAGAATGGGCTTCGAAAGACATTTCTCCTTTTGTTTTAATGAAGCATTTAACTCCTATCTACCACTACTATCACTCAGTCACCTATAATAACTCATGAGAAATACATTGTAAATGTTGGTTGGTCATTGAAAATTACTTATTGTAAGTTGTTCTACTAAGTTAGAGTTCTGTGAGTAGTAGTTGTAAATAGGCTGGGAGATTATTTCTGAATGATATCAAGCTATTGGACAAGAATGTATGTGACTAGTTTTTCTCTTCTAATATGACAAGCATGTTCATCGGATCCTGATATAAATCAGTGGTGGTGTGCCCCTTATTTTTTATTGTTTTCCCTCTATGTTACATCATGTTTCATTTTATCTGATAAGAAAATAGTAAATTTAGCTTAGGATATATTTCCGCAAGTACCCTAATGCTCACTGCATTTTCTTATTTTTATGTTTTCTGCTATTTGTATATATAAGAGCAAATTCAATATAATTTAACCAGTATAGAAGTTGGTTTTTCTATGCTTACTGATGTATGAATTTAGAGTTTGTTTCTTGGATGTTCATGTTTGGTTTCAACTGAAGGAATTAGGAAACAGGGAGATTTAGAGTTAGCCCTATCCCCAGGTTCCTTTTCCAATAGTTAGCCTTACGAAGATCCCTTTGAGTTGAGTGCCAAAAGAAGAGAAGGTTAAAAGTATTTCTCTGATATTAGGTTTCACTCTGTGTTAAACTTAAATGTTTTCTATTTTCTTAAAGTAGTCAGGAGGAATGCTGGATTGTTGTCTTCCGAGTTAGCCTCATTAGGAGTTTTGATCATAGAGGTATAAGGCATGCCCTGTCCCTAGACTTACTCTGAAGTGGTCACCTTGGAAGGTTTTCCTTGTCATTCCCATTCATTTCCTTATTGTTTCATCCCATAATATCATCTTAACAGATCCTCTGTTTTAGATGACTAGCCCTTTGGAAGCCTTGGATATTTGAATTGCAAGCAAACCCTTAAATGAACCCATTGCCCAATGGACTTGTGTTCTCTTTGAATTATCTCCCCATTTCCAAAAATCCTACTCTACTCATTTCTTTACCTTACAAGGAACCCTTCTTTCATGTTTCCCAACCAAAAAAACAAATCAAAAACCTTTGTGCCCTATAGCTAGCCTAATACCTTAAATTGAACCTCAAAGATATACATTTCTTTGCCTTTATAGAGATAACCCTCTCTAGATACAAGAGGGCTAGATCCTGAGATCCCAAATTGGTTTGACGTTGTCTTTTTATTTGGTATTGCCAAATCTGCCAAATCACAGGAACCATAACATAATGGCAACTCCACTGGGGAAATTTGAGTAAAAAACTCCTTAAAGCATCTCTAACAACTCAAAGAAGACCAAATTAGCCTTGATTTGGTAGTCAATCACTGTGGTGGACAGTAAATCTCCTTGAACATTTTAAATCATCCACCTGGCGACTCCACGGTTCCTAAATGACCAAAAGACTTCACTGATGATCAGTAGGCCTGTTGATTATCTTTGTTTTCACAAGACTCCACTGGGAGACTAGTTTCATCACAACATCATCCATACTAAAAGTAACTTTGAGGATTAAGTTTATTTGTTTAAGGATAGTTTGCCTCTTAAATATTGTCATATCTGGCCAGATTTTTCCTTTTTGGATCTGAAACTTAACATATTGTCTTCAAGAAGAATCCATACTAGAGCTTATCCTAATCCAAATCCTCCTGAAATAGTTGAAAATCCCAAAATAATTCTTTAGAAATCTCTCACATCTAGGGATCCAACTATTGTCAAACCCATTCATAGAGCTAAGTCAGCACCTAAAAACCTTGCAGCTCTATTAGATACTCAAGTTGACTTAGATTTACCAAGTAATTTACCAAGAAGTAATTCATTCAGTGGTGTAGATCAGACAGACTTTGAGCCTCCAATCTCACCACCACATAGTGGTCAACATATTAGTGACAAAGAAACCCCTCCATCAACACCTCTTGATATCCACTTCATTCATAACATGGGTCTCTCTCACCCTAAATCTGATCAACAGTTTGTTGCTGGTCCAAGCGGTTTTTCTATCCATATACCTGATGCTCAAGCTAATCCTTTGCCTCCACAAAGCACTATCATGGTAGAATGGTATGCTCCCCTAGTGTTGCTACAGCCTCTGGTTTCTCTACCGAATGACTATCAGTCCAAAATTCCCCATTTCACTAGAGAAGAATCTACCATAGCTCAAAAACATGTAACTAGGATGGAAGATGCATTTGATTATATGGAAATAGAAGATGAGACCATAAATATGAGAATATTTTCTCAAAGTTTAGGAGGAGAAGTAAAGAAGTGGTTTAAAGACTTAACTCCTAATAGCATCAATTACCTTCCCTCTTTACATTAAGCTTTCATAAACAAATGGGAAATCAAAAGAAACCCTCTACAAATATTAACAGAGTATCAGAGTCTTAAAAGAAATTAGGGAGAGAGTGTTCATGATTACTCCATTGGGTTTAACAGGGTCTAAAATTTTCTTCTACCTCACATGAAACCTCCCCAAGGCATGGCCTTAGTACAATATCTTGAAGGTTTCGATGCTGATATGGCCTATCAACTAAGGGAGAGAGACTATTCAACTCTAGAAGACATGCAGAAGGGAGCTGTGAGTGTAGAAGCAAACTTAATTGAAAAAAGTGCTAAGATGAGGGCTGAAAAGAAGGTATCCTATAGGGAAGACACCATAGCTTCTACATCTGGTTCCAAATTTGATGATTTAGCCAAAAACATGAATAGGCTAGAAATAATGATGGAGAAAATGGTTTTTCAAGTTAATAATAAGAATAGAAATCAGTCTCAAAACTAGAACCAAAACTTTAGGAGAAACATTCCTACCAATAAACAAAGGGATTCTGACCAAAAAATCATACCTCCATTCCAAGATAATTTGCTTGATGAAGATGAGGAAATAATAGAAGAGTCAGAGGGAACTACTATAAACATGGTGGAAGTGGACAACCAAGATCACATATTTTTCACAGAAGACAACCAGATCTCATACACACATTGGGACAAGGAAGGGTTGGAATCTGAGGACTATAGGTTAGGATTCAAGAATGCAATCATGTAGGTCCAAGGACAATATGATCTCAGAAGAAAAAAGAACCCAGAAGCTCCCAAACCAAAAACCTCTAAAATCACTATCAAGAAAAGACCTGAAAAGACTCCTAAAGGGACTGCTGAAAGAAACAAAACAACAGCTGAGAGTTTTGGAAAAAACAAGGACATATACATCCAAACCATTGATAAACCAAGTCAAGAAACCAGCATCACTAGCATTACAGCTAATGCTTCTGAAAAAATAGTATCAACCAATGTACATAGTAAAAATCAGCAAGTTGCTTTTTCCAATAAAACAGTGACCAACAAAACAAAATTGAACCTTTAAAACAACCAATCACCTTTCAATCTGGAAAGTGAAATTGCCAAAATCAAAATTTATGTCCCTCTCACTGAGTTGGCCACCTAGGATGTATATAAATGCAAATATTGAAAGCTTTAAACTTAGGAGAAAACAGTGACTCTGTCAACTTAAATGATGATAAACCAGCTCTCTTGTTTGGCCCAAAAATTGAAGGGAAACTTCAGGAAGGAGTAGTGCCTCCTTTCTATATTATTCTAAATATCCACGAAAAAATCCTACATGATGTTATGCATGACTCAGGGGCTTCACACAACCTCATTCCATTAGTGATCATGGAAAAATTAGGCCCAGAGATAGCCAGACCATATAAGGATTTATATTATTTTAACTCTAGCAGAGTGAAGTGTTTGGGCATGATCAAATATCTCTATGTAAATTTGACCCAAATCCCAGCCAAGTGCATGGTAATGGATGTTGTAGTGTCTGATGTACCTCCTAAGTATGGCATGTTGTTGTCAAGATCATGGGGTGCCGAGCTACAGGATACAATGCAAATGGACATGACATATGCCACTATCCCTATTTTAAGCTAGCTTAGAAGACTATATAGGGAAGAACACATGAAATTTATGGTAAGAAGTCCAAAGAAACCCGAAAATTCCCCTCTTTACTCTGTCCATACAGACTTAGATTATTTTATCCTTTACAATGATGAGTTTACAGATGAGCAAGAGCTAGAGAATAAAAATTCAAACAGCAGATTGGAGGCCACAAATATAAACATAATGGAAGTTCTTGATACAGAGGAAAACAAGGGAGAAACATTTGAACAGTTTGTAGAATTAGAAAATCAAGACCAATATTGTAGAGAGCAGATTACCCATCAACCTACTAACCTGAGGAAACAAGATGACAATAAGGGTAGAACTGATAACAAATCTACAAACAATCCTTTATTGAGCATGAGCTTTGCTGGGTCTTGCACTAGAAGTAGTGCAGGAGCTGGGGTATGGTTGTACAATACTGAAAATAATTATATTGAGGGTCATGCCTTCAAGCTAAATTTCAAATGTACAAACAACATAACAGAATATGAAGCTCTCCTCTTAGGGTTTCATCTATTTAAAAAGCTAGCGGCTGAGAGGATATTTGTTCATGAAGAATCAGAACTGGTCATCAAAAAAATAAATGGAGAGTACATGTTGGGTCTTGAAAATGTCATTCATTTCCATTAAACTTTCACTATTATGTCCATTATATCACCTCCATTTCACTACTATGTCACTACATTCATCCCACTTCATTATCATTGGGCCACATTTATGTTTTTTCAAACTTTATTAATTCTTAGCTTTTTAAGTGAATTTGTGGTTAAAAATTAGAAAATAATGTGCATATGCTTATACCTAACAAGTGGGTTGAGATTGTTGACATGTGTAGATCAAAAGGAGACGAATATCCTTATGTGGCACTCTAAGAACAAATTCGAATTTGGTTGGAGAAGATCATGAGATCATAGGGATATGTGTGTCATTTCCTTGTTGTATTGAAACTCTAAGAGGATATGTGTCTCATTTCCTTGTTGTATTGAAACTCTAAGAGGATCTGTGTCGCATTTCTTAGTTGTGTTGAAACTCTAGAAAGACATGTGTTGTATCATTTCTTATTTTGATTGTAACTCTAGAGATGGAGGGAGAGATTCATGGACTCCTATTAATGAGATAACTCCTCATATTTTGTATAAATAAGAGAAGATTTCTCCTATCATGAGTAGTGAAAAAAATAGTGAAAGGAATAGAGAGTCTTTTGTAACAAAGCTTAAGATGGAATGGGATGTAGATTTGTGAGTTTTTCAATAAAGAAGTTCTTTGATGTTGTTTTGATTACATCTTCAAGGAGCTAAGGATTACACCAAATTGGTAGCAGAGGGCCCCTGCTATCCAAGGAGGATTTTGCATGTTTTCTAGATAAGTTGTTTTCAATTCCGTTTTGTCATATTTCCTTACTTAGATTGCTTTTTGAAATCATAGCTTTTAGCATTATTTTTTTTGTCATTTGCTTAGATAAAGGATCCTCATGATATTGCAGTTAGTCTCTTTTTGAAGATCTTCCAATACATCTTTATTAAATGAATGGGATTCAATTGTGATATTTTGAGTTATTAGCATTTCATTTTCTGTTATTTAGTTTTTAGTGTTTACATTATATTTCTTTAGGCAGAGTCAGTGAGAGGGCCAGAAGCTTCTGGTTTCATCATTTCTAGTAAAGGTGAAATAACCAGTAAAAACCCCAACTGTCAATCTCTGTATAAGAAATATTTTGTTCACACAATTTTAGATCAGATTCCTCACTATCTTACAACCATTCTTTTTCTTAAAAAGCTCTTCCAACATATCAATATTAGATGAAAGATATTTGGTTGTATTATGTTGAATTAATTAGCATTTTCTGTTTTGCAATTAGATTAAAAGATCATCATTATCTTACAACCATTCTTTTTCTTAAAAAGTTCTTCCAATATATCAATATTAGATGAAAGAGATTTGGTTGTATTATGTTGAGTTAATTAGCATTTTCTGTTTTGCAATTAGATTAAAAGATCTTCATTATCTTACAACCATTCTTTTTCTTAAAAATCTCTTCCAACATAACAATATTAGATGAAAGAGATTTGGTTGTATTATGTTGAGTTAATTAGTATTTTCTGTTTTTCAATTACATTAAAAGATCCTCATTATCTTACAACCATTCTTTTTCTTAAAAGCTCTTCCAACATATCAATATTAGATGAAAGAGACTTGGTTGTATTATGTTGAGTTACATTTCATGTTTATTTGCAAGCTAGGATATCCATGGATTAGAATGTTCTGTTTTTCACCATTTTCCTAATTAGGGATATAATTTACAATTACACTCTGTTTTGAGTCTAAGGTTTCATTTTCTTTTCTTTTTGACATAGATTTGCTTTCATCTTTTGAACATAAGTACTAAAAAGACAAAACCCCCAAAAACATCAATAAATACATACAACGAAGTAAGGAAGATGTCACTTAAGCACATATAGTGCACCACACTTCATTAGTTTACTAGCCCTGGTTGATAATTTATATTAGCAATTTAGGACACTAAATTGACTACACATTTTGGCGTCGTTTCTGGGGAAGTGTAATTATGAGACCTTATTTCTTACATCTAAAAAAAATTAATAATTCTTGAGTATGCTCTCCTCTTGCACTTTGTGTGATCTGGAGGATCAGAAAAATGATTGTTATAAAAAAAAATTAATAATTCTTGAGTATGCTCTCCTCCTACACTTTGTGTGATCTGGAGGATCAGAAAAAGAATTGTTATGAGAAAAAAAGAAAAAAGAAAAAAAAGGGAGACAAAATAAACTTCATCATTTCAATTGATTCAAAAAAAAAAAAAAAACAATTGTTTTCATGAAAAACTTGTATTTCAATAAATTGTTTTGTTTAATGAAATATATACGTGTATTTTTAAATTTTTGAAAATATAACATACATAATTTCATTAACAAATCAATTAAAAAATAAATAAATAAATAAATAAATAAATAAATAAATAAAAATTGTTTAGTAAAATACATATGTATATTTTTAATTTTTGAAAATATAACATATGTAATTTTATTAACAAAAAAAAAAAACAAAACAAAACATTAAAAAAAAAAAAAAAAAAGATATATTTTGTTCAAAATAAATCAAAAACAAAACATCCAAGCCAGCCCTGCTGATCATGTTATCTAGCCTGTCATATCATCATTCTTGATGCTCATTAAAGATGAAGACAGACATGTGAGGCTCACAGCTGTTTCAGCATTGAGTACAGCAACTCACAATAAGCCAAACCTAATAAAGGGTCTTCTAGAATTACTACCTCTTCTATATGAATAGACTGTTGTCAAGCAAGAACTAATAAGGACAGTTGATCTTGGCCCTTTCAAGCACACTATTGATGATGGGCTGGAACTGAGAAAGACAACTTTTGAGTGCGTGGATACATTGCTTGATAATTTCCTTGATCAGATTAATCCTTCATCTTTCATTATTCCCTATCTTCAATCAGGTTTAAATGATCATTATGATGTGAAAATTCCATGCCACCTCATACTTTCAAAGCTTGCAGATAAGTGTGCTTCTGCAGTTCTGGTAGTTCTTGATTCATTGGTAGAGCCCTTAGAAAAGAAAATCACTCACAAACCAAAGTAGGATGTTGTGAAGCAAGAAGTAGATCGTAATGAAGATATGATTCAAAGTGCACTTCGTGCAATTGTTTCTCTCAATCGTATTAGTGGTGGTGAATGCAGTGCTAAATTCAAAATTTACTAGCAGAGAGGAAAGCCAAGGGAAACGGAAAATTTGCTCAGGAACTACAACAAAATTGAAGTCATAATCATTTAACAAATCCATGATTTAGAGAGACCGTTCTTCAGGAAGCTAAGTTTGGTTTTGAATTGAACTCAAATGATTGATGCATGTGGCAATCAGCAAATCAGAAGTCGTATTCCATTGCCAGAAAAACGTAACTGCTATTGACACGTGATTTTGAAACACGTTTGCTGATCAAACCGAAATGAATTTTGAAAAACTGAGACGTGGGTTGTTCTCAGAACATGGGAAATTAAATAGCCCAGAAACGGTTTTCTAAATTTATTAACCGATTGAGAGAATTTTCCAGTTCTTTAGAGCCCTGTGTCGCTGTCTACATGAAAAAAAAAAAAACGGTTTGTGAATTTAATTGCTGAGAATCAGTTGAGAGAATTACGACATCTTCCAAGAAGAAAATTCGAAATGAAATTGCATTTTATTTCCACATGGCTCTTGATCTAAGAGTGTAATTCACGAATCCAAAGGACATGCATTTCGATGCCAAGAGATCACCGTTTCTGGCACGGGCTGCATGGCAGCATTGGAAGTGGAACATTATTTGCAGGAGGTAGGGGGACGAAAAGAAAATATAGTTGATTTTGTACTTAGCTTCCTCCACCTCTTCTAAGATCCTTCTTGTTGCACCTTCAATATCATTCTGGATTGTGAATGCCCCTAATGCTAGTAGCCTCCAGCAATTTGTTGATCCCCTGAAGCTTCCAAAAAAGGAGTTGGTTATCTTCCCCATTAATGGAAATGAAGACGTTAGTACGGCAGTTGGTGGTTCACATTGGAGTTTGATTGTATACAATAGGAGAAGGAATATCTTTGAGCACTATGACAGTTCTACACGGTGCAACGCAGTGTATGCAAGGAAATTATTTGAAAACATTAAGAGTTTTATAGGTCGTACTGCATCATCTACCACATTGACCTTGCACTTCACACCTCAGCAAACAAATAGCTATGACTATGGTTTATTTGTCTTAGCCATAGTGAAAGAGTTGTGTGCATGTGAAGGAAACATTTCTGGTGATGATAGGGAAGCTGCCTTGAAGAGCCGAGTGACAACATCTACAGTTGGAAAGATGAGAAGTAAGATTTTAGATATTATCAATGAGCTGTCTAGCTAGAGATGCAAAAGTTGTTCTTGTTTATTTTGATGCCATTAAGTGAAGAGAATTCATCGAGTATTTGCGTCCCTTTTAGGGTCAAATTTTCTGGCAAAGCGTCTAACCGGTGCAATTGATTATGTTAATTGTTTTATGTTCAACATCATAGTCGCAATGTGTAGCGTTGTACAAATGTATTCATGTTAAGCTGCTTCAAAATAATTGCCATCTGTTTGATTATATATATATATATATATATATATATTTGCATCTCTTTTTCAAAATTTTTAAAAAAATAAAAAAAAAAAAAATTGCATTTCTCTTTTTCAATTTTGTTTTGAAAAAAAAAAAAAATTAATAATTTTGAATCAATGAAATGAATAAGTTATTTGTTCACTTTTTTGAAGGTATTGAGTAATTTTGGATTGATGATGAAAGATGAATGGCTAACTTTTTATTCAAGATTTTTAGCTACAGAAACCGTCGACATTCTGTAGCTAAAGTCTAATTCCGCAGCTGTTCTCCAATTCTGTAGCTAAAAAAACCTCATTTTTCAAATCAGCCTAACTTTCTCATACAAAATCAGATTTTGATGATTCAAGTATCGTTGGAAAGGTCTCAACAAGATATACACAGTGAGAAATCCATCATTAGAGTTTTAAACGATAAATAATGAAATAAATTGCTGAAAAGAAGAAACATTCAACTTGAGGCACTAATTCCAAAACAGGTATAAATTCTTTTAATTTTTCCTTTGAGAACTTGTTTCATTAATACAAATTCTTAGTTTTGTGTGTAAATATCATAACTATAGAGATTTATCACCTCTCTCCTTTGATAATCTTACATTCCATTGCAGAAGAAGTATTAGTTTTTTTGCAGGTTTCAGGAGGAAGGACAAATGACTACAAGAGAATGGTGTCTCTCTAAGAGACCAATTTGTTTCATAAGAGGATGATCAGCAACAAAGAGGAAATATGTTGATGCAAAATCAGATCCAAACACTTAAAAAAATTTCAGATACTATTTTCCCCATCACATCCATACCTCATAATAAACCATTCACCTCATTTCACTTCATATTTTCCATTTACATTCACATCCACTTTCAATTTCTTTTTGTCCATTCATAACCCACAAATAAAATCAATAGGCTCATTCACATACTTATTTCCCATTGCCTTTTCTACTCTCCATTGTCATCTTCCATTTTAATCTTCCATTTCTTGTCATTTTCATTCCGCAAATAAACCCTGCTTCAATGCAAATTATTGAGTCCATAGTCCTTTGAGTCTAAGTTCTTTGTAAAAACACCTTGAGGCTTGCATGCCTTAATGGCAAGTTCTCATGCTGACAAACAATGGGAATACATTAATGTCCCTTGTTCGTCAGATCTTCTAGGTGACTCGACATCAGCAAAATCATTCATACCTAGCAAGATGTGTTTGGGCATCTTGACTCTCATTGTCATCAATGGTGAGAGTTCTCGTGTTTACTAGTGGCATCCATTGATGGCCACTAAGTCAACAATTTCCTACTATGTTCGACATTAGAACATATTTTCACATAGTAGGAATTGTGCCAATGAGTTTTGAAGACATGAAGACTATTATTTTCAGCATTTTGGAGCAGATTCAGCAAGTTTTAGTAGGAGCAATAAAAAGTCATCTTATCTCTTTATCCATGACTCCTCTTGTTCAGCCACTTGAAGAAGAATATGATCAGAATTTTGCAGCCACCACAAATACAACTCATCCACATTTAAGGTAAGTGAAGGTATGTTGTTTCCTAATTTTTAGTCATATAATTCATTAGAATGCTAAAATTGTAACTTTGGAAAAATTCCTCACTCCCTTTTTCACATTGTCATATCTTTAGTTGGGGGGGGGGAAGGGACATCATTTCATATCCACATGTCATACACTATCACACATTTTCATTTCATTTCCACCCACACATACTTCCCAACCAACTATTGTTGCAACATGATCCAAAAGAATACATTCCTTTCAAATGATCAATTCATTGATGAAGTAATTGAATCTAAATGTTTTCATGAATTTTGATGCAACAAAGAAAATAAAGCATTGTTACACAAGAATCATTGCTCAAAAAAAAAAAAAAAAACAAATCTTGCAATCAAATGTATTATATTTTGCCAAAAGTAAAATATCAAGAAGCAAAGTTTGGAACGAATCTATATGAGTCAAAACTCATAAAAGATCAACTAATGGACAAATGAATCATTGCAATAGTTGCATGAGGACATGCAACAACTTCAGTTGAGGGGTATGTTGAGTCTCAAAAATGTTTTCCATATTCATACATATTTCCATTATGTCATAACCATTTAGCTCTTATTTCATAGCCATTTGATCGAAAACCCTACATCAAGTAACCATTTTCATAAATATATGGGTTAGGATCCTTGTCTTTCAAAGTTATTTATTTTATGTATTTAAAGTGAATTTATGATTAGAAACTAGAAAATTAACATAGTTTCATATATCTATATATGTGTTATGAGTTTTGTGAAATGTGTA
Organism: Pinus albicaulis; assembly: GCA_034641835.2. NCBI lineage: Eukaryota > Viridiplantae > Streptophyta > Pinopsida > Pinales > Pinaceae > Pinus > Pinus albicaulis. The sequence goes on from CM076580.1 coordinate 829,291,182, forward strand.
GGTCAAAAGGAGACTTCTAGAAGACCCTTATGTGACACTCTAAGGCCAAATTCGAATTTTGATGGAGAAGATTATGGGATCAAGAGGATGTGTCTCATTTCCTTGTTGTATTGAAACTCTAAGAGGATATGTGTCTCATTTCTTAGTTGTGTTGAAACTCTAGAAAGAAATGTGTCTTATCATTTTCTATTTTGATTGTAACTCTAGAGATAGAGGGAGAGATTCATGGACTCCCATTAATGAGATAACTCCCCATATTTTGTATAAATAGGAGAAGCTTTCTCCTATCATGGGTAGTGAAAAAAGTAGTGAAAAAATAGTGAAAAATAGGAGGAGAGAAAGGAATAGAGAGTCTTTTGTAACGAAGCTTAAGATGGAATTGAATGTATATTTCTGAGTTTTTTTCAATAAAGAAGTTCTTTGATGCTGTTATGATTAAACCTTCAAGGAGCTAAGGATTACACCAAATTGGTAGCAGAGGGCCCCTGCTATCCAAGGAGGCTTCTACATGATTTCTAGATAAGTAGCTTTTAATTATGTGTTAGCTTTTAATTCATGTTTTGTATTATTTGTTTAACTAACAAGATCCTCATGATGTTATAGTTAGTCCTTTCTTAAAGTTTTTCCAACATATCTCTATTCATGGAATGGATTTAATTCTGACATCTTGAGTTACCAGCACTTTAGTTTTTTTGTTATTTAGATTAAAAGATCCTCATTATCTTACAACCATTCTTTTTCTTAAAAGACTCTTCCAACATATCAATATTAGATGAAAAATATTTGGTTGTATTATGTTGAGTTAATTATCATTTTCTGTTTTTCAATTATATTAAAATATCCTCATTATCTTACAACCATTCTTTTTCTTAAAAAGCTCTTCCAACATATCAATATTAGATGAAAGAGATTTGGTTGTATTATGTTGAGTTAATTAGCCTTTTCTGTTTTGAAATTGGATTAAAAGATCCTCATTATCTTACAACCTTTATTTTTCTTAAAAAACTCTTCCAACATATCAATATTAGATGAAATAGATTTGGTTGTATTATGTTGAGTTAATTAGTATTTTCTGCTTTGCAATTAGATTAAAAGATCCTCATTATCTTACAACCATTCTTTTTCTTAAAAGCTCTTCCAACATATCAATTTTAGATGAAAGAGACTTGGTTGTATTATGTTGAGTTACATTTCATGTTCATTTGCAAGCTAAGATATCCATAGATTAGAATGTTCTGTTTTTCACCATTTTCCTAATTAGGGATAGAATTTACAATTACACTCTCTTTTGAGTCTAAGGTTTCCTTTTCTTTTCTTTTTGACATAGATTTGATTTCATCTTTTGAACATAAGTACTAAAAAGACAAAACCCCCAAAAACATCAATAAAATACATACAACGAAGTAAGGAAGAGGTCACATAAGCACATATAGTGCACCACACTTCATTAGTTTACTAGCCCTAGTTGATAATTTATGTTAACAATTTAGGACACTAAATTGACTACACAGTACACTAAAAAACATCTTAGATTAAGGGCATATAGGAATGATGCCATGGATCTTTTGAAAACATTTGTAGAATATGAGCTTGTGTTTGTCCGTAGAAGCCAAAACATTATTGAAAATGGTTTGGCTGGTACTGCTAGTTCAAGTCAAAGACCGCTTAGTGACAAACAACTCATTGTTCAAACAAAATATAGACCAGCAGTACTAGATAATGAAAAATATCGGAAGGTCTTTGAGGGTGATAAACAAATAGAGGATTTCTTTCTATCGAGGAATGAATTTGAATTTCCAAATTCAAACTCTAAGTCCAATGAAAAATGTCTGGATAAAGAACCCCCTAATGAAGATAAACCATCCCCTATAGCAGAAATAAACATGCTGACCAAAGAATTTGAAACTCAAACTGAAGAATACAAAAACACAGATAAAGAAGACCTAGAGGTAGTGCAGTCCAAAGATAGAAGCATACCCAGAGGACTAGCACCCCTTGAGGACCTCTTCGATTTTAATGATGTGGCAAAGAAGCCCACTATAGAACCCACTGAATCTGATGTTGAAGAATGCAATATAGGCAGCAAAGACAATCCTAAGATGATTAAATTATCTAAAACTTTGCCAGCTCATATCTAACCGAAATACATTGATTTATTTAAAAATTTTGTTGATGTTTTTTCTTGGAGCTATGAAGATTTGAAGGCCTATGACACAGAGATTATCCAGCATAATATTCCATTGAAATAAAACCAGAAACCTTTTAGGAAAAATCTTGGCAGAATTAGCCCTGTACAATTTCCTCTAGTAGAAAAAGAAATTAAGAAAATGTATGAGGCTGGAATCATAGTGCCTGTGAGGTTTTCAGATTGGGTATCTAACCTTGTGGCTATAAGGAAAAATACAAGAGAAATACGGTTGTGCATTGAATTTAGAAACTTAAACAGAGCCTCCTTAAAATACAATCACCCCTTGCCCATAATGTAACACATCCTACAAATATTAGTTGGTTCTAAGAGGATTTCTCTATTAGATGGCTTTTCAGGGTATAACTAGGTCTTAGTACTCCCAGAAGATCAACTTAAAACAGCCTTCACCACTCCTTGGGGCACTTTCATGTATGTGAAAATGAATTTTGGATTAATGAACACTGGGGCTACCTTTTGAAGAGCCGTGGACATTGCATTCTCAGAAGAAATAGGTCATTTCATTGTAATTTACCTTGATGACATAACAATTTATTCCAAAACTGATGAATAACACCTTAAACGTTTGAGAAAGGTCTTTGAGAAATGCAGAAGGTTTGGGATATCTTTAAATCCCAAAAAGACAGTGTTTGGCCTCCATGAAGGTAAACATTTTGGTCATATTATATCTGAGAAGGGAATTAAAATAGACCCAAAAAGAGTTGAGGGTATATTGCAGATTAGCCACCCAAGAAACGTCAAGGAATTGCAGTGCTTTATTGGAAATATTAATTTCTTGAGGAGGTTTATACCCAACCTAGCAGACCTCCTTAGGACCATGAAAAACATGTTGAAAAAATAGGTGGTAGTTAAGTGGACTCTAGAGGCCAAAAAGTCTTTTGAACTTGTAAAACATGCACTCACCCGAGCACTAGTTCTTATTAGTCCTGATTTTACTGAGGATTTTCTCATCTTCTCATTTGCATCAGAGCACACTGTGGCTGCTATCTTGCTACAGAAAAATCCAGAAGGACAAGAACAACCAATTGCATTTTTCAGCAAGGCATTAAGAGATTCACCTCTGAAATATAATATCATGGAAAAATAGGTCTATTCTTTGGTAAAGGCCTTGAAGGATTTCAGATTTTATATTTTACATTCTCATATTATTTCCTTTGTGCCTAACATAGTGGTAAAAGACATTTTATCACAAGATCCAGATGGTAAAAGAGCCAAGTGGATTGTTGTGATACTAGAATATGATTTGGAAATCAAACCCACTAAACTCATCAAGGGTCAAGACTTAGCACAATTAATGACTGAATCTAACTTACAAGCCCTTAACATAAAAATGGTAGATGCATTGGATGAACATGAAGGATTACCAGCTCCCACTGTTGAAGAACAATTCAAAAACTTACCTTGGTATGTTGATAAATTGTATGTGCTTACCAATATCAATGCCCCTCCTAATTTATCCAAGAAAAATGAAAGATTTTTAAAGTTGAAAGCTATAAATTATTGCATTTTTAATGAATGTTTATATTGGAAAAATGCCAATGGTTTATTGCTTAAATGTTTGCTGGAGTGGACGCAGATAGAATCAAGCATGAGTTTCATGAAGGAGAGTGTGGAGGCCATCTCTACTGGAAAACCACTGCCAATAAAATCCTTAGAGATGGTTATTAATAGCCCACCCTCTTCCAAGATATCTACAAAATGATAGTTGCATGCCACGAATGCCAAATCTTTGAGGGCAAAATAAAAATCCTTCCTTTACCTTGGAAACTAATCAAGGTTGAAGTTCCTTTTCAACAATGGGGCCTAGACTTTATAGGGGAAATCCATCCTACTTCATCTGCCCAACATAGATGGATACTAAGAGTGACTAACTATTTTACCAAATGGATAGAGGTCATCCCTTCTAAGAATTCCACAGACTCAGTTATCATAAAATTCCTTAAAGACCATATCCTATCTAGATTTGGTTGCCCTAGGAAAATTATCACTGACAATGTTGTTGCATTTGGTTCCAAAAAGATAATTGATCTTTGCCATAGGTATCAGATTGCACTTGGTCATTCTACTGCTTATTACCCTCAAGGTAATGTGCTAGAAGAATCATCAAATAAGAGTTTGGTGACCATCATCAAGAAGCTATTAAAATAAAATAAAAAATCATGGCCCAATACGCTGGTGCATGCTTTATGGGCAGATAGGTTGACAACAAAGAAATCAATTGGAATGTCTCCCTATCAACCAGTTTATGGAGTAGATGCAGTATTCCCTACCATTTTGGGAGTACCAGTGATAAAATTGGTCCAAGAAATACAATCAGAGGAAGATGGCAGGGAAAGGAGGATCAATCATACCATACACCTCTAGAAAACAAGGGAAGAAGTCTACAACAGAGCTCAGAAAGTGCAAGAGAACATCAAAAAGTTGTTTGATAAGAGGAAAAAGGCCCGTGATTTCAAAATTGGGGACAAGGTACTCAAATGGGGCTCCAAGAGAGAGGATAAGGGTAAGCATGGAAATTTTGACAGTTTATGGCAAGGCCCTTACATCATTCAATCTGTCGTCGGTCCTAATGCATTTTTTCTGCAAGAATTGGATGGTACATATCTGTTTAGGGGTCTTTTCAATGGCAGGATGCTCAAGCATTATTTCTACTAAATTTCAGTTTAAAGTTTTCACTTCCATTGTAAATACTAGTTATTTGTTTTGTTTGGGAAAGGGAAAATAAAAAATATATAAGAAGAAAGGTTCAGATCAAATCTTGAACCTATGAAGTTCCAAAATAATGGCTCAAATCAGATCAAAACCTAAGCTAGGGAAAGTGAAAGGCTGGTTCTAACATGCTCAAAACTTGAACTAGCAAAGAAAGGAAGAAGAAACTGCTCTAACAAGATTAAAACTAGAGCTGAAATTAAGAAAGAAAGGTGACTCTAAAAAGCTCAAAATCTGAGTCACAAGAAGAAGGAAGGATGCTCTTAATTTTCAGAATTTCAAGCCTTGACAATTTTGTTTCAATTTTTTGCAGAGTTTCAATTCATGTGCAACTTTTCTTTATTCCATGGACCCATAGAAAATTATATATTCTAATCCTTGTTTGTCTATACTTAAATCTTTTTTTGAGAATATAGAGAATAAAAATCTGTCAGAAAGTTTAATCCCGACAGACATTAATTTAGGCAGAGAATCTATGAGTCCAACTGTTTAATCTGGTCTCGTGGAGGAATAAGGGTAGAATTATATTAGTTTTTACTTTAAATAAAAAATAATATGATGAAGAAGGTCTGCAAATCTAAATGCACCTTGGAGAATAAATGTTAGGACAGTTGGATGGGTAGGTAGTTGTTTAGGAAAATATTTTTTTCTGATTTAATATCCATCATGTTTGTAGAACCTGATCAAAGAAGAGAAATATGGTCAAGTACCAGAATCTGGCCTACTTCCAAAGATTATATATGAGATTATTGACACATTCAAGAAGATGCCATCCCCATGTGGAGCCACTGTTAGCCACCTATAATATTTTGTCAAAGCAAACAGGTGGTTAAATATTTTTTTGAGCCTTCAAGAGAAACATTTCCTTTGTAAATCTATCATTCTTGAAGACTATATTGTCTTCTATCCTTCAAATAATCTTCACTGTTGTTTCCATTAATGAACCCTGGTGTTTTTGAAATAAGTTGTTGTAAAAGAGACCTCCATTTTCCATCATTTCACTCCTCTTTCACTCACAAAAAATCCCCATTTTCATCCTTATTTATTTCAAAAATACCTCAAAAAACATGCTCATTTAACCTCTAAATCTTCCTCAATCCCATTTTAAACCTTATATTTCCCTTTATTTTGTTTTAAAATCCCTCCTTCCATCTATCAGAACCTCCAAATTCCTCAAAAAACCCTTCAAAATCCTAAAAAACCCATTTTTTAACATTAAGGCCTTAAGCCCCTTTCGGCCTTAGCACTAGCCCCTGTTCTCCATATAACCCACGCTATGACCAAGAGCTAAGGCCTAATCGCAATCGCAAAAAACTCATTCCCTTTGTTCTTTTTCCCTGAATCCTCGATGCGATGAGCCCCTTCTCCTCCGATCGCTGATTTGATCTGGATCGTTGAATCCACAAGAACCAACAGCTAGGATTCAATCGTGCTTCACATGTTCCTTTCCCCTTTTCACTTTTCCACTGGTTGCCGATTAGATCTCCATCGTCGATGTTTTCATACCCAACGAATAGAATTCCATCGCATCGCTCCATCAGTTCTTCGCCTCGCTCATCACTCACACCCGCTGATTTGATTTGGACCGTTGAATCCACAAGAACCAACGGCTAGGATTCAATCATGCTTCGCATGTTCCTTTCCCCTTTTCACTTTTTTGCTGGTTGTCGATTAGATCTCCACCATCGATGTTTTTAGACCCAACATCCAACGTTCCATCACATCACTCCATCGGTTCTTCGCCTCGCTCATCACTCACGCCTGCCGATTTGCTCTAGACGGTTGAATCCACAAGAACCAATGGCCAAGATTTCATCACGCTTTACCCATATCCCTCCATCATCACCCCGCTAATTAAATCATAACCATTGATCTCTTTTGATCCTACGGCCAGGGATTAATCGCATATCGCAAACACAGTTTTTCCTTTTTTTTTTCCTCTGATGGCCTAATTCCCCGATTTGATCCTGACCGTCGAATCCACAAGAACCAACAGCCAAGATTTCATCGCACTTCGGATTCTACTTTCTCCTTTTCATTTTTCCACTGATCACCGATTAGATCTCCACCATCCATTCCTACAGATCTGACGGCTCCCATCCTTCTGCTCATTCACTGACCCCATTTTCCTCTTGCTGAAAAACTCCGCTTTCTCTTTTAATCTCGACTGTCCGATCCACAGATCTAATGGTCCTAACTCAACCCCACCACATGTTCCGCCTGCACACATTGCTACTCATTGCACATCACCTACACCGTCATATATTTTTCCCGTCATGCAACGACTGAAAATGCATATCGCGTAATTTTTTCACCGAAGAGTTAATGTTTCAAATTTATGCGATAAAGGTGGTTTTGAAAATCCACGTGGCGATCGCTGAGTGAAATCACGTTCCGAAAGTAAAAACTGCCTTCCACCCATTTCTCCATGCAAAAACCATTCTAGTTTTCGACCTTACCACCCTCCACAACGCAACATTGGCTTTTAATCCCAGCCCTCGATCTATGAGATCGAACAACTCTTATTGTATCACAGCCCGTTCACTTACTTTTCATCTATTCTCCCAAATGATTCAATCGGGAAATCCTTGCCATTGATTGTTCTAATCTAACGGGCCACATTTAATCTCGCCCCCATCCATTTTCCATTCATCTAACCTCCCGAGCGACCTCATCGAAAGATATCAACCGTAGATCACCATGATCTGATGGTCCACAACCCACGTCGCACCCAAACTCCCATCAGACCTATTTTCGCCTTCCACCATGATTTTAAGCCCATTTTCCACTAAATCTAGTTTTCCCCCTCACTGCTCCTCCATCCCCACGAGCCTCTGAAGCAGTCCTTCCCCACTCCCTCTGATTTTTATAATGAGTTTTCATTTTTTGCAGGTTTCAAATGTGGTGAATTCACACTATTTTCACAGTCATGGCCCTGGCACAGAAATACTATCACATAGCCAAGATTCCAGAGGAAGAAATCTCTGAAAAGGGTTAAAGGCATAATATTGAAGATTAAGAATCCTAATCCATAATCAGCATAGATTAAATACAAATCATTGATCGCAACATCGTAGATCAAATATCAACATGACATTCCTTTTACTCAAGAAAGGACCAAATCACTACTACCCATTCTCTATTCTTCATTGAGCTCTAGAACAGTTACTATTCTGACAAGAAGTCCTAAAAAACTATCAGTACATTAGTTACAAAGCGTGGAAGACCTCAAAGAAAAATCTTCACCCTTTCTTATCATAGAGGATAAAAAAATTACTAAAAACAAGAAATTACCTCCAAGAACATTCCCTTGGAGTTATTATCAATCTGACGAAGACCCTTATTTCATGTAATGGGTACTGAAAGTTAATGTAAAGATATTAAAACATAATAGGCTTCGAAATACATTTCTCCCTATGTTTTAATGAAGCATTTAACTCCTATCTACCAATACTATCACTCATTCACCTATAAGAACTCATGAGAAATACATTGTAAATGTTGGTTGGTCGTTGAAAATTACTAATTGTAAGTTGTTCTACTGAGCTAGAATTTTGTGAGTAGTAGTTGTAAATAGGGTGGGAGATGATTTCTGAATGATATCAAGCTATTGGAAAAGAATGGATGTGACTGGTTTTTCTCTTCTAATATGATAAGCATGTTCATCAGATCCTGATCTAAATCAATGGTGATGTGCCCCTTCTTCATTATTGTTTTCCATTTGTGTTACATCACATTTCATTTTCTATGATAAGAAAACAGTAATTTAGCTTAGGATATACTGCTGCAAGTACCCTAATGCTCATTGAATTTTCTTATTTTTATGTTTTCTGCTATTTGTGTATCTGAGAAAAAATTCAATATAATTTATCCAGTACAGAAGTTGGTTTTTCCATGCTTATTGATGTATGAATTTAGAGTTTGTTTCCTGGATGTTATTGTTTGGTTTCAACTGAAGGAATTAGGAAACTCTGTGTTAAACTTAAATGTTTTCTATTTTCTAAAAGTATTCAGGAGGATTGTTGGATGGTTGTCTTCGAAGTTAGCCTCATCAGGATTTTTTATCATATATGTATAAGGCATGCCATGTCCCTAGACTTACTCCGAAGTGGTCACCTTGGAAGGTTTTCCTTGTCATTCCCATTCATTTCCTTATTGTTTCATCTCATACTATCATCTTAAGATATCATTTGTTTTAGATGACTAGCCCTTTTGAAGCCTTGGATATTTGAATTTCAAGTAAACCCTTTTATAACTCCATTGCCCAATGGACTTGTGTTCTCTTTGAATTATCTCCCCATTGCCAAAAATCCTGCTCTACTCATTTCTTTAACTTACACTGAACCCTTCTTTCATGTTTCCCAACCAAAAAAAAAAATCAAAAACCTTTGTTCCCTATAGCTAGCCTAATACCTTAAATTGAACCTCAAAGACATACATTTATTTTCCTTTATAGAGAGATCCCTTTCTGGATCCAGGAGGGCTAGATCCTGAGATCCCAAAGTGGTTTGATGTTGTCTTGTCATTTGGTATTGCCAAATCTGCCAAATCACGAGAACCACAACACCACATACTTGGGTGGAAGTTTCCATCATACTGTGACATGGAACCGTCAGGTTCACTGTGCTGGGGTTGCGGTTTCCATTGCAGTGGGACACGGGAGCCCTAAGTTTCCTAGACTTGGGAAATTTCAGTCGTGCCATGAAATGGAAACCCAAAGTTTCTCCAAATTGGGTCGGTTTTCTGTCGTGTGGTGAAATGGAAACCCCCAAGTTTCATTGACTTGGGCAGTGGGTTTGTATGCTCCACAACATGGAAAAAATACCGAGTTCCCTAGAGGCTTGGATTGAAGTTTCGAAACACCACTAGTTCCCTAAACTTGGGTGGCGATTTCCATCGTCATGGAAACCCCAAGTTCCCCATGCCAGGGATTCAATAAAAACCACAAGTTTCTCCTCTGCCATAAAATATGGAATCATGCGGTTTCCATCAGGTGTGGGACATTGAAACCCCAAGTTTCCCAGGCTTGGGCACGACCCTCCTTTATGTGTTGTGAAATCGAATCCCCAATCCCCATGTTCCCCGGACTTGGGCGATATTCTTTCCCATGACGCGACATGGAAACCAAAATTTCCCCACTGTGTTTCCCTTTGGGGTGTGAGAGAACACGAAAACCCAAATTTTAGCAGGCTTGGGCTGCTTTTATGTCATGTCGTGAAAATTAATCACACCTGCCATGTTCCCAAGACTTGCATGGTGGAGGTTTTTTCCATGCCACGACATGTAAACACCAAACATAAGTTCCAAATACTGGTGATCTCTCTTGTAGCCGTGGCGTGGAAACCCAAAATTTCCTGCCCCCAAGAAAGAAATGCATTTTTGAGATTCTAACAAAAGAAATGATGTTTAAATGAAGGAAGGGAGGAAAAAGGTGCAACGACGATAGTTGTCCAAGTTTTGAATAATGTGACAAGGGAGAAGCTCTGAATTGAGGTGACCAAGGGTTGAATCTTAGTGGATCATGGCAACAAGGTCACTCTGTCACTTACAATACCCCATCATATATTTCAATCATCTACAAAGGATACTTCTCAACGACTGTTTGATATTGAACTTCAAATTTTCCCCGACCAAGATGCTTCACGATCGCGGTTTGTAAATGACATGGGCCCCTGGGGGTGACAAAGCAATGTCCCTATTGTGGGTTGAGATATAGTTGAAGAGTGACATGCTCTGATTGTAGCATGAATTATGACTTAGAGGCATTCAATAATAATCTGACACACGGTAGCTTCGTGCCATTGGCTTTTCAACCAAGGACAATGACCGATTGTGTGAATCAATAGTTCTCTCATACTAAGTTGAATTACTATTGTGGTGTGGTTCTAACCCATCTCATGATGGTATAAACCTAGCTCACGTTCCCTATTGATGGGTGAACAATCCAACACTTGGTGAATTCTGTCTTGAAATGATAGGAATACCTGACATTGAAGGATCAAAAAGCAACATCACTATGAATTCTTGGCTGCCACAAGCCAATTATCCTTGTGGTAAATTTTCTAAAACCTCTAGCTTCAAATTATGAAAGTCTAAAGGTTTGATAGACCTTACTTTCACTATTTTTATTCATACTAAAAATCAGAATCAAATGATATTGTTCCCTTTTGTTCCACGCGTGATTTTGGTTGTCATTGTGCTCATCTTAGGATACATGCATTATCTTTTAACATATGTGCCGCCCTTGCAAAACTACCCACCTGACAATGTCTTCTGCCCTGATCAACCCACCAAAATGTGACTTAAGGAAAAAAACATGGGTAGTGCCCCATCTTCACCCCACGAAATAAGTAACATAACGTTAAAAGTAGTGGTATTTCACTTGCACCAAAAACAACTCTCACTTATTATACACCTCTCAAGTCATTTCACAAAGTTGGACTAGAGTCAAGCTCAACAATGTCTTCTTTCCCTACTGATTCTAAAAAGACCTTTCCCTTGGATATGGTTTCACTAGATATTAGATAGGGACACTGGGAATCTCATTAATCCATTCATGCATGTAAATAATTAGATGATGAGGCATTTGGCTACCTTAAGAGATTCATAGTTACTCCTGTCATTTCCCAGCTCTTGTTTGAATTTATTCTCTTTAACATTCAGAGCACTAGGTAGAAATCAAATTTCATTAGCATCTACAGGGACCATCGCAATGATTTTTTTAATTAAATAGTTAGATTGCACTTGTCTGTACTAGTTTTGAATCAATTTTTCATCACCTAGGGAAAAGCTCCCGCGAGGGGGCATTCTACACCCATATCCCAATCGGCTCGCGACTTCCCTCCCTCGCCATGAGAGTAGCTCGTGAACACTGCTGATAGCCCATGAGTTGAGGGCACAGGCCCCTATTCCTAGCCTTTAGAGGCAATCCTTTTCCCAAAGTTATGGAATCCGTTTTTCCGACATCCCTTACCTACATTTTTCTATTGACCAGTGGTTGTTCACCTTGGCAACCTAATGTGGTTATGAGTACGACTAGGGATGAATGGTATTTGGTCCTCAAAATTTTCAAGGGCTGCTGAGGGCACACCAGAAACTGCAAGACATGTGGTGGTCTTCTAGTAGATGGACCCTATCTCCCGCTGAATGGATTCCAGGGTGGGAAAGCTGTTAAAAAGAAAATATAACTCTTCTCGGGGGACTCAACGATGTATCGTGATTTCCTAACGTTGTTGCCCACTACCCTGTACCAAGATATGCACCAGGTGCTAATCCACACAAGCTCACACCCAAGGTTCCTCAACGACCCCCGCATCCTCCTACTTATCGAAGCCAGGAAATTGCTCTGATGGTCGAGTATAGATTTCGTGCTTCAGTGCCATCCATTTTTGGGGCTAGTTGATTTGGTAGGTGAGTTGTTACACACTCCTTATTGTATTTCAACTTCCATTGCCACCATCCTACTATTTTAATCAACCAACACCCTTTTTGGGATCTATGTTAGTACACAATTCAACACCATAACTCAATTCTTGGTTCATCCCGCATCGCCAGTTCTTCTTACCAAAAATGACTCACTTGGAGCTCTCTATTCCATGGCACAGCTCAATGGAGTAGCCACACCTTCTTACTTATTTAAATTTTTAAAATAGGTCAAAGGTGTTATGCCCCCGATGCCTCTAATCATTTACTTTACTTGATAAAACTCACGTGTGAGCTACAGCTATCTTGAGGTAAACTTCGGAGGAAACCAGCTACTAGATAGTTCAGATGAACAATTTTCCTATCATTATCGCTATGGGCCTCCACTAGAGTTTCCTCTAGCTTCGCCCTGCTCAGGAAAAGTTCACCATCCTTTGGGTCCCAACATGTGTGCTCGCACTCGAACCCTTTGCATAAGCTCAAGGACTATCGATGATGCACCCCCCGTAGAGAGGGAATCTCACCCATAAGCATCCTTGCACCTCACAAGTTTTCAAACCTGTCCACTTGCACACATGTTAGACTTCTTGGTTCGTGTTTGAAGATGAGTCGAATGGAAAGCCCGCCAACAAACACCACGAGCACGCAAGTCCACATGGCCCGCCACAAGGGTGCATGCTTTATAACTTGACTACCACAATGGTAAAATGACATGAGGTACTCCACCTTAATTCGAGTGGCAAACCAACTTGAGCCATTCCACTTCTGATCGAGATGCATCAACAACCTGCATCTGCTTCCCTCCTAGAAATTTCAAGCACTCTTTAACTCTCTTTTCAAACTCCTTTTCATCTTTCCCTGATGGAAATTTTTTTCTATTGGCCTCTCGCCCGTATTTAGCCTTCGATGGAATTTACCACCCAATTAGGGTTTCATTCGCAAACAACCCGACTCGCCGACAATTCCTTGTGAAGTGGCAGGGTCCCAAACCAATGAAGTTTTCACCCTCTTAGGAATCCCTTCCAATGGACTTGGCCCAGGTCCATTAGTGAGGAAAATTCTATAGACTACAATTTAGGTGATGTTATCACCCGATTTTTATGTTGGGCTCTTCCCAGTTCGCTTGCCGCTACTAGGGGAATTCTTGTAACTTTATTTTCCTCCGCTTAATTATATGCTTAAACTCAGCGGGTGTTCTCACCTTAGCTATGGTCACAATTTGAAGCTAAATCTACCCCACCCTATGGGAGGACATGGGAGAGAAAATAAAGTTCCATGGATGCCACACAAAGCCCACATCAGCTAATTTCAACTGCCCAACCAAGGTCACAATATCACTGCTTGCCAATTCATGTCACGAAACATTTCCTACCACATTTCATCCAACTGCACCACATTGGGCACATATGAACTCCTTTTCTACTCCCTAACATATTGCAAGGAGTGTGTTTTATTGGTATGCGATGCCTAGATAGATGTGCCCTCGAAAATAGCGTCGGGCGCAAATTGCATTCAAAAGCTTGATGATTCACGAGATTTTACAATTCACACTAAGTATCGCATTTCACTATGTTATTTATTGTAACAAGAGCAAAGATATTCATTGTTTCTATTCATCTCCATGTGTTACCAAAAAATCGCACCCCCACGAGAAATGGCTAAAAGCCAACCCAATGTACAATGCATTGCAACAAGCAACAAGCCCCCTTCCTCATCAAGACAACGACACTCCATAACCCACTCACTAAAGGGAAGGCTAAAACAAGATCCCTGGACCTAATTCATTTGAAAAAAGGGGGGAACTACAAGGAACGGTGATCATGAAGGACTAGGGTCGCCAACACAGGAGCTCTCACTACTTTTCATCCTTCTTGAAGACCCAACTGCAATAGTTCCCCCCTTTCTTAGTACTATTTCTGGGGGGAGATGAGAGGAAGGGAAGGGGAAAAAATAGTATATATACATATAGGAAATCTCAAGCATACAAATAGGAAGACCTTTCCAAACCCTGTCCCTTTTCAAAAATGGCAGAGTTGTAAAGAACGATGACCGAGAAGGACTAGGGTGGCCACCCTGAAACTCGCACATATTTTAATCCTTCACAAGCATGAAACCAATAAAAATCCCCTTTTTTCTTCATAAATCTAGGGGACAAAAGGATTAAAGTAAAAAAAAACACAATAAAGAAAGAGAAAAAAAAAATTCGACCCGCTCAAAGGAGGAGGCTCAAACAGAGAGCAATCTTATTGAGCCCCATGCCCTCGCAAAAGGGGGGGGATTGAAAAGAGTGATGATTGCGAAGGAATATGGTGGCCACCCCAGTAGCTCACATAGCCTTTCATCCTCTGTGATTCCAATCCTCAACGATTCCCCCTTTTCTCCATAAAGCTAAGGGCCAAAAGGAGGAAGGGAAAAATGCAACGTGAATAAAGAAAAGAAAAGAAAAAGATAACGAAAGCATGGCCGCCAGCAGAGAATATGAGGCTCAAACACAAAACAGGCTTTGAAGGCCCCATGCCCTCACAAAAATAGTGGAAGCTACACAAATCGGTGATCGAGAAGGACTAGGGTGGCCACCCCAGCAGCTCGTGCTACTTTTTCATCCTTCCAAAAATGCCAATCCACAATAATTCCTACCTTTATCTATAAAGCTAGGGACCAAAACGACTCACAAGGGGAGGCTCAAACATAGTACAAGCTATCCAAGCCCTGTGCCTTATTGTTATAGGTCAAAATACCTCCTCATCAGCTTAGAGGAGAAGATAAATATGGAAAGAATAGAAAGACCTAAACTAAACCTACTTCTGCCAAAGTAACGCCCAACTATAACAACACAAGAGCGTTACAACACTCTAGATCAATGAATCTGCCATGTTAGTGGCTAGGGAAACACTGTGTTTACACTAGAGTGCAGAATTACCCCTATTCTGAGTTTGGAATGGGAAAAACCTGTGGAGAATTATTTGAATTTTCAGCATTTTCTCACAAGAGGGTCAGTACAAAAAGGAAACTGCAAAGCACTAATCTCTTATTGGGCTTTGCCAAAAACAACTGAACTCTAAAAGAAGGAAAAATCATGGAAGATGAGGAAACATCTTGGTTTTTTATATTCAGAACTGGAGGAAAGAGAAGGGCAATGATTGCTCTCTCCATCTCCTATAAAATGGAGCTGAAGGCTCTTGGTTCAAGGTCGAAGAATTGTCAAAGTTTTGAATACTTGTCAAGTAGAGAATCATTGTTATAGTGTGAAGGTAAAGAGTCAAAGAATTTCATTGAGAACTTATTGACCAAGACATCACCACATTGAGAGATAGAGAGATTGGAAGGCTAAGGAGGGCTTGGTACAACCGACGGTTGTAATCCTCCTTTTTATAAATCAATAGAACTGTATTTTTTTTTTCCATTCTATGCATTGATATTTTCATTGTTATTAAATCACTTATATAGCATGAGATGAATGGCTTAGATGTGCATAGTTTAAATGTTTATTGTGTATTGAATTAATTGATAAGAAATGCATATTGTGATAGAGATTACACAAGTGCTTTGATTCATTACAGGGTCGATATTTGGAGCTAGTGAAGGAGAACTCCTCCTTCAGTGCCTAGCGCTCTCCAAAAGACTTCAAGATCATTAAAGAGGTAATATTCCATATTATTCCATCAAGTTGTTTTAATTTAATATGAACATGTATGTACCATCTTTGTGAGCTATACAGCTAATCTTATTGTCTTCCTCGGGCACCGAAAAGCCTTAAGAGGGATATTCAATAACCAAAAACCCAAGAATTTTACCCTTTAGCATAATTGACGACTCTGCTGGGGAGTTCCCCCATAGTTTCTAGACTATCTCTTTCCCCCTTCCTTCTTTCCTCTGTTCACAGACCCTTCTAACCAGTATTTATGCCCAGTGAACATTTCAAAATCTCATAGAGTTCAATTGTGTTTCTGTTTAACGATCCGAAGAACTTTACCCTGGCTAACGCTACCTCTGTTGGTGTTGCAATGCATTATAATGTGGGCTCTACTTAAATAAAGTGCGTTAGTCTCCAGATTAAAGTTGTCTTTACTCAGAGACAGTGCGTTACTCAGCCAAAATTCATTGTTCAACCCTGTGATTGTGTTTTGGTTGCAAATTTTTTTGGCCATAAGTATCTCTCCTTGACTGAATCCCTGTGCTTGTTTACTAATCTATCATTTATGTTTGTTTTCTCTTGTTTGAAAATTTAGTGTCAAAAGCATTTACTTTTTAGAGATTTTTTTTTTTTTTTTTTTTTTTTTTTTGCACCTAGCTGAATTAACTCTAAAACTTTCAGTTCATAGATTGATAAGAGGAGGCAAATAGAAGTCTGAATCTTTAAAGTTGAACTGTGGTATTTGAATGTTAGTGCATGGATGCTGAAAAGAATCCTCTCCTTGTAGAAATACTCTTCATCGAATTGAATACTTAGAGCATATTTTTGCATGGTTTCTTGAGTCAGAGTCTCATTACATTTCATATGTCCACTCCCCCTCCGCAAGACTAATAATAAAGTACACTAAGAATCAAGTGATAAATAAAATCAATCACGTTACTCTTTCTGAGCTCACACCAACATTAGTTCAGGCTAAGATCTTGGGTTAGGAAAAGTGAGAAAATCACCCAAGATCTCAAAACTTGAAACTAGAGTCATTAACGAGTGAAATCCTACTGCACTCATATTATCAGGACTGTTTCTTTACCAAAGCTTAGCGTGAGACAACAATTGGTTGAAAAATAAGGTAGCCTGCCTTCGACTACATCCGATGGGTGTGTTATATATTGGGGTTCCCTTTGGGGATGTCGAAACTAGATCGGGGATCTAGCTATTCTGCCCATATAGCATGTTGTCCTTGACCGTGGACCCCCCTGATGATGTCTATGATTTGAGGTATCTTTAGTGGCCATAATTTTTAGGGACTTACACAAGGTGACTGGGACGGGCTGTCCTAGTACCTGAAATAGATAGACCCACTCTATCTTCGGTCTTTAGGAGGGTAATCATCTTCATGAGAGTGCTTAAATCTATTGTTTTAGGTTCAAGCAAAGCTCTAGAGTGACCATAACTGTAATTTTGACCAGCCCTCTCTATATACTATTGTGATACTGGATTTCATCACCAGAAAATAGTAGTACTCATATAGGGCACCCTATTTTGGCTACTTGCTGATTGATTTTAGAGAGTCCTTTTTTCTTTTTTCTTTTTTAGGTGTGTGGTTACTGTCATTAAGACTTTATAATACATCACAATTTATTAAAATTTGTTAAAACTAAATAGGTCACTATGGCGTCATCTGACCCATGCCGTCTGTCTCGATGACAACAAGGTCTACCTCCTCTGACTCTTGAGGAAGAATTGATCTTTGGTGAACTCGTGCCTTTTATGGAAGAGAAATCTCCGTTGACAAACCCTGATTTTCACATAGCCTTATATCATATGGAATTTCTGGAGGACCCTTTCATGGAATGGGTTGTACCTCATTACGATCCTCCACTCACTGATCCGTTGGGGCCTGTGATAGTTCAGATTCCACCACACACTGATATGTCTTCGGCCGCACAAACATCCATTTCTCAACCGACATCCGCAGGGTCGATGCCAATGGAAACTATCAGAGGTTTGCCGCCATCCTCCCCGCCAGTTGTCAGTTCTATGCCATTACTTGGTAACCCCAGTAGTCCACATATACCCAATCTCAACCCTATGGTCATCACAACTGTAATTAACTCGCCGAGTCCTTCGAGATATACTCCTACTGTGACCACATTGGGACCTAGCATTGCTCCTCCCACGAGTGTGACTACTTTGGTTCCTTTTAGCAACCCTTTCGGTTGGAACCCTTTTCTGAGTTCAAACCCCTTGGCCACCATACCAGGGGGCAGTGTCACCAGCATGTAGATAACAGGGAAAATTTCACTACCCCTACAATCGTTAGGAAAACCGGACAACCTATTGTTAAAATTGTTCCCTTAAGTGGTATAAATATAGGTGTAGGGTCTATGTCGTTTCCAAACTATGAAAGTAGTAGAATGCCTCCGGGAAGCTCTATTGCATCCATATGGACTAACCCACCCCAACCTCCATTTGGAATGGGAGGGCACTTTTACACTGGGGGCAACCAACCGTTCACCCCGCAATATAATATGATCTATGGACAGCAACCATATATCCCTACCCCTCCACCTATAGGAAATTTTTATCAAAGTCCTACTTATCCTACTGGTAACACGTTAATGGGTTGAACCTATGGTCCACATAGTCAACCAATACCTCCTTGGTTAGGTTCGGGAGTAAAACCACAATTTCCATTTTTTGTAGCTCTAGACATCCCCGACATCTATAAACTGACTAATGACCCCATTAATCACAACTCACTCTGGCCTCTAGTACCACACAAGATTCCTTATGACATCCGAAAGTTCGATGGGAAACAAGGGGAAGACCCAGCTGCACACATCACCACCTTTCATTTATGGTCTATATCTAATTCCATGGTGGATGATAGTGTCTGACTTCGACTGTTTCCCCGCACCCTTACAGGCAATGCCACCAAGTGGTATATTGAATTGCCACGCACTGTCATAAACAATTTTAGTGCTTTAGCGATGGATTTTCTAAAGAACTTCCAATTACCAATCAAATTTTAAACCAGAATGGAAATGTTAACCTCGCTGCACCAAGACAACGCCACCCACATCTCCGATCACATTCATGAATGGAGACATAGGAGGAGGCCATTCAAAGCGACAATCTCGGATCATCTCTTATATAATTGGTTTTGTAAGTCTCACTTACCCCACATCTATAAGGACATTGGCCTTTTCGGTGCGGTTACAGAAGATAAATTCATTCGTCATGCCCAACATTTGGATTTAATCTATTCACAATCTGGCATGCTGTATGATTTAATCCCCAATGCCCCTGGTAACCCAAATCCTCCAGCTACTCAGAAAACCGGAGCTCACACCGACGGTCTCATTGGCACAATCTCTGATGTAGCCACATAACAGTCTTGGGGGCAAACCTCCTAGCCATCCTCGGCTGCCACTGCCCCTAACCAAATGACTACTCTTCCTACCGCTGAGGTAAATTCTGTGCAAACTTCACAAAAACCTAGTGGAAAGAATAATAAGAACAAGAAAAATACATCTTCTTCGGAAGAGCAGTTGGATAATCAGAATGATCCTAATAAAAAAAACGCTGCCAAAAATGACAAAGGGAAGGATAAACCCATGAAATTTCCTTGCAATATCTGTGCAAAGGACCACTTGACATACAAATGTCCTCGACTGCAGGAATGCACTGATTTTATCGCAAACAAGGATTCTGGGCAAACACCTATCATTCTTCATAATCCTTTCCCTAATCAACAGCAACAACACCAGCACATGGTTGAAAATTCGCCACAACCCCAGCAACGGGACAATGGTGGTTCACATCCTTCTGGTGAAGGATCATTTGCCATTTATGGCATTGAGAGTGTTGAACTTCAAACACGAGCCAGGATTTATGGAAATCCTACCATAGACGCTCAAGAACCTGGTACTAGTTCAAATCCACTGCCGACCAATGATTTACATATCGAATGGCCTACTAGTGACCCCGTAATTCATCTCCCCAAAGGGACACTTCGACGCATGACCCATAACACCTCTGCACGTGCAGCCCAAAACTACAACATTGTAGAATATTTGGCACAGGCACCATCAGCTATGTCTTCTCTCGAAGTGTTACAAATTTTTCTAGCACAAAGGAAAGCCTTACTTTCAGCCATTAGTGTAATAGACCCCCAGGATTCCATGCTAGCTATGTTTGATATGGAAAAATCTCAGACTCGCCTCTTGCACCAACTTGCATTATAAGTTCAGGTTGTGTCGAAAGGGAGACCAATCCATTGCATTTTCATAGATGAAGGTGCTTCGACTTGCGTTATGTCATAAGCTTGCTAGCTCAATTTAGGTTCTCCTATATTAACACCGCCATTGAATTCCCTCAAAGATTTCAATGGTCACATGTTCCTCCACAAAGGATACCTTGCTATATTTCCCATCACTCTGAGTGGGAAAATAGTAATCGTGGACATTGAAGTCGTAGATCGCCATCTCGACTATAATATATTGCTCGGTCAGAGTTGGTCTTATGCGATGACCACCATTGTTTCTTCGGTCTTCTGACTCATCCTATTTCCATTGGATGGGAAAATAGTCACATTGGATTAGTTATCCTTCTGCACTCCTAATTATTCCACATTACCAAGTAGCACTGTACCCCTAGTAGGAGGCTTTTCTGACTCTTATGTGAGTATTAGTACCATTCTTCTGAAGGCATCTTCCCTACTAGGTTTTTTTCCTCTCCCACCACCAGAGATCTCAAATACAGTTGCAATGATATCCACCAATTTAAATGGCTCTATCAACCCATGGATCCTCCCAACACCTTTAGACATTGATTCCTACAGAGATCAGATGCCTCTCTCACCAACCGAGTTGGCCTACCAAGCCATCCAAATTACATCTGAACCCTCCACTGCTATAGTTTTGACCAAAGGTACAAACCTCCTACCCATCACAGTTCTCTTTAAGGATCTCCTCAATGAAGTCTTGCCTACAGATGAAGCTGTTCGAGAGATCATGTCTCTTGAAGAACGACCTTGGTGAGATTTTCACCATCGTGCTTCGATGATCGACTCGGACATGATAAAAATTGAAATCCCATGCTTTGACCCACCTGATATGGTTCCCCCTGCTTACACGACTGTTCAAACTATCAATTCAGAAGGGAACATGGGTAATCTTTCTAAGACAATGCTCATTGATATCTCGGTCAAAACGGGTATCGTGGAAAATATTCAGATTGGAGCCGATTGCAATCCTGAGGAAATTGCATGCTTCCCATCCCTTTTCAAGGAATTCCACGATGTGTTTTCTTGGTATTATGATGAAATTCCCGGCATAGATCCATCTATATTAGAGCACGAAATCAAGATTTATGACAATGCCAAACCAATTTGGTAGCAACTTAGACCCGTCCACCCGTGCAAAGAAGTCGCCATCAAAATTGAGGTAGAAAAAATTTTAAACGTTAGTTTCATCTATCCCATTCCTTTGACGGAATGGGTTTCCAATCTGGTTCCTGTCGATAAAAAACAAGTCACCATTGGAGTTTGTGTTGACTATCATGATTTGAACGCCGCTTGTCCCAAAGATAATTATCCTATGTTGTTCATAGATTATATTCTCGATGATTGTGCCAGATGCGAATATTTTTCCTTCATGGATGGATTCTTGGGCTATAACCAGATTGTGATTAAAAAAGAAGACCAGCATAAAACTGCCTTCATCTGTCCTTGGGGCACATTTTCATATCGTAAACTCCCATTCGATCTGAAGAATGCTGGAGCAACTTTTCAGCGGGCTATGTAATATGCTTTTCACGGCATTCAACATATTGTATAGGCTTACTTGGATGACATTCCAGCCCATTCCAAGAAACAACCTAATCACATTGCTCATTTGAAAGAAATTTTTTCTAGGTGTAGATTCTACAATATACGTCTGAATCCTCATAAGTGCATATTTATGGTCAAGTCTAGACATTTGTTAGGTTTCATTGTCTCCAAGCATGGGATTAGGGTTGATCCCAATAAGGTTAAGGTGATTTTTTAATTTCCAGCACCACAATCCATCCTTCAACTCCAACGTTTGCAAGGGAAGGCAAACTTTTTATGTTGATTCATTGTTAGCTATGCCGAGATGACGAAAGGAATTATGCAATTATTGAAGAAAGGAACACTATACTTGTGGGATGACCAAACTCAATGATCATTTGATGCTTTAAAACATGCACTTGTTTCAGCCCCAGTCCTTAGTTCCCTGAACTACTCACGTGACTTTCTCCTCTACCTGGCAGCCTCACCATCCTCACTTGGAATGGTTCTGGTTCAAGTTCATAGTGACAACAGTGAACATGTGATATACTATTTGTCCAAAGGTCTAATCGGACCTGAACTACGTTATTCACATGTGGAGAAACTTTCTGTGGTGGTAGTTTTTGCCATCACCTGACTCCGACACTATATATTGCTATGAAAGACTACTGTTATTTATTTGGAAAACCCCATGTGACACATCCTGTCTCGAAAAATTATTGGAGGAAAATATTCCAAATGGATCATAATCCTCCAACAATTTGATTTGGTCTTCACAGTTTCCAAAGCAAGGAAATCCCTTGTCTTCACCGAATTATTGTTGGACCTTCCCAGAATCAACTCCGGAGAAGTAGCTCATGATCCATTTCCTTATGAATCCGTATATTTGGTGGATTCTTCGGATCCATGGTATGGAGACATTTTGGTCTACCTACAAACCCAATGCTTCCGCCCAACTCTCACGTCCGATGACCGTCGTTGTATCTGCCACCAGGCAAAGCACTACATCATGCTAAATGATACATTACATCGCCATGGTATCGATACTATTATTCGGCGTTGTCTCACTTACAATGAAGCAGAACGCGTTTTGAATGACTTCCACGCAGTGGAATGCGACGGTCATATTTCGGGCATATATACTACTAAAAAAATACTGCGCACAGGTTACTATTCACCCACTTTGTTTAAAGAATGCATTGATGTGGTCCAGAAGTGCCATCCATGTCAAATTTTCACAAAGAAAATGTGTGCTCATCCTGCCTCCCTTCATCCAGTTATCTCCATTGTTCCTTTCGCTAAATGGGGAATTGACTTTGTCACCTACAACCCCACTTCGGAAAATGGACACAACTACATCGTGGTTGCAATCGATAATTTTACGAAATGGGAGGAAGCCATTCCCACTTTTAAGGCCGATGGTGAAACTGCCGCTCTCTTCCTGTTCAATCAGGTAATCTGTCCATTCGGCGTACCCATATCTATTGTCACAGATCATGGATCCCACTTTTAGAATCATATGATGACTAAATTAACATCAATGTTAGGTTTTCCTCAATATCAATCTTCGTCTCATTATCCTCAAGCTAATGGTCAAGTCGAAGCCATAAATGGCGTCCTCAAAACCATGATTCATAGACTAGTCAGAAATCATAAAACCAAATGGCATCGGAAGTTGTATTCTCTGTTATGAGCATAGCGAACATCAATTGAAACTGCCATAGGCTTCACGCCATTTCAACTTGCATTCAGCTTGGAGGCAGTACTTCCAATCGAATGCGAAATTCCATCACTCAAACTTGTTGTAGAACTCCTGCCTGGCACCACCACCATAGAAGAGCACTTGCTCTCACTCGATCATTTGGATGAAATTCGTTGAGATGCTACACTAGCACTCAAAGCTCACAACACCGAGTCAAAGATCAATACGACAATATGTCAAGCCTCTTTCTTTCCAAGAGAGTGATCTTGTTCTACTCTATGATCAGAAACATGACCTCTTGGGGGTAGGATCGCTCCAACCATTATGGCTTAGTCCTTACATCGTCACTAATTTCCTCTCAAAAGGGGCTTATGAACTTCGGGACTATAATGGAATTCCACTCGCGGAGCCCTGCAACGGGCTCTATCTAAAAAAGTATTTTGCCTAGTTTCGCACTAAGCGTATGCTTTGTAATTTTATGTATATAATTTTTTCCTATTGTTTTGATGTCTCTGGATATTTTTTGGTTTTTGAGGTGTTTTTCTCATGTACAATAATTTTTTTTCACATAGATGCTGTCATCCTCCTCATCATACGTCGGATATGCAGATGGTTCTGGTCATCACACTAGACACATTGCTTCAACTGCTTGGGTTCTCTACACTCCTCAGTCAGACCTTCTTGGTTCTGGGGGAATCTTCCTAGGTAGCGACATCAATAATGTTTCCGAGTACATGTCATTGATCCAACTCCTCATGGAGGTGAGGTCTCTTTACATCTCCAATTTAGCAGTCAGTTTAGATTCCCAACTCATCATTATGTAGTTAAACAATCATTACCGTGTCCGTCATCGAGTCTTGTTATGTTATTTTTTAAGCGTGCGACTTTTAGAATGTCAATTTAAAACAATCACCTTTGAGCACGTTCCTAGAGAATTTAATGCATTAGCCGATTCTTTGGCAAGCTATGTGTTAGATTGGCATTTGTCACATTTTCTATAAAATATTTACTCATGAGTATATATATTTTTATCCCATTGAAAATACATAAAAAATAAAAAAACACAAAATCACCAAAAAGTATGTATATATATATATATATATGTCATGTCCAGTACAATATTTACATAAAAAAATCTTCCAAAACTTGGGTGTTTTACAAAATTTTTGCTATACTAAGCCATGCTCTGAAATTTATACATTCGTTCTACCAGCGAGGCCTGATGATCATGATAACATACAACTGCTCTATATATCCTCCTAAGAGGCACCATGTATCTCTCTGGCACACCTACGGTATGCCGCTGTAAGCGAAATGGAACCTCCCGCATAGGAAGAGGTGGTACACCCATACTCAAACCCTCCAGGTTTCTAGAGAGTTCATGTAAAATCTGGGCATCATCATCCTTAGTGGCTTCCTCATCCTCATCTGGTGCGCCAAACCCGGGTAGCTTAAGTCCTCGCCGTGCATAGCGAGGGGCCCCAACTGGGCATATAGGTGCCACATCTGTGTCAAGAAAACAAAATCTTCATGTAAAAACATAATTTTCACCCTAATTCAACAAAAAAATTTCATAAACATTCAAAAGAAAAAAAAAGTACTTCCTAAAGTACACTGATCATTTCCTTCTTACCATCGAGTCCCCAATGGGTGCCATGGGGCAACACTAACTCTGGATCGCCTGTGAAGTTCATCCCTGCATAGGCATAATCCTCGATCATAATAATCTATGAATTTAGCCAATAAAAAAATCCATCATAAAAACACTGCCGGATGGGACCCTCTCCAGTCTGCGGAAGAAAATTTGCCTATCGATCCTGCCTCGACTCGCATGGGCCCAATGGCGCTGTAATGATCCTAGGCCTCATCAATGGTACCTGCTCTAGTAATAAAGAAATGATCAATGTACCATACCCAAACTCTCTCTGGGTATGGGTCTTGCATGCTGTGAGCTCTGCTCAGACCCGACAAACAACTCCATCATACCAGTCAAACACCTAAGGCTGCATACAATCCAAGACTAGTAGCATCTGAGCCTTGGTGGCCACATGCTGACTCTTGGAACCTACCAAGAAAACAATCATCCATAATATAGACCTCAGTGGTCTCAAAGCTACCCTTGCAATAGGTACCCAGTTGCTCACAACCTCTGTGTTCTGTATGTAATGAGCAAGAATGAGATTAGCAGTGGAATGGGGATCCACTCTAGACCCCATGAAATTGGGGCTCGGTCCACGACATGACAAGCCGGTCAAAAAGTATACATCATCTTTCTCAATCTAGAGCTCATTGCCCCCAATCCGAAAGACATGGTGCCATTCATCCCATTTCTAAATCAGCCACCTCATGAGGTCCTCTTGACCCCTCATCAGTTCTAAACGTGCATATTTTATCAAACTACATCTGTGGAGAGCCATCAAGCTTGCAACATCAGTATGTAAGGATTCTAGACACCACATATCTCCACAATGGTATGATATTGTCCACTTTGGGCCTAAGCCCTCATGGCTTTGCTTATGGGCTTTACCCCAAAAGGCCTCATACCAATGGAGATATTTGTCCATCCTTATATACCCACGATCCTCCCCACTTCTAGTCAATGTGGGACTTTGGTCGTATACCCAACAATCCTCCCCTCGAACAAAGGACCATCGAGCCTCCCCTCAAACGATTATCCATCCGTCCACTCTCTACCAACCAGGATTCTCCGCTCCAATGCGTTGAAAGCACACGCCTTACATGGAGCACCACCTGCCTCGAGAGCTTGCTCTATCCCAGGTCAACTCCTCTTCACCGTGTTGGGACCAGGACACGTCCATGAAGAATCTGGAGCATACCGCCTGTCTAACCGAGCTCATCCATGGATCCCATCGTGATATTACCAGGGCCCACCACCTTCGTTCGGCATTCGAGGATTCATCCACTTCGCTAACTTCGGGGCATGGCTCCGATACCACTTGTAAGGATTCTGGACACCACATATCTCCACAATGGTATGATATTGTCCACTTTGGGCCTAAGCCCTCATGGCTTTTCTTATGGGCTTTACCCCAAAAGGCCTCATACCAATGGAGATATTTGTCCATCCTTATATACCCATGATCCTCCCCACTTCTAGTCAATGTGGGACTTTGGTCGTATACCCAACACAGTAATCATTTCCCTTTCTTCCTATTCATGTTCTCTCTCTCGCCAGATAAGTAATAGCTGAATACCTGCAAATACAACATTTTCAACTGATTAGAAACTCTTTGGGCCACTTCAAAATGCTTATAAATTAGTTCCTAAAAAATATGTTGCACCTAACGCTGGCTATAGTGCAAAAAAGAGTGCGCTAACATGTCCTCCCCTCACGAGAAGTGTGCTTAACGTGGCTCCAACACTGCTGGCCCACATTAGCCGATAATATTTCTTAGGGCCTTCCAAATTTCCCATTTTGAACTAGCAAAACTTCAAAAAAATACAATTAAATGATAGCAGGAGGTTCTAGCTCTTACCTGGATCTCGCGGTGTTGAGGAGGTAAATCCCCTCTGCGGACAGAGGCGATCCCTACTAGCCCAGCAGGGGTCTAGCAACAATCAGAAATGTTACAACGCAAGTTCCTAGTTACGAATGAAAAGACTAGGGATAGAAGCCTACCTGGATTCCAACGCTATGATCTGAAGAAGAGAGCGTTCCCGTTCCTCAGCCTCGACAGATCACGATCCTCCAACGATCTCCGTGGGTGGACACCTGCACATGCAAGAAACAAACAGATACAAGCATAAAATCCGGCATACGTAACTCAATATCATTCAGAAAGGATACTACTCATATTAATATCATTGAAAACAGAGTGGAACCATAATCGTAATCATTCATTAAATAACGATCGAAAGAGATTACAACCAAAGTTCTGACGCTGTGGTCTCCTTCGGACGGGTCTCCAGTCGTTCACGTCTCGCAAAGCTTGCCAGGGAAAGGGAAAACCTCTCCTGAGTCTCTCGACAATAGTCTCCTTACTTGAGTCAGCCTTAAGGGAGGAGAGAGGGCTCTTACAGCACAAAGGCTCTTGG
Source organism: Pinus albicaulis (assembly GCA_034641835.2). Taxonomy (NCBI): domain Eukaryota; kingdom Viridiplantae; phylum Streptophyta; class Pinopsida; order Pinales; family Pinaceae; genus Pinus; species Pinus albicaulis. The sequence goes on from CM076580.1 coordinate 829,318,723, forward strand.
GAATTTGGAGATTCAAAGCTTAGGCACTTCAAGACTATCAGCCTTTCAGCCCCTTCATCAATGGATGAAGGCTATATTTATAGAGGAGAGGAGGAGGTTAGGATCCCTACAATAGTGGAAGGGAGGCCTTATCCTTTGGGAGGTTCCCCATAAGGTGGAAACAAGAGGCCAAAGGAGGAAGGCCATGGTTATTCAGGCGAAACCACTCCTGATTACTCATCCACGAAGTTGTTGTAATCGAAACTTCACCTCCTTTTTAAAAAAAATTTCCATAAACAAAGTGGCGCGGGTGAAACACTGGGACAGAGCACCAATTGGCGCAGGCTTAGTGTTAATTTCCCCCCATTGGCGCGAGTACATAACAGGCTACCAGCGCCAAGGCAAAAACAGGTGTTTTTAGGGGTCTGCTCAGGAAATGATCAACAGAAGAAATGTTGTCCTCATGGAAAGGGATGCAATGATGGTATTTGCAAGGCATGACACTGCTTATTGGTCATAGAAATGACCCTCCAATGGGTGAGATGGGGATTGCAGGGACGGTGACAAATTACTGTGTAATAGATTCCCTCTAAAGCATGAGGCCCGAGAGAGAGAGAGGGGTGAAATGCTTTACGAGAACATGTTCAACTAAAGCCCCGCCGTCGGGAAACCTGCGTGGAGAAATACAACTGATATCTCAAGTACATGATGTATATGTGGTGTGGACGCAGCCACCCAAAACAAAGTATACAATAATCCAGATCCAAAGTATGGTTGCAGCCATCCAGTGAGGATCGATAAAAAGACTCAGGTATGGTCGTAGCCATCCAGAAAACAACTCATGTAAATAATCATAATAATCCACTGTTACACCATTTTTTGGTCATCTAACTTTTCATCATTAGATGGACCCAAGTACACCATGTAAGACCAGTTTTACCCCAAGTAAAACTGCTTTCACTATGATTAATTAGGAAACCCCAAAAGGAATAATTAATTAAACCATAATTTAATTATTATTCCCAGCCATGTTTAACCCAAAAACAAAGAAATTAATGAGATAAACCCATAGTTATCTTATTATTTTCTAGGAATAATTATTTAAATAATATTCCTTGTTAAATATGACCAAATCAACCACCATTAATCAAATAAATCATTATTTATTTGATTATATCCCAACCACTTCCTTAAAAGATAAATAAATCATTTATTTATTTATTTTTCACTAATCAAGGGATTTGACCCAAGTCAAACACCCTTTCCCTCCAACAAATAATAATAAAATATTCCATAGAGGTGGATCTAGATGTGATTAACATTATTTTAATCATGCACCAAGATCTAGAATGACCCAATATTTTGTTATAAATAGGAGGGTTTTTCCCTTTTCATTCTTCACCTTTTGGTTGCATACTAGATCACTCTGGATCTATACACTTGGTCTCATTTTTTTTGCCATTTTGCTCCCATTGAGCTCTATTTTCTGCATTGGGTTTTCTACATTTACAAGAGAGAGAAAGCTTAGATCTGAAGTGCTGAGGACTACAAAGAACCCATCCCATTGAGGAGATCTGGATACACCTTCTTGTTTCCTCCCAGGTGCCCTGTAATATAAAAATTCATTCAAAAATCGTGTTCTTGTCTTGTCTGTTGGATGCATGGAGCAAACTCTTTACTTTACTGCTTAATGTCTTTCTATTTATAGATCTGTTTGTTGTAGCGCTTTAACTACTAATTGCAGATCTGAAGATGTTTTGCAGCCATTATTGTTGTTAGGGCTATTAGTTATGCGTAGCTAAAGTGGTTCTTTTTCGTACACTTCGACGAAGAATCCATACTAACAAATGGCGACTCCACACGGGTTTTAAATTACGACCACTGTCGTTTTTCATATTCCTGCATATCCAGCTACTTCAGGCCCTAGGGCTTCTTTTTTAGCTGCTTAGTTTTTCTCTTTTCATGTCATTTTTCTCACATAAAACCCTAAAACCTAAAATTTCTAACTTCCGTGTGTTTCTGGCCCTATTGCGCAGGTAAGCGACACCAGCCGCACCTGAGACGGCAATTTTTCAGAAAATCTGCCGCCGAAACAGCCGGAACGGGGAGGTCGCACCTTTTGGCCCAAAACCTGCGACCTGGACGCACCTTTTGGCCTGTTTCCTGCGACCTCAACTCAGATCAGGTCAGAACCTGCGACCTGCATTTTTTTCCCGCATTTTTTCTGCAATTTTTTCTGGGTTTTGCTGCAGCTTCTGCCAGGGTTTTCCAGCCTCTGTCTCAGCCCGCCTTGACCAAGATCTGATCTGTTTTTACTCCTCTAAGTGGGAACCCAGCCCCTTAGGGCTTTAGTACCCTCCACTTTTTGTGGAAGAGTTTCAGCTGTTTCAGCCGTCGGTTTCAGAGCTTCAGCCCCCTCTTTTTCCAGATCTGTTACCTCACTTCCAGATCCATTGAAATCAACCTCTTTTCCTTTCAAATCACCTCTTGTCGTTTTGTTTGGACCTCTTCTAAAGGCCTCTGCCTTGCCCCCCCCCCCCGGTTTTTTGCTGATTTCCCTTTTTCCAGCCACCTTGCCTCTGTCTCTTGGCTGTGATCTGCACCCCTTGTCTGCAGCTTTATCCTCCAGATCTCTGTCTCCTTTGACCCTAGATCTGTCGAGCTTCCTTTGTGTGTGTTTCCATAGTTTTTCCCTTTCTTTTCAGCATAGTTGTGAGAGACCCACCTTCTTGGTTTAGATAGATGCATACGTAGTCGTTATTTTTCTGTTATTTCAGCATTTTATTCTGTTCTCTGTAGGTTTATTTTCAGCTACGTCGCACACTTTTTCTTGCTCTCAAACAACGGAAAGGGTTTAAAAATTAAAATTAACGCACGCCACACACTGACCCTAAGTGAAGAAGCGCCTAGTTTACACCGCCTGGCAAAGACTCTAAAATCAATTGTCACTGCACCTTTTCTGCCCTTGACCTTCTTGATTTTGTCCCTTTCTGCCCTTGTCGGTTTCCTTCTTCCTGTCATCATTGCGCCCCCAAGGCGCCTTTCCCGGAGACTTCTTGGCCTTCATCCTCAGTTTCCGGTTGATCGACCTGCTCTGCACCGTCGTCGTCGAGCCAGTCCACCTTCGAGTCTGCACTCCGACTCCTCTCCTGATTCATTGGGTCCCCCTTCTCCTCCCGGTTCTCCCCCTTTTACCTTCACCATGTCCGGATCAGGGCCTAACGCTAGTGGTTCTCCCGGCCCCAATGCCGGCCCTACTTCTAGCGGAACCGTCACAACCACTACTCCGGCCACCCCTGTGCTGCCGTATATTGCAGGCCTCAGCCTCCCCGATTTCCATCAGTTGATTAATGACCCCATTCACCATAATACTACCTGGCCCGCTATGCCCACCAAGCTACCCTCTGATATCCCTAAGTTTGAGGGCCTTAATGGCGAAGACCCAACCAATCACGTCCGGTCTTTCCACAAGTGGTGTTCCTCCAACTCCATTACCGATGACTCCATCCGTCTTCGTTTGTTCCAACGCACACTTACCGGCGAAGCTTCTAAATGGTATGTCGAACAGGCAACTTCCTCCCATACCACGTTCGAGACTCTTGCCCAAGCCTTCTTGTCGTACTTCCAGCTCCCTCTCCGATACGACACTGGTACGGAGCTCTTGACTTCATTTAAGCAATCCTCTTCCACACGCCTTTCTGCCCATGTTCAGGAATGGCGACGAAGATGGAGCTTATGTCGAGCCCCTCCCTTTGAAGATCGGGTTTACATGGACTGGTTCCTTCGCACCCTCCCGTCTCCCATCGGCAAAGATGTCGCCTCTCACTTTCCTCAATCCGAAGAAGCCGCCCTCCAAATAGCTTTAAAATATGACCTGATCTACGCTCAATCTGGTTATGTTTATACCGTTCTCCCTGACATCCCCAGGCCCGGTGGCGCTAACGCCCCGGGGGCATCTCATTCCACCGACGGTATTGTTGGATCTCTTTCCCACCCATCTGCTCACCCCCCTATGAGCCATGGTCTCCCTCAGGGAGGGGCCAGCACCTCAAGCACTCTTCCCCCTCCCGGCAACATGTATCCAGGATACGGCATGCCTCCTCCTTTTGCCCAACCTCCTGCTTACCTCAATGTCGCCCAACCCAACCCTTACTTTTATCTACAGCCTGGTGCGCCAGCTCCTCCAGCATATGCGCTTCCGCCTCCCTTGCCTCCTCACAACCTGCAACAGCACATACAACCCCCTCCAGGGCAAGTATTTGCACAGCAGGGTGCTATTAATCCCCCTTCTTCTCAAAGAAGGCGGCGAGGCAACCAGAACCCATCTGCCCCCGGTAACCGAGGACCCAATTCTCGGTATGGACCCTAACACTAGCAACCGCCCTCGTGGCATCCCGCCCGGTGGCCGACGGTGCCGCCGCACAAATAAGCCTTGTTCGTGTTGCGGTGTTTATGGTCATTATACCCACGATTGTCCCCTCTTACCCCAGATGCGGCAGATGTGGGAGTCTCAAGCCACATTGCGCTGACAACACGCCTCCCCTCATGCTCCTCCTAATGTGGCCACTACCCAACCAACTGTGTTTACTAATCCTTTCCCTCAGCAAGGATTCGTGGCTACCCAACCGCCTGACAGCCAGGTCGCCACTCCCCCTTCCCTTTCTGGTTCCTCCGACTACCAGATCCTTATGATGCACTCCGATCCTTCCCCAACCGTCGACCTTCACCTTCAAACTCGGTCTCGCCGCACCCCAAGCTTCCCCGCCGGTACCGCTTCTCCCCGAGTCTCCATCTTCGGTTCTACGCGCAGCCTCTTTCGACATCCAAAGGGTTCCCTACACATCCCTCAACCCAAAGTTGAGGTTCACCCAAAGATTCCAAAGGGTCCATTACGCCGAAATGTCGCTCCTACGAGCCGCTCAATCGCACAAGATAGTAGATGATTTGGCACAACTCGCTCATTTCCCACACCGGAACTCCTCCAAATAGGTTTCCTTTCAAAGGAAGGTCACTATCCGCCGTGGCGCCGTTGATCCTGCTGATGACCAAATGATTGTTTTCGACGCCACTCAATCGGACCACCCTCCTCTTCCTCCTTCCATTGCTTTCCAAATCCCAGTCAAAATCCGGAACGCCACTGTATCCCGGTGTATAATTGATGAGGGGGCATCCACCCGTGTGATGTCCGCTTCGGTTTGGAAGCAACTCGGATCCCCTGAGCTGGCCCCTTCCACGATCACCCTTCGAGCGTGGGACGGTCATGCCTCCCAGCCTATTGGCCTGTTTCGTAACTGTCCCATCACCCTCGCCGGTAAGACTGTTTGCGTTGATGTCGACGTCATTGACGCCCCTCTAGACTACAACATTCTATTGGGGCGAAGCTACACCTCTGCCATGTCTGTTGTCCCATCCGCGGTCTTCCGCAAGATGTCTTTTCCACATAATGGAAAGATAGTCATCATTGACCAGCTTTCGTATCATGAGCTGCCGTCTCCATCCGCCTCCGAGACGACCATCTCTTCTGTCGCCCACAAGCAAACCGTCGATTCTTTGACCAGTGTCTCCCCCGGCGTCTATAAAGATTCCACCCTGCTTGGTACTTTTCCTCACCTTCCTCCCCCTCCTGTTACTGACCCCAGCTTGTCGAATGTTTGCATGATGCAATCGTCTCAGGCTGCCCATAAACGGCCTGCCTCGGCTAGCCCGCACCCTCCTCCCCGCCCTCCGCAACCCGCTCCTAGCCATCCATCTCAGCCAGCCGGACCTCCTCTTTCTGGCCCTCCCCCTACCGCTGGTACCCCCGAACCGCTTTATCCTCCAGGCTCGGTCCCCCCCGGCCTTAACCATCTTGGAGCCGTTCCTCCTGGTCATTACCCTGCTGGACAGATCCCCTTCTTGGCTCCCCCTCCCGGAGTATATTCCGTCCCCGTCATGGCCACCCTTTCTCTCCCTAACTTGACCTTGGGTATTCCGGTTTGGTACCTTGATCCCCCAGCCGCCACCCCCCTGGTCACCCCAAACCTTACATGGCTTTGACACCGGTTCAACCGGTCCCCCTCGCTTCCTCCATAGCCACTGTACCCCCAGCACCTCCACAGGACCCTTCTCCTGTTGAGTCGGCTCCCGGGAAGAAAGGAAAAGCCCGCAAGGGAGCAACCAAAGACCAAACCACCACAACCACCTCGGCTCCTCCCCCACCCTCGAAGCCTTGTGCCTTATGTGATATCATCGGTCATGCCACCCATGCTTGTCCCGAGTTACCTCGTATTCGCCCCATGGTAAAAGTCGCGTTCCCCGACACTACGGTCCCTGAAACTCCCACTCCTGCTTCGACCGTCTCCAAGAACCCCAAGACTCTCCGCACCAACCAGCCTTGTGCTTTGTGCGGTGTCCATGGCCACTACTCCCATCATTGTCCTCACCTGACGCATTACCGTGGCTCCCTTGAGGTGATCCGCGAGTATGAGGTTGAACAAAATCAATCCGCCTCTCCCATTCTCGCGCAGTATGCTGCAGCCCAGCCTGAGGATTCCTCCGCCCCCATCCACATTCCCCCCCCTAATGTCCAGATGACGGAGTCTACAGTCACCATTCTTTACCTATCCTCATCTGCACGACACTCGGAGCCTAGCCCATCTGCAGCCTCCCCCGTTGTGTCCCTTGATACTCGAGATCACTCCACTTGTGTCTCTGTTGACCTTCGCAGCCCGAGTCCTCGCTATGTTTCCGATAGTCCTCATACATCACCTTGTTTGAGTTGTGCTCATCCTGCCCTTTCCCCCCGCCATTACTGCTTGATGACTTCTGTCCCCTCACGCTGCCGTCATTTCCTTTCATCCCCTCATGTATTGTCTTGTCACACCACCTTGCGCATCCCCCCGTCCACATCCTTTATCGGTTACGCCGATGGTGCAAGTCGCTACTCCAGGAATCTTGCCTCGGCAGGGTGAGCCATCTTCACCCCCTTGCATGACCTCGTTCTGTCTAACGGGGTATGCATTGGTTCTGCCACCAACAATCAGGCCGAATACGATGCAGTGCGTGGCCTACTAGCTGATGCTTTGTTGCATCGCATTCGCCATCTGCACGTTCGTTTGGATTCCTTGCTTCTTGTCATGCAACTAAATTGTGTTTATCGTGTGCATAACCCTGTGCTGTTTAGACGCTATTTACGAGCGAAAGTCTTAATACGTGCGTTTGAAACCATCACTTTCAACCATATACCCAGAGACCAGAATCACTATGTAGATAGTATTGCAAACCATTTTCTAGATTGGCATTTATCACACACAATTCATACAAGACAATAACATTAAATCAACCATCCAAAGACGATGCATATCCATAATATGTGTCGCAAACCATATATTGATGAGTCCATCTACTCTGATACATACAACATGCCCATAGCATGTTCAAAAAACTGGGGGCACCAGACGCCCCCCATACATATACATACGACATGCCCATAGCATGTTACAAACAAAATCCAAAAACTGGGGGCACCATATGCCCCCCCATACATTCTAGGGGGCACCACCTGCCCCCACATACATCAGAAGGGGCACCATATGCCCCTAATCACTATCTGGAGGCTCCCGGGCCAATGGCTCTGCCCCTGCAGCATGTAGATCCCGCATAGTTTGACCGACCATCGCCATGCGCCGCATGATACCTCGCCACTCCGAGGGGAGACCAACACATGGCTCTATGTACTGGTCGTCTAAATCCTGCCACCCGCGCTCTGATACTCCAGTCAACAACTGCTCACATCTACGGCGGATGTCCTCCAGTAGGGCGGCTGCACCATCATTCTGCACTGTTCTCGATCCACTCGGACCCGTAGCTCCAGACGCTGCCGGTCGTCCCATATATCCGGCCGGTTTTACCGGTGCTATATCTGCATACCAAAAGTCCATGAATCAGTATCATTATTTACTATTCAAAAACTTTAAACATGCCCATATACGAATAGCAATTTGTCACTTACCATCGGGCCCCCAGACTCGACCAGGCGGAAGTGGCAGATCCGGATCCCCACAATAGCTCATCCCACTATAAGGGTAGTCGTCTATGTACAACGGCATCTGATCCCAATGGGCAAAGAACTCAGGTCGAAATGTTCGCCCGACCGCCCCTTCTCCTCCCTTGCAGAGTAGTCGTCCCCAACGACGCATCCTGGGCTCTCTCGGGCCCCCATCTGGAAGATGCACACGAGGCCGCAACGTCGGGATCTTCTCAAAGAAGAAGGCGCACAACAAAGTCCCATATGAGCAATCATGATTCACCTGCCGCCTGCATAGAGACAACTGTCGCTTTAGCGACACCAACATCATTTGGGCCCACCCAAATTAGGTCCCACCCAACACACTCTCCACTATCATCATCTGCCCACCGGTGATGTGATGGAACGCCTGGGTGCCCAGGATTCGCAGCACAGCTGCGGCCACTGCACGGGTTTCTAGCCTCTCTAGATCCCCGATCGATATCCGAGTCCCCTTGACTTGGAAACCCGGTCGACAATGGCATTCCACAAACTCCATGATATGCCGCCCCCGCGGCAACACTGGTTGCGTGTCTCCCACTATCCCCAATGGTGGGAGGCCGGTCAGGAAGTACGCATCCTGGACCATCAGTTCGATCCTGTGCCCCTGCACTACAAAGATCTCCTGATCTGGATCCCAGTAACTGATAATCCGGGCCAGTAATGGTTCCCCTGCTCTCATCAACGGGTTCTCCACAAACTTGAGAACCCCAAATCTGGCCAATACACGATGGATGCCCTGATCCGCCTGGATCTCTGCTCGAAGTGTTCCCAGATCCCTCTCTCTCCAGTTGACCTGTAACTCTGCCATACCTGCACAAACACATTCTCTTTGTCAGGGTACAGATCGGGCAAACCATAACCACACACAAAAACCCAACTCCCAACCATCAAACAGCACCAAGCCCCCCTCCCCTCCCAGGTCGCAGTTTTCTGCCCATTTCTGGACCAGGTCGCACTTTTTGCCCTCAAACCTGCGTCCTGGGTCGCACTTTTTGCCCCAAAAAAGTGCGACCCGGCCGTAGAGAGGAGGGAGGGGCTGTTTCTGGGGTGTTGGGCCCTAAACTGCAAATCTAATCCATCAAAATGCAAGAGCTAGGTTAGGCCTCTTACCTCCAACTGACAGATCTCGAATCCAACGGTCGGTTTGTCCGCTACGTTCGCCGCAAGATTTAGGGCCTTCTCTCCTCTCCACATTCACCACAGCAACAATAGCAAATGAATGATTTTGGAGGGAAAATCGCCTCATTAAAAGAGAACCCCTGTTTCTTCTTTCGACTGCTGCGACCACACCGTAGCCCCGTTCGACGAACCGTCAGCACCGCTGGATAGATCTCACCGAGATCTCAAATGGGTTTTCCTTAGTTTTTGGTGATTTGATACTTCACCCGGACACATTTTTCCACGAAGGATCACTTCACCGCTCCTTAAAATCGAATTTCCTCACTTACGACACTTGTACTTGGGGCACCATATCGCCCCTTTACTTGTCCATGTTCGTGTTGATTTTCGTCATGAGTGCCCACCTTGTACTCATGTTTCTATGACCCCCCATTGGGGCCTTTACTGTGTGGCAGCATTATCTAGTCGCCCTTGCTTAGAGCATCCGAGTTGAGTCATCATTACATTCATGGAGTCTATCCTGCATCCTTTTACACCCTACTATAGCCCTCCATTCTTTTTTGCTTGGTTCCTCTCTTGTGTCGCATCTCATGACCTTCAGCCCCACTGTCCCCTGTCCCCTTCGATATTGTGTCAGTCGCTGCCATGTCATTCATGCCCTTTATGCTCTAGCAAGGGAAGTTGTCCATTCACCACTCCATCCTTCCCATTTCCACCATCATCATTAGTGTCGGTCTGTCCGTCGCTCTATTGCTCCTCTCTCGTGCCTTAGTTGAGGTTCTCTCATTGCCTCACCTACGGCGGACCTCCTTCTGTCGACCTCAGCACATTTATTCCAGAAGCAAGGTCTAGAGGGCGGTGTACCTTGGTTCCAGCTTCCACTTTTGTTCGGTGCCTCGGATCAGGCGGGGGGATTTCTCACCTCCCTTTGACTTGGTTGCTTCTCCAGCTCCTTTTAGCATGATCGAGATTCGTATACTGGACAGTCCAGTGACCCAGCAGCAGCTCTTGATGATTCCCGGGCGTGTGTGAGATGTCTCAGCCCTCATGAGGGGGTGGCCATGCAGGTAGCCCCCCACATGCCCGGATGACCTCTTCATTGCAGCCTTTGATGCCGCTCCAGATTTTGATGATGTTGGCCTTAGCCACTTGCAGCACCTCTATGATTTGCATGTACCAGTCAGATTTTGTGAGCCCTTCCCCATTTACAGGGGGAATTTGGGTTGTATTTATCTCATGTACTCAGATGATATTGTACTAGTCCTGGCTGTTATCCCAGGCACGGCATGTATGTGAGACTATTCATTGTATTTTTATCTGGCTCTTGATTATGCCAGCTGTACTCTATGGTTCGGTCCCTTGTTCACTGGACACACTATTCTTTTGTACTTTGTCACGGCGGGCATAGGTATGCCTCCCCCACCGCCTTCAGCACAGGTACCCTCTCATAACAGAGACTTGTTGCACCTGCAAGTCTCGTCTCCTCAGGGTCTAGTCCTTCAGCACACTATCTACCTCATATTTCTCTCTCTGACATACCCTTTTTGTTGTCTAGTGATTGTCTTCTTACACCGTACTTCGGTCATACGATTTGCTCCTGACACTCGCACGCTGGGGGGCAATCTGTTACACCATTTTTTGGTCATCTAACCTTTCATCATTAGATGGACCCAAGTACACCATGTAAGACCAGTTTTACCCCAAGTAAAACTGCTTTCACTATGTTAATTGGGAAACCCCAAAAGGAATAATTAATTAAACCATAATTTAATTATTATTCCCAGTCATGTTTAACCCAAAAACAAAGAAATTAATGAGATAAACCCATAGTTATCTTATTATTTTCTAGGAATAATTATCTAATAATATTCCTTGTTAAATATGACCAAATCAACCACCATTAATCAAATAAATCATTATTTATTTGATTATATCCCAACCACTTCCTTAAAAAGATAAATAAATCATTTATTTATTTATTTTTCACTAATCAAGGGATTTGACCCAAGTCAAACACCCTTTCCCTCAAACAAATAATAATAAAATATTCCATAGAGGTGGATCTAGATTTGGTTAACATTATTTTAATCATGCACCAAGATCTAGAATGACCCAATATTTTGTTATAAATAGGAGGGTTTTCCCCTTCATTCTTCACCTTTTGTTGCATATTAGATCACTCTGGATCTATACACTTGGTCTCATTTCCGCCATTTTGCTCCCATTGAGCTCTACCTTCTACATTGGGTTTTCTACATTTACAAGAGAGAGAAAGCTTAGATCTGAAGTGCTGAGGACTACAAAGAACCCATCCCATTGAGGAGATCTGGATACACCTTCTTGTTTCCTCCCAGGTGCCCTGTAATATAAAAATTCATTCAAAAATCGTGTTCTTGTCTTGTCTGTTGGATGCATGGAGCAAACTCTTTACGTTACTGCTTAATGTATTTCTATTTATAGATCTGTTTGTTGCAGCGCTTTAACTACTAATTGCAGATCTGAAGATGTTTTGCAGCCATTATTGTTGTTAGGGCTATTAGTTATGCGTAGCTAAAGTGGTTCTTTTTCGTACACTTCGACGAAGAATTCATACTAACATCCACAATATCGCAGCCTGGATTACAACAGACACAATCCAGGGTCTTGCGCTCCATCTCGACCCAAAAAAAAGTACAAGTTCAAGCATGCGAATATGTGAGCTGAAGTCGAACATGCAAGAACATCATCTGATTACCAGCCAATGATGAGAGCTGTTAACAGACGCGAGAGGAACCACCAATAATTACAATGGCCCTCAAGGTACTACAGGTACAATCTACAGCATGTGAATCAATGAGATGGCGTCGAACACCCGTAGAATCACTCGATCGGAGGCCAATGATGAAAACCTCACGTCGAATGCGACGAACCTGCCATTGAGGCATGCAGGCTCCAAGGTACCATAAAGGAGTCTCTAGATCAAATTCCTGGATAATGAGCTGAAGTCGACAGGAAGTGACCTTGATCGAAGGTGGGCCATAATGTTTCCCACATCATCGACACGAGACAGAGCAACATGATGTTTTTTTGTGAATCAGGATCGTATGAGAATCAGAGGAAGGTTGATACTAGTAGAGGCCAACTTCTCTTGAACATATAAACGGCACGAAAGTGGACTTGGCAGTATTTGACATCAATAGATCAGAGGTCATGGTGACAAGGCAATGAGCAGAGGAGAGGTCAAAAGGGATTATCCAAACCCATGGAGGAAAAGTGAAGAAACAAGATGAGATGTCCCCAACTCGACACAAATGCAGACAAGTGCCATGTTCAAGAGCGACATACTGCTGACACGACAATGATGTGGTTCCATTTTCCCCCACCATGCTTCGCGAGTACCTCTTTATTTTTACACAAGCTTGAAGAGGATACCATATGCTTTTCATATAAGTCTACCCTTCAGGCGAATCCATCCTAGTACATTTAACGAGCCCTAGGAAGGAGCGACTCGAATAACGTCATTTCGACTGAATCCAATGTCATCAGGGTTTAACGAGTCTGACAAAGGGAGAACTCGGCGTCTTTTCATGTTTAGAGAGTTTGAAAAGACAGCAGAAAATTAAACTCCACAGATCCCTTTTCATAAATAGTTCCTCGGACCTGAAAAGGTAGAAAAAAATATCCGAGAAAACCTCCTAGTCGTGATAGGCTAGGGTATTCCTTTTTCGTAATCAATCCATCCCAGCCCAAAAAAGGGTTAAACGTATACTAGGTAGATGTCGATTCGTGTCAAATTTAACGAGATCGAAACGGCACGGGCCTCGGCAATATTTTCATGTTTAGAGAGTCAGAAAAGAGCTGAAAGATGACTCCTCCTGGAGGAACGAGTGGTATAAAGGGTAGCATCTGGTTCCGATAATGGTGGAACTGCTCAGAACAAATAAAGGTCAAGAGGCTGGCTAATAAGAACACTCATCGCAGCGGTTCCTCAGGAATGGTTAAAACAACCAAGTGAAGGCATATGATCAGCCAAGCAGATAGTGACGATGGAATGAAAAAACCAAGGCTCATCTGGCAAAAATAGGCTGATAAAATGGTAATCACAAGAGGTAAAATGGGCATGGTTTCATTTTTACACAAGCTTGAAACAAAGATAAACTATGCTTGAAAAAGTAAGCATGCCCCGAGCATGGTGACTCAATTCGAGGTACATGCCCCCCAAGCTTCAGTCCATATGTAAGGCAGATGGAGTGAAGGTTCAAGTTACGAGACCAAGAGAAATAATCGACTGGGATTTTACGAGAACTTATCAAAGACTCGAATTGAACAAGAACATGTTTCATTATTTTAACGAGGTTGACACACTTAAAAAGACTGTCCTCAAACAACTTGTTTCATTATTTTTAGGAGCTTGACATAAGTGGAGGAACTATGCTCCGAGAACCTGGTTTCATTTTTTAAAGAGCTTGACACAGGGAGGAAACTGTGCTCTAACCAACTTCATCATAATGAACAAGACGTCAGCGCTTCCAAGAGTTCCACTCCTGATGGAAGGAAAACATCCTGGAAGTCTGGACCCAATGCCCCCAGCACACTATGCACGACGGCATTATCACTGAGTACGGGCACGGGGTAGGTAGCCACATAGTTGACCTGTAGTGGGGCAGATACAACGGGTGGATAAAAACCAGGAGGGGGTGACGGCGGTCCAGATGCCACATTAGGACCAAAGAACGAAAGCTGATCAATGGTCACAATCCTTCCTTCATGCGGAAAACAGACCACACGAAAGACGGAGGAGACGAGTGCTCCCATGGCATAAGTGTAATCGCGCCCCAGGAGTAGATTGAAATCCAAGGGGCCTGGAACGACCATCACGTCCATATGGACGGTTTTACCTCCCAAAGTAATCGATAACCTTGGAAGGATCCCCAACGGTTGACTCGTCCTTCTGTTAAAAGTCAACAGATTCTGCGTAACAGGCGCAAGCGGTGGTGAACCGAAAGCTTGCCAGGTAGTTGAGGATAGAATACTAACAGACGCACCTTCATCTATAATGGTGCTGGGTACAACCAGACCAAGAGCCTGTACTATGATCTCGAAAGGCACATAAGACGGAAGGAGAAATCCTGCAAATCGGTTCCAATCAAAGGAAGCGACCAAACTACTCGGAGGGGCTACCATAGAAATGCGAAGGTCTTCCCCTAATGTTACGGAAGCAGAAGCCTCCTCCATGACCTCCATCTCGAAGGCGGGAGGAATATCCTCCATGGCCTCCATCTTGGGAGGCGGAGGAGCAGCTTCTTGAGGTATAGGGACAAGAGAATCTTTCTCCAAGTCTGAAGAATCTGAAGAAATCAGAAGGACATGGGGGGTGTGAGACCCACTCTCGACAGAAAAGACCTGGTGTACCGCGGACGGGGCCATTTCAACCGATCCTATGATAAATGGTTGGTCATGGATGGATTCGTGAATTTGAATTTCTGGGGGAGTGGGATCGACCAAGGATGACTCTTGACCAATCATAGGATCAGCTGGCGGAGGACTCAAAGAAAGCCGATTATAGCCAGGTGGAAGGCGTGGTGTAGAACCAGTTGGGTTGTCCAAAAATCGCTTGGCTTCATCCATATAAGGACAAAGATGAATGGCATGGTGCCCTTCACACAACTTACAGGGATTGGTGATCTTACCCTGCTTCTTAGGAATCTTATCAACATCAGCTAAAGACGTGCCCCCAACTGGGCTCCCGGAAGTCAAAGGCAACGGCGGACGGCCGTCGGACCATGCTTCGAGCACCTTGGGGATGCCAAGGCAGTCTCAAAGAAGATGGTCTCCCATGCACAACAGGCAAGGGAACTTGACTTTACGTGGAGGGTTGGAAGGTTTATCAAGAGGAGATAGCTCAGAGACAGTAGTTGTACATTTAGCCTCTCGCTTACCAGATTTCTTCTTCTTTGTCTTCTTCTTCTTCTTCTTAGCCACCTGGCTACTTGAATCTAGACTTTCACCAGGCGAAGTAGAAGAGGAGGATGCAAAAATAGGCGAAGAAGGGGAGAGGTCCACCTTGGAATCAACATGATGTTGTTCAGGTGGAGAAACTGATTGAACAGTAGTGGAGACATTCGGGACAACAGAGGTTGAGAACAACCAAACAGGCAACCCAACAGTTAACCCAGGAAGGGACAACGTCGCCATGTAAGGAGCACCAACATTTCCAAAAGGAGGAAAATGACCAGGATTCCCTTCTGAGGGGATTCCTTGGTTGGTGAACTCCGGAAAAGTTTCCATCAGAAACAATCTTCGGAACAACAACCTAAGGAAACTAACTTTAACCAGGAATATTTCGTGGGCAGTTAATTTTTAAAACATTTAAACAAAACTCTACCGTTTCATATTTTAAGAGTCGAGAAACAGGAAAAAGGTGACTCTATCACTTTCAGATTGGAAACAAGCATGAAAGGATAAGCGCTTGATGACCTTCTCAAATTTAAAGAGTCAGAAAAGATCGAAATGACTGCTCAGGAAAACTAGGCACAAAGGGTGTACCAAATAACCGTGAACTGCAATATACACCTTGGTTTCAATAATGAAACATAAATCGACCAAGGACTTTCCATACGTGCAGGAAATCTCCCCGAATGCTGTGTTCGGTGTATCACAGGTATAGGGCGGCAGACTCGGCTTCCTGTGGATAAAGGATTGAAAACCTAGAGGGGTCTCCCTTTATATACGCAATGGTACGGGGAGCACAAGTTCGTACTAGTGCTGTCTAAAGCCAAGAGGCGAACGACAGCTACTAGGTTTAACGACGCCGGAACACGTCTCTAGCCTAGACCTCTAAATATGTTTCGTTAGATTTCAATGCTTCCTTAGGTTAATTGAATAAATTTTAAGGTTGATCTTCAATTATGTTTCAGTTTTCAGGCCCTACCGTATGTCATATGACAATCTCCTGTATGCAGCTACATGAGAAAAGAAAACTTTTCAATTTGATGAACGCTATCTAGTTAAGGGAAGAGCTTCAAACAATGATGCAACAAACAACAAAACTGAAAATGAAACTTTTCCAAACTAGATGACTTTCACTATCCAAAAGTATTCTAAAACATTCAACGAAGCGAATTATGCAATGTAATCTATGCAAAATTCTTTTTCCGAAAACTATTCAATTGTAATCTATGCACAATTTCCTTTTTCTTTTCAAATAATAAGAATGCACTCAATGCATTTTTCGATAAAATGAGGATCTACTTAATGCATGATTTTAACAAAAGAGAATGCACTCAAAGCGATTTTTAGTTTTCAATCACTAAACAATGTGATCTAAGTCCAATGATGAATCTCAAAAACACTTTTCGATGCAATGTGATCTAATGCATTTAAACGAAAAGAAAACTATGAGACGAAAACTAAAAGAACACAAATCTCCTTAAGGAAGGATGAATGAAAAAGAGATGTAAACAAACACTAAGAATGCAATCGTTGTTTCAAAATACTTTGTGACAAAATCCCTCAAAAGTTGACAAGACATATGCGGTCAAACACAAAAAGGACTTCCAAAGCAAGAGATCAAAACAAGGCATTCATTCCCTTTTACATCAAACAATCATGGAAAGAAGATATCCCAAACAATGAGCAATGTAATCTATGCTCATATAGGGAAAAGGCCGAAGGGAAAGACACACTGGTGAAGGATTAAGGGAAAAAATCTCAATTTTCACACACCCTGAAATTGGCCCGACTTGTACATTGACAACTAGCGCCAACTGGCGTGACTTGTCCATTGACAACTAGCGCCAATGGCCAATTGGCGCGGGTTGCTAACTGACAACAAGCGCCAACGCCTGAAAATGAAAAAACAAAGAATTTCTCCCAACCAAGACCAGACTTCCCACTTCAAGCTGAATCTAAAACAAACCCAGAAGCAAAATACTGACCAAAAGAAACTTCCGAACAAGGGTAACCCTACCACCTATAGGAAATGGCACGACTGTCTGGCTATAATCTGCGCCAGACAGGGGATGGCGCGAGTGATGAACTAGCAAACTGCGCCAACTGGCGCGACTGTCAGGGATAAACTCGTGCCAATCAAGCCAACTTGAAAAGGTGAAAACTCGGAAAAGCAGAGGTCAGATCTGATCCTCTGGGACTGAACCAAAAGCCAGAACACAAAAGAACCCAGCCCAGAAGGCCAACCAAGCAAGGAAAACCATGAAACAATCAAAACGAGACAATCAAAACGAGATAGTAAACTCTAGACGATCCCCAGCGAAGTCGCCAAATTGTTGAGGAGGTAAATCCCCTCTGCGGACAGAGGCGATCCCTACTAGCCCAGCAGGCGTCTAGCAACAATCAGAAATGTTACGACGCAAGTTCCTAGTTACAAATGAAAAGACTAGGGATAGAAGCCTACCTGGATTCCAACGCTATGATCTGAAGAAGAGAGCGTTCTCGTTCCTCAGCCTCGGCAGATCACGATCCTTCAATGATCTCCGTGGGTGGACACCTGCACATGCAAGAAACAAACAGATACAAGCATAAAATCCGACATACGTAACTCAATATCAGTCAGAAAGGATACTACTCATATTAATATCATTGAAAATAGAGTGGAACCATAATCATAATCATTCATTAAATAATGATCGAAAGAGATTACAACCAAAGTTCTGACGTCGTGGTCTCCTTCGGATGGGTCTCCAGTCGTTCAAGTCTCGCAAAGCTCGCCAGGGAAAGGGAAAACATCTCCTGAGTCTCTCGACAATAGTCTCCTTACTTGAGTCGGCCTTAAGGGAGGAGAGAGGGCTCTTACAGCACAAAGGCTCTTGGGAATTTGGAGATTCAAAGCTTAGGCACTTCAAGACTATCAGCCTTTCAGCCTTTCAGCCCTTCAGCCCCTTCATCAATGGATGAAGGCTATATTTATAGAGGAGAGGAGGAGGTTAGGATCCCTACAATAGTGGAAGGGAGGCCTTATCCTTTGGGAGGTTCCCCATATGGTGGAAACAAGAGGCCAAAGGAGGAAGGTCGTGGTTATTCAGGCGAAACCACTCCTAATGACTCATCCATGAAGTTGTTGTAATCAAAACTTCGCCTCCTTTTTTAAAAAACTTTCCATAAACAGAGTGGCGTGGGTGCAACACTGGGACAGAGCACCAATTGGCGCGGGCTCAGTGTTAATTTCCCCCCATTGGCGCGAGTACATAACGGGCTACCAGCGCTAAGGCAAAAACAGGTGTTTTTAGGGGTCTGCTCAGAAAATGATCAACTGAAGAAATGTTGTCCTCATGGAAAGGGATGCAATGATGGTTTTTGCAAGGCATGACACTGCTTATTGGTCACAGAAATGACCCTCCAATGGGCGAGATGGGGATTGCAGGGACGGTGACAAATTACTGTGTAACACGCGGGAAGGAAAATCGTTGCCTGGATTGACCACAATCGTCAGTTGAATTTTTCACCCTTTGTCACCCCAGAGCTCCTTCACAGCACTCAAAGTAGTGAAAATGAAAGTCTTCTGACCTTCTTATAGCAACTTCTGGGGAATGACTCTCTTAGCTAGTCGACAAAAAGTCATGAATTCTTGCTGCATATGTGTCGCAACTATTGAGATTTATTACTGATGTTCTGATGAGTGATCAAGATTCATATGCAAGCATGCACATGTTTGACCCTTTTATCGAGCATTCTTTTTGCAGTATTTTTCTTGCTCGTTAATCCAAAAAACCTCAAGTTCCCTTCTTCAGACTTGTTAAACTTATACAAAGTCGATTTCAAGCTTTATTTTTATGGTATTTTTCTTGCTCGTTAATCCGAAAAACCTCGAGTTCTCTTCTTCAGACTCGTTAAAACTAATATGAAGAAACACTAAGATTTATTTTTAGGGACCTTTTTATAGCTCATAAAACTGAAAAAACCCTGAGTTGACTTTGTCGGGCTCGCTAAACTACCATGACAGAGAGTAAGGAGCCATTATTTTCCTGTTTTTCAAAAGCTCTCTAAATCGAAAAAGTAATCGAGTTTTCTCCATGTGACTTGTTAAAATTTCACGGAGAGTACCGAGTTTTTCTTTGTTGGACTCATTAAAATTTCACAAAGAGTACTAAGTTTACTCCATCTCCTCGTAGTCATAACAAAATGAGGTAGAATTCCATCGAACATAGATTTCTCACTTTTCCAACTTCGATGGACTAACTCACGGAAAATGAACTGTTTCGAGCTTACTATTCTCCCTTTGTCATGCCCAGTTATCAAGACATGACAAAGGTACCCCAACAGAGTTGTCTTTTACGATATTTTTCAGACTCTCTAAACATGAAAAATTCACCGAGTTTACTCGTTTGGACTCATTAAACCTAATTAGATGGAGCGCGAAGTTGTCTTTTATGATAGTTTTCAGGCTCTCTAAATATGAAAAATTCACCGAGTTTACTCATCTAGACTCGTTAAACTTAATCAGATGGGGAAAAATTTGGACAAAATGGATACTATCTCTGTTACATTTCAAAAAAATTCGATTTGGCAGCAAAAATATTGAACATGGCACTTCCCAAAAAAATCTTTGGCAATTATCCAAACCCTACCATCTATGAGTATTAGCCTTCATCTCCCAGTGTCCTAACATCGGTAAAATCTTAACGCACTCTTTGGTGTTCATTAAGCCTCAGCTGCCTAGTACCCTGTTACAGTGCCTTCTATTTTTCAAGCATATCTCGTTATCTACTGCTCCTCTTATCAACCAAACTGCTCATTATGCCAGAAATTATTTGTCGTCAAACATCCCCATTTACTCTTCATTATCTACATCACAAACAAAATCATTTGGTTTTTGTTTTCTGTTGACTGATGTAGGATGCCTTAGTGTCTACCTTTCAACAGATCTCTTCCTATTGAATTCAACATATTATCTAGGAAGTTGATCCAGAAACCCATCAGTACCTGGATATTTGCAGACATCAGTGATAGGTTGTCTTGTGTTTGATTAGGAGTCTTCATCATTGGCTCTTGATCAAATGATTCTATGAGTGTTCGACTTCAACTCTTTTTATTCACACTCCCTAGATTGTATTGTGCATCTTATGGACCATCATCATTATCGGTGGCCACCTTCGTGTATATTAACAATTTTCATTATTGACTCATAATCATATGATTTCTCACATGTCCGATGAAAGCTCCTTCATTCACATGTTGATAAATATGTAGTTTAAGTGAAGCGGTGGTCAAGACCTTGGGGAAAAGGTTACATCATTAAAGCAATGTTCCCTTCCCCAAGTTGCAATATTTTTTATGGAGACAGCTTCTTCAGCCTGATCCTGTTATGAAAAACACTTCCACATTGTGCTCATCAGTGGACAGATTCTTCATATCTCTATTCTAGAGAAATCATGTTGTTTAAGCTACTGAGCATGGGAATGCCCGACTCAAGGCAGATACTATATTTTCTGACATATGTTGTTGTTTCAAGTTTTCCTCAATATTTCAATCTATTTATCTCTACTACACACATTATAAAGTATTTCGACCATCGTCTTCATATTTTACCTCACACTTTAGGGGGCATATGTTACAGGTTAAAATACCTCCTCATTAGCTCGGAGGAGAAGATAAATATGGAAGGAATACAAATACCTAAACTAAACCTACTTCTGCCAAGGTAACACCCACTATACCATCACAAGAGCGTTATAACACACCAAATAAATTAATAAGCCACGTTAGTGGCTAGGGAAATTCTCTGTTTAAACTAGAGGGCAGCATTACCCATGTTTTGAGTTTGGAACGGGAAAAACCCATGGATAATGATTTGAATTTCCAGCTTTTTCTCACAAGAGATTCAGTACAAAAATGAAAATACAAAGCACTAATCTCTTATTGGGCCTTGCCAAAAACAAATGAACTCTCAAAGAAGGAAAAAACATGGAATTTGCGGAAACATCTTGGTTTTTCTATTCAGAACTGCCAGAAAGAGAAGGGAAATGATTTCTCTCTCCATCTCCTATAAAATAGAGCTGAAGGCTCTTGGTTCAAGGTCGAAGGATTTTCAAAGTTTTGAATACTTGTGAAGTAGAGCATTATTGTTGTAGTGTGAAGGTCAAGATTAAAAGAGGTTCATTGAGAACTTTTTGACCAATACATCACCACATTGAGAGATAGAGATATTGGAAGGATGAGGAGGGCTTGGTACAACTGATGGTTGTAATCCTCCTTTTTATAAATCAATAGAACTGTATATGTTTTGTCCATTCTATGCGCTGATATTGTCATTGTTATTCACTCACTTATATAGCATGATATGAATGGCTTAGATGTGCATAGTTTAAATGTATATTGTGTATTGACTTAATTGATAGGAAATGCATATTGCAATAGAGATTACACCGATGCTTTGATTGATTGCAGGGTCAAGATATGGAGCTAGTGAAGGAGAAATCTTGCCTCGCTGCATAGCGCTCTCCAAAGACTTCAAGATCATTAAAGAGGTAATCTTCCATCTTATTCCATCAAGTTTTTTTAAGTTAATATGAACATGTATGTGCCATCTTTGTGAACTGTACAACTAATCTTACTATTTCCCTCGGGCATTGGAAAGCCTTGAGAGGGATATTCAATAACCAACAACCCAAGAATTTTACCCTATAGCACTTATCAAAAAGGGGGAAAAAAAAAGTGTTGTAGCTCCTAGAGACAACCTTGAGTTGCAAAATATTAGTGCCTAGGACATCTTAAAAATCAGAGGTTTAATGTGACCAATTGTTTGAAATGCCTTTGACAAAATATGGAATAAGAGAACAATGGTTTTGGTGTTTCATGGATTGAGAAGACCTCAGAGTCGATTCATATGAATTCCTTATATCGTGAGAGGGATCAAGAGGCTGCAATGCTTGGTGGCTTTTAAATGGGCCAAGTATAAAACAATGAAAAAAAATCTTAAAATTTGTAGAGGTGTTGAGAGAGAAGGAAGGAGGAACCCATGAGAGACAAGCTTAAGATATTTAAAAATATGTCCCCTATGGACTCAGAGGAAATGAATATGAATGAGACAAGGAAAACAATATAGGTTTGTGGAGCATGAATTAAGGGAGTGTAGCAAGATTAATACATGAGCGTTAACACCTAAGCATTATATACATATGAATTCATGAATAAAATTGCAGATCACCGAAAACTACATTACACGAATCATCAAAGCAGAATAGAATGAAAGATTATTACACATGAAGAGGAAATTACTGATAAAAAAAGAAAACAAATACATACTTCTCATTAGTCCATATCGAATCCAAATATCAACTATGTATTATATTGAGTTCAAACAACTCTCCCAAATATGTATCTCAGAGCACAAGGAGCACAATCATACAAAACTACAACAAAATTCTTGCAAATTTCCAGAACCTTTGTTTCATCTAAGAAACCCCTACATATAGAATTATCCCTAAGGGTTTATGATCTAATATTTTGTTAATGATTTCCCCACACAGGTGAAATAAAAATATCATAACAAACTATCTGAGCATGCTTCAAGAAATCACTTCTACAACAAAGAAATCAAAACTGAAATGGGTAAAATCAGGATTTTATCAAAAAAAAATAATTATCTAAATTATCTAAATGGGTAATATAAGAAAAAATAGTTAGCCACAGAGGCTAAATTCCAGAATATTCAAAGGAGTGGCGAGAAGTGGCAGAGAAGTTTTACTACATTATGTAATTAAATCTACTGTTTGGTATCGTCCACTCTCTAACTCTCATGATTTCCACTGTTATTTTGAAATTGTCGGTTGTGTTGTTCAGATTAAATTTTTTGGTGGGGATCTCTTGGAGGGACTGCATAACCTATGACCAAGTGATTTTCCAATGAAATACTCGTGTTGAATCTGAAAACCAAGATCATGATTTGAGATAGGGTCCCAAGCAGTAAGCGGTATCGGAGGGGGGGGGGGGGGTGAAATGATAAGATAAAGGCACATGGAGGATAGTGTGGTAATGGAAACCGCCTATTCCGGGATGCCCCCCACCCATAGTTAAATTTCGAATTTTAGGGGGGAGGTACCAAATGTGTTCAGGACCATCAGATGTATTGCAGTGGAGCGGAAGTGAAGGCGAGATGGCGAAAGTCATTTAGATTGAAGTGGATGAAAAACAGGCCATGAGGAGTTATTGATGATGTGGAAAAGTGGTAGGACCCATGCATGAAAAGCGCATATCACAAGATTTACCTAGGATTAGTGGGTGGTAAATATTAAAATATGTGGGGAGTAATGTGCGATGGCAGGGAAGGTAATGTAGAGGGGAGATGGGACCCAACCACAGCTCGCAGATTGCAAATATTAACACCAAATAACAGATGCAAACTTTAAATGATGCGAAGTGCGAAGCGCGGGTGGAGTTCAGTGATGTGGTAGGGGAAAGTGGGACTTGCTTGCGTCACACATTGCAGAATTTAGCATTTGGAGAATATGGTAAACTCTTAAAACTGCAAAGTGCAGTTTGCACTAAATGGAGGATGATGTGTCGGGAGTTGTGAAGCCCACTACAATTAGCAGTGATATGATATGTAATATGCGTTAGAGAGGGCTATGTAGTGGACAGGTGGAGCTATTACGGTGGGTCCAACCGTATCGCAAATAATACAAAAAACTTTGCAAGCACTTAAGTGGTAAGTTATAAACTGTGCGATATGCACCGTGTGATGTGCAAGACACTGCAAAGTGCGAAAAAAAAAGCGTAAGAAAAATGCAGAATATAAGGTTTTGCATCCGTATTTTGGTGATGTGGCAAGGTTGGATGGGTCCCACCATGTTGCATCGATGGAAATAAGTTTCAATAAGTCTTTAAGATGTGAAAGTTAAGACTTGCAGGGATTAGGTTTGCAAATGAAGAAACGTAGCATGAGACTTTAGAAAAAGGAAATTAAATGGAAAGAGATGTTAAATGAGGGTAAAGAGGAAAAATGACATGAAGGAGGGTGGAAATTAAGTTTGATCACCATTAAACCTTATCATCCACATTTTCCAATTTATACTGAACTGGGATGTAGATTGATTCCCTTGAAGCTCTTTGACAGTCAGGACTTGCCTTCCTTTCTCCTTCTCCCTTTTGTGTGCGGTCATAGGCCAACATTGGCTCCATCTGGGGACAACGTGTTGTTCTTCAGTGCATTGAGAACCCGCAGACCTGAATTCCCATGCTTTATTTGGTACATGGAGTCGCAAATGCACAGTGATGAGACAATTTTTTTACCAAAAGTCATGTGGACACAAAATGGAAGATGAAATGTAGGATGATATGGAATATGAAATGGAAAATGAAAACAATGGATGAAACAAAGTGTGAATAGAGCAATATGATATGGAAGATGAAATGAGATAAATTCAAATGAAATGGAGTACAATGGAATGATATACTTAGTGAAAAATATATATAGTGAGCTATATTATCCCTCATCAATGATGAAAGTAAAACTTGAGGAAATTCCCATTTATGGGCACCTCAAGTATGTCTCCTTCTCAATTCTCAAACACGAAACTATTGTTTCCTTTGTCCTCTTCTACCTTGAATGGACCAAACTAGAGGGGGTCAAACTTCCCATGTTTCCCTTTGTTTGCTTGCCTAATATCCCATCGCAACACCAAATCCCCAACTTTGATTTCTCTATATTTAGCACTCTAGTCAAATAAGTCTTTCATTTTTTCTTGATACCATACTAGACTGAGGATTAATTGTTCTCGGGTTTCATTCAACTCAACCAACTGATTCATTCTTCGGACGAGGTCATTTGGCTCCTCCTCACTTTCTTGTAATAACCATGTTGCGGGTAATGCAAGCTGAATTGGGAGGGCCATGGGTCTACCATACACTAGCTCATAAGGGGACTTCTCTATGGATCCTTTAGTGGTGATGCAATTTTCCCAAAGTGCGAACTTGTGGTAAGGGTCCTAGTTATTTTGATTTTCATTAATGGTATTGTTCAGAATTCTCATCAGTGTCTTGTTAGATGATTCTGCCAGCCCATTTCCATGTGGGTAGTATGTAGTGGAGTGTCCCAGCAAGATGTTATAATGCTGACAAAAATTTACAAATTTAGATGACTTGAATACCTAGGAATTATGTCTAATGATTTAAGCTGGGCATAAAAACCTAGCTATTATGTTCTCCTCCAGTAACTTAATCACCGCTGAATCTATCACATTTTTTGTGGTCACGACTTCTACCCACTTGGTGAAGTAATTTGTAGCAGTGAGGATCCATCGATGTTGAATGTTGAATCTCTCATATGAAATCAATTCCCCATTGCCAAAAATGTTCTTCAACATGTATTGGGATCGATGAGAGAGGTGCATACCTTTGATTTTCAATGAATGTCTAACACTTCTCGCAGGCCCAGACACGACCATGTACATCACCAAATAGTTTAGGCCCTCAGGATCTTGTGTGTAGTGGATTTTCGACTATAATGTCTGCCACATATCCCTTCATGGAAAACACAGTTGTAGGATCCCCACTGGGTCCTTCTAATAAAGTTTCCCATTTTCCATGATATAATTTTGAGACTTCAACCTTTAGGTGTGGTACTTGGCCTTATCATAGATGGTGGGAAATCTAAGTGTTAAAATATATTCCACTACGTCTTTATACCATGGGGATAGAAGGTACTTCACATGTGTTTTTTGGGTGGAAGATTCTATGCCTTGAGGTGCACATGTGTCCTCCTGTGCCTCTCCTCCTGTCATAGATAGATTTATCCCCAGAGCTTGACAGTTGGATTCAGACAATATTCTAGATAGCCCTTGGCCTTTAATGAGCTTGGTAGGCTTTATCTCCAGTTAATACTCTTGAATCTTGGCTATCCACTTTCCCGTTCTTCCTTCATTGTCGCCTTGTATCAAGATATCTTTCACTGTTGTTACGGGAATATAGGTGGTTAGGGTAGACTGTAACACATACACACAAAAAAACTTTAGAGATTTGACCATGGCATAAGCTTGATTCTCAAGGATATTATATTTCAGATCAACATCTTGTAGGACTTGGTTATAAAACGCAATGGGTTGTTGATGTCCTTCAACATTTTTCTGTAAAAGTACTACAAATATTGTGTGAGGAGATGCGAAACAAAATATCATGAACGGATTCGCATAATCTAGACCAGCCAGCACTGGAGCCTCTGAAAATTCTTGTTTGATCCTGATTAAGGATTCCCTGGATTCAAGAGTCCATCTAACTTCACCATTCTTCTTCAACATCCCAGTGATGTTGTGGAAAATATTGGCATAGTTGGGAATGAACCTTATGAGGAGATTTATTCTTCCTAGGAACACCTATATCTCCTTCTTGTTTTTTAGTAGGTGGATGCCATCTATCACCTCTACCCTCTTTGGATCAATCTTCACTCCCTCCTTAGTTACTATGTGCCCCAGTAACTTTCCTCCCTCCAAGGAAAACATGCGTTTCTGAGGATTCAGGGACAAACCATACCTGTGACATTTTTCAAAGGTTTTGTGAAGGTGCTCGATGTGTTCAGCGTCACTCTTTGAAAAGAAGGTGATGTCATCGAGGTAAATCACCACAATTTTGTCTTGCTCTCCTATGAAAGAAATGTCCATAGAACGTTGAAATGTAGCATTGCCATGTGATGTTCCAAATTAGTCATGAGCTAATTGGAATATTCATTTTTGAATTATTACATTGTTTAAAGAATAAAAGAGCAAAGGAGGTCCATAATATTCCTTAATAATGAATAAATCAATGTCAGATATGAAAAGGCTAAATATTGGCTATTAATTAAAGCACCCTTAGGTGTGAAAGGGGATGGAACATTTTGATTGGGTCAACCTTGGCAAAATCTACAGCGTTGTCATGGAGGAGTGGCCATCAATGAGGGACAACACAGTTTTATATGGAGGTGCCTTGTGTGAAAAAGTGATCTCATTGGAAGTGGTTTAGGGTTTGCAAGCTCTTGTCTTATAAAAGGAAGGGGATGGAAACATTAGAAGTTTGTTGATTTTTATCATATTTTTTGAATATATGGTCTATTTAGACATATATCTTTCTCTTGTTGTTTAGCTCAGATTGAATCTTGTTTAGAATTGGGTGTTCCTGGTCGGGAATCCCACCTTTTCCCATTGAGTATCTCTTGGGAGAGTTTTTATTGCATTGTCCACTATTTGGCTTAGTTCCAAGCTTCTTCTTTCAACTACAACGCAGATCATGTTGAGGGTTTGGTTGTTTTTTCAAGCTACAACAAGTGGAGACTATATCTTTCAGCTCTAGGCCATTTCAATGCTCCTTTTCAATGGAGGAGGTTTCTACTTCATTGGGAGGACTGCGTTGAAGGAATTGAGCCTCATTTTCAGATCTTGGCATCATACCAACCATGTTTTCATCCCTATAGAACCGTATAGATCCAGATCTTCATTATTTTTGTAGGTGCAGTTGCAGAGTGGTTCAACACACCATTTGGAGAGTGATTTTCTAAGTGTTGGGGATCTACCCTTCACTTGGGATATCTATTGGACGAGGCTATTCTACTGACTATATAATTTTAGGAATACTTTCGAGATCTGTAATTTTCAGTAGATCTGCAGTCTTAGATCTAAGATCTACATCTTTTACTTGGTGTTTTTCTGAAAACCCCAAGGAGGTTCTTTAGAGGAGCTTGTATAGTGCATGGATCTGATATAAATCTAAATTTTTATGCACTTATTTTCTCTATATCTGATGTATAATATAAAAAATTTTTAGAGTAAATAAAACAATTTTTTAAGGCTTTTCCAGTCTTTATATATGGTTGTAGCACCTCATTTTGAGGGATTTCTTTGATTGGAGGCTTTCTTTTCTTGTTATGCGTCTTATGGGCCACTTCTTAAACATATTTTGCTGCTTTAATAACAAATTAAAGGCCTCCATATTGGCCTTCTGCTATATAAAATATGATCTGCATTATTTTCCTATCTTTCCGCATTGTATTTCTACATTTCCCATCTGGGAATATTACAGTGGTATCAGAGCATCATCTTGGCACAGTCTGTGAATTATAAAAGAAAATATGTATTCTAAAGAAGGAGAGATCCTTATTGATAGAGAGAGGAGGTATCAAAGAAGATGACATCAAATATTTGATTATATAAATGATGAAGAAGACAAGGGTAAAACCCCATTATCTAGAGGACTCAAAGGAAATGAGTTCTCAAGACTTCTTCTCCAAACTATGCATGTGCTTAAAAGATAAATCAAGGGAATGAGGAGGGAAATACATGAATATCGCTCAAGAATATTTCCAAATGAATAAAGCCTCATTTCTTCATATTATTTGTGTGAGAATTCAACCACACAATCAGATCTACAACTTTATACTATGCCCATATTTACTGCAAGCGAGATGGAGGAAGAAGATGCACCAAAGGAGGAGACTTTGAGTGACTATCTTTAGGATTATGAATATAAATATAAGAGGTTAAAATATCACCTGAAATTCCAAGGAATTTGTAAGATCAAAGAGGAAAGAAGACCCAGCAATCACAATAGAATAAAAAGAGTTAGATTCTTTCTACCAAAATTTGATGGGTCCTCCACATGCACAACCATGGATTGGGTAGATTAGCTAAACTCATATTTGCATCTACATCAAGTTTCAGAAAATGAAGCCCTTAGGATAGCAACACTGCATCTTGAAAGAAAACCTTATTCTTGGTGCTTATTTGAATCCTTTTCATTAAGAAATTAATATATATCAACTTATGCAAGATTCACTAAGAGATTAGTGCAGATATTTGATGCAAAACAATCTGAAATATATTTGATTGAGCTAGAAATACATAAACATTCAAAACCCTTGCATGAGTTGGAAAGATATATTACACAAAATCCACTTCATATTTATATCGAAGGGGATAAAAACTTGTGTGATACCTTTCCAAAGGAAATATCCTCGTTGTATGAAGAGATTTCTTCTCAAAGGGAGGACATGGAGATTCCTCCTTCAAGGGAAGACAACGATCTAAGGTCTCTCATTGTTGATGAGGTATCCTCAAATATTAATGAGGAGGAAGAGAAGAAAGGAAGTAACAACACTATCACTTCAGGGAAGAACCATCACCACATGGGAATGGGCATGAAGCTATTGCTTCAAAAGGAGGAGTTTTTTCATCCTTTCAGAAGGTTCCCAAGGAGCATCATGTGGAAATAGTGATGGAAAACAACACCTTGGTCATAGCAGGAGAAGAAAAGGTGGACCAACATACAAGTATGAGGAGCATGCACCATTTTTTATTTCAACGGGTTTATAGACAGAAGGAGATTGATTTATGCAATGAAGGGAGGGACAAATCAGTCCACTCACCTATATAGTCTAAATTAGATTTTGATGTCTCTTTACATGGAGGAATTCCACCAGGGAGACCCCTTGATTGGAAGATGAACAAATATTTCTCTCAACATGGTGAAACTTTTATATATTTGGGTAAGGAAGGAGCCCTGGGAGGAGCTATCACAACATAGGGAACCTTGGTTGGGTTCAAAGGAGATGTGAGTAATTTTCTGATATGGACATTGCTATCTCCCACTCAGCTATTTGCGTTGAAATATGATGTTTTAGAAATATATGATGACATGAGCATGGTTTCAAATGGTTACTCCATAACCTTGGGGCATCAAATGATACTTCAACACATTAGAAATATTTATGAATATGAAAAGGGGTCATCGACAATCTTCTATGCATTAGCCAAACTATGGAATTTTTTTAGGAGAGATACCTCTCAAGAGGAGGTTGACTTCCATGTACTCCAATCTTGTTTTGAACAAGATCAACTATAAAGGAGGCAAAAAAAGTGGGGTAAAAATCCTCCAACATGTAGCTTTGGCATTGAGCATGTAAAACATGAGACTTATGATGTGATGGGAGCTTCATTTCATATTTCTACAGCGCTGTCATTGTTGGGAAGCCGAGATCCATATTGGGAGTCCCAACTATTGGTGGAATATTCCAATAACCTCTTCACATGTAACGTTCTTGATGGGAAAGTAATATATGGGAGGTATAGAGTATTTGATGGAGTCATTTATTACCATGATCAGATCTACTTTACTAGAGACTCAAAGCTCAAGGATAAACTACTACATGTAGCCTATGAGATCTTTCTTTCCAATTCCACTGGTTTCATTAGAGAATACCATACTATCTTGGAGGGATTCATGCGGGAGGCAAAGCATGGAAGGGATGACCTTCCAACATGTACCTTTGGAATGGGAGATGTCAAGGAGGAGAGTAGCCATATGACAGCCATTTATGTTGATACATTATCAGCAATGTCACTATGGGAGATTGATTCATATTGGAAATCCCAACTATTGGTGGATTACTCCAAGGATATTCAAACATGCATGATACTTGATGACTAGATACATGAAGAGGGATATTCATTCCAAGAAGGAGTCATCTATTATCATGGTAGGATATTATTGTCTACAGCCTACAACCTTAAGGAGAAGTTTCTACAAAGGGCCTATGAAGATTTTTGTTTCAGCCACTCATATTCCATGAGATTCTACAACATCATCATGAGGAGCTATACTTGGAAAGGCTTTGAAGGAGAAATACATCATCATTTTCAAATATGCATGAACCATGTGGAGTTGGGACAACAAATTGACTCTATAAAAGAGTTAATTCAGCCATATTTTTCTTCTTGTGAGAAAGGAGATAGATCTATGCACCACTCCATTTGTTTAAGGAGGAATTTTGGTGGAGAATATGCTTGTGAAAATAATGTTTCATTTGATTATTGTTTGCATTATTTAACCATGTATATGTAGGAAATAACTCCAAGGAGGAGTATTGTACCTTATAAACTTCATGTCCAACTTTGGTCCATAAAAATTTCTCAACATGGCCACTCCTTTGGAGGACAAAGAGATATTTTTTTCATGATGGGTGCATTCCTAAGGCACAAAATATATCTCACACTTTCAGCCATAGTGAGATGACTTGGACAACAAGTAACGGGTGGGGAAACCACTTACCATATCATGATCTAATGCAGGAAGGAGATGCACTACACTAGTTCCACATGTGGGACTATGACCCACCTCCATATGCACAAATTTTTGTTTGTATGTATGTAATTTTGATCCCATACATTGATGATGTACTTGTAATTTTTATGGGAATGTATGGAGTAAGGATGAGAGGTATGTATGTGCCTTATGGGACGAAGATTTTCCATGTACCTTATGCTACATGTTTTAGGGAGAACATTGGGAAAACCATGTTTTTTTCATTTGAGCTATTGTCTCCTTATTGGATGGATTATTTACATCTCATGGGAACTTTGGAGGAGAAATTCATGGAGGGATGGATTGGTGAGAGCTTAAATTATGGAGGAATCTTATCACATGTTGGTGTCACTGATGGAGGAGGAGAAGAGTTGCAGCACTCACCTTCTCAGTTGCTTCAGGACAAGGAACATTTGGGAAGGGAGGACTGTAATATTACCAATTAGTCATGAGCTAATTAGAATATTCATTTTTATTTTATTACTTTGTATAAAGAATAAAAGAGAAAAGGAGGTCCATAATACTCCTTAATAATGAATAAATTAATGCAAAATATAAAAAGGATAAATCTTGGCTGTTAATTCAAACACTCTTAGGTGTGAAAGGTGTTGGAACGTTTTGATTGGGTCAACCCTAAACAAATCTATAGCATTGTCATGGAGGAGTGGCCATCAATGAGGGACAACACAGTTTTTGATGGAGGTGCCTTGTGTGAAAGAAGTGATCTCACTGAAGGTGGTTTAGGGTTTGCAAGATCTTGTCTTATAAATGGAAGGGGATGGCAGCATTAGAAGGTTGTTGATGTTTATCATATTTTCTGAATATATGGTCTATTTAGACATATATCTTTCTCTTGTTGTTTAGCTGAGATTGAATGTTGTTTAGCATTAGGTGTTCCTGGTCAGGAATCCCATATCTTCCCATTGATTAGCTCTTAGGAGAGTTTGTATTGCATTGTCCACTATCTAGCTTACGTCCAAGATTCTTCTTTCAACTACAATGCAGATAATGTTGAGGGTTTGGTTGTTTTTGCAAGCTGCAACAAGTGGAGACTAGATCTTTAAGATATATGCCATTTCAGTGCTCCTTTTCAGTGGAGGAGCTTTCTACCTCATCGAGATGACAGTATTGAAGGCATTGAGCCTAATTTTCAAATCTTGGCATCAGGAAAACCATGTTTTGATCCCTACAACACAGTATAGATCCAGATCTGGGTTATTTTTATAGGTGCAGTTGCAGGGTGGTTCAACACACCATTTGGACAGTGATTTTCTAAGTGTTGGGGTTCTGCCCTTGAATTAGGAGATCTATTGGAGGAGGATATTCTATTGCCTATATCTATTTATCCACACTTTCCAAATCTATAATTTTCAGTAGATCTGCAGTATTAGATCTCAGATCTACATCTTGTACTTGGTGTTTTGCTGAAAACCGCAAGGGGGTTCTTTAGAGGAGCTTGTATAGTGCATGGATCTGATCTTGGCACCAAGTTCGCCACCCACTCAGAGTATCTTAAATAGAAAATGATCTTGGCTTACAAAAAATTCTTTATTTCATTCTCAATAGCTGGGAGGAGAAGGGGGTCAATTTGTCCCAGCTTCTTCTTATGAGGCTTTTCATCTTCTTTCAGAAGTATTTTATGTTGTATAATATCTATGTCAAAAGTATTCAGATCCTATTATGACCAAGCAGAGACATATTTATATGATTGGAACAGACAAAGATACTGACCTTGGTATTCTTTAGGAACACCTTTTGACATCTTCACCATATTCAGATCTTCTTTTGTCCCAACATTCACATCCGTGACAAGATCATCATGGGTCATTTTCCTGGGATTTATTGGGATGTCATTTTTGTCAAACAATATCACCAATGGCACAAGCCCCCTAGGGATGAAATTCCATTTTAATTGCAGTACAATGTGTCCAACCAATGTCTCTTCCCACTTGGTTTTTGATTTTTTGTTGTCATCCTCAGAGACTGAATCAATCACCATATTTGAAAATTCACCTACCATTTCCATGAATCATTGGACCTACTCTTCATCTTAGAATTATTTCCAATGCTTTATGTTATTTATAATAGAAGGGAAGTATTGCACTTCAACTTCATATCTGAGCACAGGATTTTTTGGGGGGTAGAAATTACTAGCAGCCATAGCTAGTGAGTCCGCCATTCTGTTTCTATCCCTTGGCATGAACTAAATATTAAATGAAAAAAATAAATTCTCGACTAAATCCCATACGTTGTTCCTATAGGCTCTAAGTCGCGAGTGTTTAATTCGGCATTGGTTCTTGAATCTTCTCACCACGAGCTCTAAATCTTCAAACACCTTGAGGTTTTGTATGTTAATATTTCGCGTTGTCTACAACCCCAATAGCAGGGATTCATATTCAGCCACATTATTTGTGGCTTTGAATTCCATATTAAAGGAAAGGTGAACCAAGCTTCCTTCTGGTGAGATCAAGGGTACCCCAGCCTCATTCCCTTCTCGTGAATTATCTCCATCAAACTGCAGGGTCCATATCTCATTTTATTCTTTGCTCATAGGATTCTTTTTTATTATAGGAAAAATATGTGTTTCTTTCAGGAAATATTCATCCTTCTCAAGCATAAGAAAAGAGAATTCGCCCTCCTTACTATCTATATGGAGAATTTATGGAGCCATTGGGTTCGGTTACCATTTTCAAGAATCTGGATTCATGGTATAACCTTCTTTCCTCCGCATTGAATACTGTAATAGTGGCATAAGTGATGTCCAATTTTATAGACCCTAGAATATTAATCTTGGATCCCCAGGATTTGGAAAACAACATTGAAAACCAAGCAGGCATATCAGCTACAATGATGTCCATCACCACAGTTTTGGCTGGAATCTGGGCCAGGTTTACTACCATATCTTTTATCAACTCAAAATTCTCCATGACAGAAAATGGCAATAGATTATGTGTATCCCTGGAATATAGCATGTTGTAATATCCCCAAATTGGGACTGCTAGCAAGGCATGTCTGAAAAACACATTTTTCAGGAATGTATGTTACAGGATTAGAAACCAACACTTTTATCCCTTATATCTAACAATATAAGATCAAAATACAAGATGGATTTGGAAAAAATCCTTTTAGGTCAGTTAAACAGGTCTCCCCACACCTAGTGCAGTTGGAAAATACCCAAAGAAGGGGCTACAACAATACAAAATAACTCTTCCTAGAAAATAACGTAGATTATCCCAATATATATAGGAAAAAAATATAATGGTTCATTAATCACTTATACATCAGAAAATCAGGTTTATAATAGGGCCCACACAATGTACAAGAGAAAAATGGAGAACTTAGATGAAGAAACCCTCAAGAATGAGGTGTTGCAACAATGTATTTGTTGTAAGAAGGCTTGACTGCATTATATTATAAGTTGAAGCAGCTGTAAATTACATATCAGATCTAGAACATATTTGTGTACAAAATATTAGATCCATATCAGATATGTACACTAGAATAGTTCCTCTACACATTTCCCTTGGGCTTTTGAGAAAAAAATGAAATACAAAGAGTATATCTGAGATCTAAAGTTGTATATCTACAGTTTTATTCAGAATTTCTGAAGTAAATAAAATACACAGTAAATCAGATCTGAACAGAACATGGATCAAAAATATAATCCATGGATCACCACAGTGAAGGGAAGAATCCCAAACACCAGAGATATCTCCTCCAAAAGCATGCCAAAACTCCCTGTAACTCTGCTCTTGCAAATAAAAAAATCATAGGAGAGAAATTATGTTGTTGACTCTAGCAATGGTTTGGCCTGATGCCAAGATCTGATTATGCAGCTCCAATGATGAAATACTCTCTTATAATGAGGATAGAAGGCTCTCCCACTGAGAAGAGGAACTAGAATGGCTGAGATATGAATAGATATAGCATCCACTTACTGCAGCTTACAAGGAAAACAAAACCCTCAACAGGATTTGTGTTGTTGTTGGAATATGTAGCTTGGACAAATGCCTGATAGTGGACAAGATCAACAAGACTCCTCCAAGAGCTACTTAGTGGAAGAGGTGGGATTCCCGATCAAGAACACCCTAGTGCTAAAAAACACCATTCTCAGCTAAACAGCAAGAGAATAAGAAATGTCTAAACATAAAATATCTTCATAAAATCATATCATGAACAAACTCCTCTTGATGTCCTCCTCTTTGTCTTATAAGTTAGAAATCCTACCAAACCCTAAACCATCTCAATGATTTAGCTCTGTTCACATGTGTAGCATCCAACTAGAACTTTTTTGTGAATCTAGGAGGTTCATTGCATCTAGACAACACTGATTATTTGGTCTTGGTTGACTTGGTCAATTGATCCAGCCTCTTTCACACTTAAGTGTGCTTATGCAGATAGCTCATATTTAGCCTTGTTAACATTGAGCATTGATTTTATTTAAGATTCACTCCTCAGATACAATTTTTTTTTACTTAGTCAAACTTGACTTTGTTCACATGCAAAAAGTCTCTTTTCACACATGTGGGTGTGAAATATAGCTTATAGAATGGTCCCCTTTCAT
Organism: Pinus albicaulis; assembly: GCA_034641835.2. Classification (NCBI taxonomy): domain Eukaryota; kingdom Viridiplantae; phylum Streptophyta; class Pinopsida; order Pinales; family Pinaceae; genus Pinus; species Pinus albicaulis. The sequence continues at coordinate 829,354,470 of CM076580.1, forward strand.
ACCAAGAGGGTTTTTATGCTGATTTAAATTAAGTATGGGTCTTCTTCCCCAATTATTCATCTACTAGGTGCAAAAATCAAAATTCAATATTCCCATTAGCTGCATGTTAATGTAGGAATATTACAGTCCTCCCCTCCCATATGTTGCTTGCCTCAAGAAATTGCAAGGATAGAACTCAAGAGTTACCTCCCAAGTCATGGAGACTAAAATGTGTTGGGAAAACATCTTTCCAAAGTGGATCCTCCATCCCCAAGCAATCATCCATACAAAATGAGTCACCTCCCAACATGGAAACTCCAGAAAATTATCCTCCACCTTGAGCTCATGCAATGTAGGTAGGCTGAAAATATGAATATGGTAGACATAGGAGCCTACCCTATGCTATCCTCCTGTCCACTTATGATAATTTTAGAGTGACTGCTAATATTTGGTTGCAATAGTATTGCCCTCAAGTGGCAAAATGAAGACTAGATCTCTAAAGATCTCCTCTCTGACGCTGTTAATCAAGCTGGCCCAAACCATTCCATATGTGATGGATAGGAAATCATCACCATATGGCATCTCATAAAACTCATGGCCAACCTCATAAAGAAACAATTGTTTGGATATGGTGGCCATATCTCCTCTCATGCTCCCATTAGAACATGCAATGCAGAAAGTGTGGGAATCCTCTTCCGAAAACAACACATCCAACCAATGTGTTTCCTCTCCAATCATGACCCCCATAGTAGTAAGAACAAAAAAAGCAATTGGAACCATTATTAGCATCAATATTAAGGTAATAATAAAGGTTTCATGTGGTGCAAGAAGTACCAACAGTTTCCCATGAAGTTACAACACAATTTTTCTAACTGCTGCTTCAGAATATTACATGGCAAGTGGTTTATTGATACATGGTTGTCTATGTATCTTATTTCATCTAATAATGAATATTAAGTGGTTGCGTACAGAAAATGAACATATATGAAGTAATAAAATACTTGCCTATGGCCATATACGAGATGGTTGTCTCCATCATACATTCTAGCTTATTGTTGATCATGGAGCTCAATGAAAAGCTTGCCCTCTTGTGGAGCAATGCACTACATAGAAATGGTAAGAGTATGCAGATCACTAAATGCAACAACAAGATCTTTACCATGTACTACAGGTAAGATAATGATAGGATCCATGAACAAACTCTCCATAATGGTATGACATATTCTCATGAAGAGAAATGAATCATGTGCTGCATGAAGATCCTTCCTCATATACTTGGAAATCCAAGCCAAGAAGAACATATCACAGTAATAGATATCTCGACCCATTACTCCATATTTCTCACCTCATCCTTGTTCATCAAGTGCATCAAGAGTGAAATTATCTTGGGGACACTCCATCCCTAATTCTATGCTCCAAAGTGACAATGTTGTTGGCCTATGCAAATAGGCTCCTGCCAATACATAGCTCCATTCTTTAACATGTTCATTGTCAAAGATATCTTCCATAATGTTGCTACAAATAAGAAGCTCCTTCCAAAGTGGAAGTACAACTAGATCATCCAAGAATAAGGATTAGTTGATTTTCACGCTAATGTTTCCATCCCCTACTCCTGCAACATCATGAAAAGTGTGAGAGCAGATCTTCCCTTACTCTCGCAAGAATATCCAAAGCAGCAAAATATTTTGTTGCCTTCTTGCATTATCAAAATTCAAATCATGGAGCAATAATAAAATGATGTAAATGTGAGATGTCTCATCAACATAGTAAAAATAGGTTCCCTTATACCACATCATGTGGGAGTTATCCTTCCTCCCAAACCAAGGTACATTCATGAGATACATCTAAAAAAAAAATACATGTGAATATGCGAGACATACCTCAAACAAAGGTAAATATATGGAAATAAGATTTAACATGTGATGTCCAAACTCTCTTTTTGATAGCCACAAAAACCATGCCTTCTTATGCATCCTATCATTGAGACATAAGACCTGAGATAAGAAAATATGATACTTTTGGTAGTAGCCATACTCACCCAAAATCAACCAACGCAGCCATGCTTCTTGCTGGCTTGTATAATAGATCTTTAAGTGGTTTGGGAACCTCTTGCTCCATACTATCATCCACTCATCCCAATGTGGGTGATGGATCTCATTCTGCAAATACTTGGTATCCTCCCATGGTAAGACACCAACCTCCTCAAATATTTGAAGAGCTTTTCCTTCATGGAATGTTGAAGTGCATCTCCAATGGGATCTCTTGATGAGACATCCTCCTCATGCATGGCCCTCAAAAACCAATGAAGTCTTAGATCTGATGCAAGTAGAAGTCTCTCTTTGAGCGGTGGCATGCTCATTGAGAAAGTGTCATCTAGAGAGGAGAAATTTTTTCTCATCTTAAGATGTCCACCCCTTGTTATTTCTTCCTTCATTACTTCCTGAATGAAGATGACATCTGAATGCTCCCATGAGGAATGGGTCATTATTTCTTCACTCCTACTCTTGGACAGCGTAGTGAAACTCTACTAATCTAGATTAGCAGCAAGTGATGATTCTAGGCCATGCAAAAGCATATTTCCACAATACTCTAAAATATTTGTTGCAATATTAGAAACTGGGAATTCAATCATACCTTGATGGGCTTTGGGAACACCTTGTATGACTACAAGAGTTCCTTCTTCTACTATGTTGGCTCCCTCAACTACTAATTTTGAAGGCTTCTCCTTCAAGGTTGTGACAATGCTGATACAAGTTTCCTCAAGAGGTAGTGAGGACTTCTCTTCCTCTTATTTCTCTTTATCAAATCTCTTGATCACCCTTTGAGTGAAATATTCAAAAGAAGATACTTTTGCATGTCTCACATGGCTGAACCACCAATTTCTTTCTTCACCCTCCAGGTGCAGCGCTGCAATCTCCACTGCTTCACTCTCTACCATTGGATGTAGTAGGAAGAATGCACTGAGTCTTCTTGCCCAAGATTTGCTATAGATCTCCCATCAAAAGTGGAAAATAGAAACCTATTGCCCTTGATTTCTATCTTGCTAAAGAGTATCCTCTCTTCCTTCAGTTGGATGAACTGTGGGAAGGCTAGAGTCTCCTTGAAGACTCTAGGTTGAGAATTGTACTCAAAAATATATTCACTTAGAATCTGATGATCCAAGTGTCCTCCATGCTTCTTGTCTTCTTATTTGTGAGAATAGGAAGTGCACGGTCCTTCATCTTCTCCTTCTTCTATCTACTTAACATCCTTGGAGAGGTCCTTTCTAGATCTGAAAAGTGATGAGAGTAATCTCATTCTCCCCATAATTATAATCTTTCTCCTTCTGATAGCTAGCATCAAAAGCTGAGCCAAAGATCATGCTTTGATACAACTATAATATTCCGAAATTGGGACTTCTAGTAAGGCATGCCTTAAAAAAACATTTTTTAGGAATGTATGCTACAAGATTAGAAACCAGCACTTGGATCCCTTATATCTAAAAATATAAGACAAAAATCAAAGAGGGACTCAAAAACAAATCCTTCTAGGTGGGTTAAACAAGTCTCCCCACACCTAGTGCAGTTGGAAAATTCCCAAATAAGGGGCTGCAGAAATACAAAATAACTCTGCCAGAAAATAACGTAGATCAGCCCAATATATGCAAGAGAAAAATATTATGGTTCATTAATCACTTATACATCAGCAAATCAGGTTTATAATAGGGCCCATATAATGTACAAGAGAAAAATGGAGAACTTGTATGAAGAAACGCTCAATAATGAGGTGTTGCAACAATGTATTTGCTATAAGAAGGCTTGACAACGTTATATTATGAGCTGAAGCAGTTGTACATTACATATAAGATATAGAACAGATCTATGTACAAAATAATAGATCCATATCAGATCTGTGCACTAGAAGAGTTCCTCTACACATTTCCCTTGGGGTTTTGAGAAAAACATGAAATATAAAGAGTAGATCTAAGATCTAAAGTTGTAGATCTACAATTTGATTTAGAGTTTCTAAAGTAAATACAATACACAGTAGATTAGATCTGAATAGAACATGGATCAGAAATCTAATCCATGGATCACCAAAGTGAAGGGAAGAATCCCAAACACCAGAGATCTCTCCTCCAAAAGCATGCCAAAACTCCTTGCAAATCTTCTCTTGCAAATAACACAGTTATGGGAGAGAACTTGTGTTGTTGACTCTAGAAATGGTTTGGCCCGATGCCAAGATCTAATTATGCAGTTCCAATGATCCAAGACTCTCTTATCAGGAGTATAAAATGCTCTCCCACTGAAAAGAAGCACCAAAATGGCCTAGATATGAATAGATCTAGCCTGCACTTGCTGCAACTTACAAGGACAACCAAACCCTTTGATGATTTGGTCTCGATTGACTTGGTCAACTAATCCAGCCTCTTTCACACTTAAGTGTGCTTATGAAGATAAATCAGATTTAGCCTTTTTCACATTGAGTATTGATTTTATTTAAGATTCACTCCTCAAATACAAAATATGTTGACTTAGTCAAACTTGACTTTGTCCACATGCAAAAAGTCTCTTTTCACACATGAGGGTGTGAAATCCAGCTTCTAGAATGATCCCCTTTCATACCAAGAGGATTTTTATGCTGATTTAAATTAAGTATGGGTCTTCTTCCCCAATTATTCATCTACTAGGTGCACAAATCAAAATTTAATATTCCCATTAGCTGCATGCTAGTGTAGGAATATTACACATGCAGTTATGTAGTAATAGGTAATGAATAACTAGATGCACATATATGAGGGAGTGGCTAAGTCCAACTCCTCTACATGAGGTCTAAAGACAACCATGGGTCTTTCCTCTTGGAGATGGAGGCTGTCACGGAGAGGACCTATGATTTGGGCCAGCATAAGTTGACACACTTAGGTTTTGTATTAAGGTTGCTTTACGATCTTGATCAGGGAAACCGTGATCTTGACCTTCTCTAGATATTTCTGGAGGTTAAACGTCGTGGGAGCTTTTTCTGCAATGACTTCTTTGGACTGCTCCTTAGGGTGATCAAGTAGGTTCATGGCTATTAAATATGACTTTTGGTTTGCGGGAGGATCAAAACTTTTCTTTTTGGAAGTGGAAGAAGTGGCTTTATGATGTGAAAATTATTCTAAAGGTTTCTTCCCCTTACTAGCAGAACTAGAAGGGGTATGTTCTCTTGGTATTAATTCTTAATTTTGTTCTTGCATTTAGGTTCTCTTTTTAGAGGACCTAAGGTCATAATTATTATGCAGCTGAGCTTTCATGAAGTCCAAAAACTACTTGCAGTAATTATTAATATCTTGATCCTCTGGTGGGACTTCCTTCCCTTCTAGTTCTTCTTGCAGGGTTAGTTCCACTTCTTCATCTTCTAAATAAGTGAGGAATTGATATTCTTTCCTTTCAATGACTTCCTTGGCTTGTCCCTCCATTTCCCCTTCTAATTATAGAGAAGGTTGGACGTGACATTGTTGCTCCTTCCTTTCTTGTTGTAGCAATTGTAGAGGGGGCTTCCTGTATTGGGGATTAATCCCATAGTTTGGAATCATTTGGTTAGGGAAAGGAGAGGGATTATTAACCTCCAATTCAAGCTTTACCAGCTTATTCTAGAGTTTCTTGATCATCTTATTCATTTCTTCAATTCTATACTTCTGTGATTCCCTCTTCTGATTACAAGTAGTAGCCTCCTCCTTGTTCTTTATTCTTGCTTCATGTTTTTTCTTCGCTTTGAATATACTAGTAGAATCACAGTTTGCTTCCACATCTAGTGCATCAGTATGGATCTGAATAGGAGATGTGAACTTTCTTTCTCTTAGGGTGAGCCCAAACTCAGGTTTGAAATATCCTATGAAAACCACCTTAGCACCTTCTTGGGGCGGCTTTAACTTATCACAGAGAGTGTTGTAGAGCCTAATAAACCTCTTTATAGGTTTCATTACATCCTCGTTCTTTCCATTTTTAAGGGCATTGAACTCTGTGAGGACATATCCATGGTGCCTCTTCTCTCCCAATTTTAGTGTGAAGAAATTATCCATTTCTTTCCAAGTGGTCACTATATTATTGGCAAGATATTTGAACCACTTTCGAGGATCTCCATCCAAGGATTGGAAAAAAAGCCTCAAAACCATATCTAGGTGCTCCACATTCACATTATTAGTGAAGGCACAGAAGTATTCAATATGTTTCTATGCATAAGTGGCATCTTCCCCCATAAACCAAGGAAAAATATTTATATAAACTTGAGGCATGTCATTCATAACTTGAGGTAAAGCCAATGGAGCATATTTGTTGGGGAGGAAACTAGGTACAACCATGGCAGTGGTGGTAAGTTCTGATGATGATTTGGTTGTGGTATGACAGATGTATGCTAAGTAGAGGTTTGTATATTTATATTTAATGAGCTATGAAGTGTTGTAACTTCTTTGTCTTCTTCAGCCTCTCGAGTAATATGTGAAGGAGGCAAAGAAATATCAACAGATTTGGTTTCATATTTTATGTCCGAACTAGCTAAATCAGAGGATTTTGGAGGGTACTCAAGTACAAAGGTTGTGAAGCCAGAACCATAGATATCAGCTTTTTGGGAAGAGGAAGGTGAATCTTAAACATAAAATCAGCATAGGTCAGCCTGGATGGGCTAATTTTCCCTCCTGATTCTCCTGAATATAATATTTTAAGGATTAGATACAGAAGGGGTTCTCTACTAAGAAATATATTTGCAGGTATGAGGGATGGTGTAAGCCATGATTACACTTTATTTGAAATTTTATAATAGTGGAGTCGCCAAGGTGAGGGCTATGAAACTCTCAACCCTTCATGCTTACCTGATTGAAGGGTGAAGATAATCTCGTATCCCAAGGAAAGGTTTTCAAATTCATTCTCTGGCAAGGGTGAAAAAAGGATGTTGTAGCTCCTAGAGACAACCTTGAGTTTCAAAATACCAGTGCCTAAGACATCTTACAAAATTAGAGGTTGAATGTGAACAATTATATGAAATTCCTCTAACAAAATCTGGAATAAGAGAAAAATGGTTTTGGTGGTTCATGGATTGAGAAGACCATAGTTTTAATTCATGTAAATTCCTTATACCGTGAGAGGGCTCAAGAGGCTACGAGGCTTGGTGGCTTTTAAATGGGCCAAGTATAAAACAATGAATAGAAATCCTAAAATGTACAGAGGTGCTGAGAGAGAACAGAGGAGGAATCCATGAGAGATAGGCTTAAGATTTTTAAGAATTTGTCCACTATGGACTCAAGAGGAAATGAATATGAATGAGATATGAAAAAAAATAAAGGTTTTTGGAGTGTGAATTAAGGGAGTGCAATAAGCTTTATACATAAGTGCTAACACCTAAGCGTTATACAGATACGAATTCAAGAATAAAATTGCAGATCGCCAGCAACTACTTTACACTAACCATCAAAGTAGAATAGCATGAAATAAGATTACACAAGAAGAGGAGATTACTGATAAAAAAATAAAACAAATACATACTTCTCATTACTCCATCTAGAATCCAAATATCACCTCTGTATTATATTGAATTCAAAAAGCTCTCCCAAATATGTATCTCAGAGCACAGGGAGCACAGTTATACAAAAGTACAGCAAAATTCTTACAAAATTCCAGAACCTTTGTTTCATCTAAGAACTCGCTACATATAGAGTTCCCCCTGAGGGTTTATGATCGAATATTATGTCAATGATCGCCCCAGATAGGTGAAATCAAAATATCCTAATGAACTATCCAAGTGTGCTTCAAGCAATCACTCGTGCAACATAAAAATCAAAACAGAAATGGGTAAAATCGAGATTTTACCAAAAAAACATCATTATCTAACAGAAAAATAAGAAAAAATAGTTACCGCCAAAGGCCAAATTCTATAATATTCAAATGAGTGGTGAGAAGTGGTGGATGGTTTTGACTAGATTATCTAATTCCATCTTTTGTTTAGCATCCTATACTCTCTGACTCTCATGATTTCCACTTCCTATTGCGGAACGACTGACTGTGCTATGTAGGCTGAAATATTTGGTGGGGATCTCTTGGAGGGATTGCGTAACCCGTGACCGAGTGCTTTTCCAATGAAATACTCTGTGTTGAATCTGAAAACCAGGATCCTAATTCTAGAGAGGGTCCCAAGTGGTAAGCGGTATCAGAGGGGGGTTTCAAAATGACAAGAGAAAATCACATGGAGGAGAGGGTGGTAATGGAAACTGCCTATTCCAGATCCACCCACCATAGTTAAAGTTTGAAGGCCAGGGAGGGTGGTTCGAAATGTTTCAAGGACCGTTGGATGTATTGGGGTGGATCAGAAGTGAAAGCGAGATGGCAGAACTAATTTACGTTGAAGTCGGCAAAAAATAGGCCACAAGGGGTTATTGATGATGTGGAAAAGTGGTCGGACTCATGCCCGCAAAGTGCATATCACAAGATTTAGTTGGGAGCAGTGAGGGGTAAAATTTAGAAGCTGCAGGGAGTGATGCATGATGACGGAGAAGGTGATGTGGTGGGGAGGTGGGACCAGACCACAGCCTGTGGATCACAAATATTAACACTAAATAGTAGAAGTGCGAAGCATGGGGAGGAGGTCAATGACATGGCAGGGGAAATTGGGAGTCGCCCGCATTGCACATCAGATAATTTAGCATTTGGGGAATATGGTAAACTCTTAAAACTGTGAACATTAGCGGAATTTTTAGGTCTAAAATGGGCATCCTAAGAAAAATGTACAACCAAAATAAACTTTATAAGAACCAATAGGATTTAAAATGATGATGTCAACTATGGGGGATGAATCACCATTTTTTAAGTAAAAGGGTAAAAATATTAAAACATAATAAAATAATAAAACTACTTTTTCAACTTGTATTTTCAAATTATCTCCCAAATTTACTACTCAAATTTCAAGTGGGAGTACTCATTGGATGCAAAATTTAATTCCTCATCCAAGGAGTACCCATGATGCAAACTTTTGATGGACTCTGCTACACAAAAAATGAGAAATACATGAAAAAACACGATTGCAATAATGTTTTTCATGTATTTATGATTTTTTGTGTAGCAGGATTCATCAAAAGTATGCAACATGGGTATGCCTTAGATGAATAATTAAAGTTTTCATCCAACAAGTACTTCTGCTCGAAATTTGAGTTAAAAAGTAGGGAGATAAGTTGAAAATATGAGTTGAAACAATAGTTTTTTTCTATTTTCCCTCTAAATTTTGATGATGTAAACAAATATTATTTTATTATTTCCACTATTATTTTACAATTTCCTTAGGAGGACCATTTTAGACTTAAAATTTACCCTAATGATGCAGTTTGCATTGAATGGAGTATGATGTGTCAGGGAGTGGTGGAGCCCACTACAATCAGTGGGGTTACAATATATAATATGCATTGGAGATGGTTGTGGGGAGGAGGGGTGGAGCTATTACAGTGGGGCCAACCGCATTGCAACTAAAAAAAAATCCTTTGTAGGAACTTAATCAGTAAGTTATAAACTATGCAATATGATATGTGCAACATGGTAGATGCTCTAAAGTGTGAAAAAGTGAGGGTAAGAAAAATGCAGAATACAAGGTTTTGCATTTGAATTTGGGTGATGTAGCAAGGTTGGATGGGTCACACCAAGTTGCATCACTGGCAAGACAAGTTTTGGTAAGTCTTTAAGATGTAAAAGTTAAGACTTGTAGGGTGCGGGGTTGCGAATGAAGAAACATAGCATGAGACTTTAGAAAAGAGAAAGTAAAGGGTAAGAGAGAGTAAATGAGGGTAAAGAGGAAAAATGAGATGAAGGAGGGTGGAAATGAAATTTTCTCACCATTGAACCTTATCAGCCACACTTTCCCCTTTTTACTGAACTGGGATGCATATTGATTCCCTTGAAGCTCTTTGATAGTCGGGACTTGCCTTATTTTCTCCTTCTCGCCTTTGTGTGTGGCCGCATCCCAACACACAGAATGATGACAGACAAGGAATAGGGTGGCCAACCCGAGAGTTCACACTTCTTTTCATCCTTCTAAAAAATAGAACCACAAAAATTACTACTTTTCTCCATAAATATAGGGAACATAAGGGAAGAAAACGACACGAAAGAAAGAGAAACCAAACATCACCCACATAACACTCGCGACAAAATTCCAATTTGGGAGAAAGGGGACCAAATTTCAAGCAACACTAGCAAAACATAGGGCCACCACCATTCGAGGAGATGTTAACCAAAAAGAAAGAAAACAAGGCACCTAGTCAAAACCATCCCACCTTTTCGCACCCTTCCATATACATCACGTCACAACATCCTTTCTATCTACGCAACATAACAAGTAGCAATCAAACAACCATGAAGACAATTCACAACCTAAACTTGACCACTAGAAAGCTGAGGGACACGACGAGACGAGTGTGTTGAGCACGGTACTACTGAAAGGTAAACAACCCCTCAACCCACACAAGGCTTTAAAAAAAAATGCACTAATAGAAAACCCACCTCGCTATTCCACCCCTCCATGTGCACGACACCCAACAACCTTTCCAGCCAAAAATTCAAAGGGGGCCAAACAACTGAACTCCTGAGAGGAGTTATTGCAAGCTAGCACTGAATGATGGATAAATCCAAGGGCCACAAATACACCAGTGGTGCAATTTCACACCCTAAAAAGAGGGAAGCCTCCAAATAACACACCACAATGCTATTGCAAATATCGACACATCCAAGAAATGGACAAGTCGCACGAAAAATCCACAATCCAAATGGGGAAACAAGGACATAAACTACTCCTACGTTCCTTAGAAGGGGGAGTTGCTCAAGAAAGGACGAGGAATTCTGTAAACACCAAAGGAACAGGAAAATAATGCTACCCCATGCCCATTGACAGGGAAACTTGCAATTTTTATGGAACTCGGCTCGAGGGAGGGATTTTTAATTAACTAGACCCAACCCTTCAGCAAGGGCATATCAAGGAAAAATTAAGAGGACTACGGTGGCCATCCCAACAAAGTTCACCACTCTTCATCCATTCCATATTTACCCCACCCTGACATTTTCCCCTCACGAAAGGGTTGAGGTAGCAATTCCATGCATAACCACTCCCTTGAACCATCCACCAAAAACAAATCTCGCCCAAGAAACACGTAAACCACTGCCATCACCTTTTGGAGAGAATCAACTGTGGAGGCCCACATCTTCCAATAGAAAAATATCGAGCACCACTGCTATGAATGAGTCTGAATTTTTCCATCGTGTTTCCCAAGCACTTCAAATGCAACAACCATGCCCTGTCGAACATACCATTGGAGAGGGGGCTCCTGAGAAATGAGCTTCCAAACCCCATACAAAAAAAACATTAGGGGGAAGAATAACAAGGATGGGACAAGCACAATCATCGCTTGCAAGTACAGGAAACGACAAGAATGAACTCAATATACGAAATTAACGATGTTGCAAGTCTCTTTCAGAAGAGGCACCACCTTGACAAGCATCAAACAATATCTCTTAGAGACACACCACATGGGCCTAGATTACAATCTAAACCCACACAATGCAAACTAAAAAAAAAAAAAAAAACCTTCTATCAATGATCCTACCATAGGTTCACTTACGGTAACCTTGTTATGACTTCTCCTTCCTCTAAATGATAAGGTTCAATGAACTTATCATGACATCGACAGCGGCGAACCACTGTCATCGACACACTTCGAACACTTCACTAGATCATTCAATCTGCAGGAGTAACAGGAGGTGTGTACAAAGGGAGGGGACGTAGTCAACACGAGTTGATGACACAAGATTACTATGAATTGCTCGTTGAAGACCAATAATTGCAATGGTATGTTCCCATCACAATGAAATTTGATAAGAAGATGGTCATGAAGGGGAACATCCATGTAGCTAGTTAATAAGCTGAGGTCTCACTCGTTATCAGAATTAACCAGACAAATCACTCCACCAACTAAGAACAACCATGCACCACCACCCATAGAATCAAGAAAGAGCTCTCAATATGTCAATCCTTACTATGTCTAGACTTGGTAAGTTTCCCCATGTTGAGTCAAATTAAGTCACATGCTCCACTCTTGGTGATTCCCTTCTGTCAATTCCTTTAAGTTTCATCCTTGAAACCATACTCCCTCTGGAACCCAGACACTCTGATTTCTCAGAAGGTGGTCACAGAGTCCTTAGAGAAACATCTGTCGATCCCTAGTCGGCATCGTTTATGGTTGAGACTAGGATGGTATATCATCATCTTTGAGCCTCCAAATTTTATTTTTGATTAATGAAAACATCCTTGGAAAATTATTTCGCAGTGGTCTGTATTTCATACATCCAAGAATTCCACCTCTGAAAATGAAATACGAATGCCCCCTATAGTCCCTATTAATCATTACTCCGGTTCTAAAGCCCAAAAAAATAGGACTAGACTCCTATCATGTTATTCCATGCTAATGTATTCAAAGCATAACCTTGCTTTGAGCACTCTAATTTTTTCAAAGTAACAATGCCAGAGCTGCGATCTAGCCAAATAAGGCCAGGAGAATGCTGCCGACAAAAGGAACGAAGGGGTAGGTGCACACCAAGTAGTTGGATCGACCTTTATGACCCAAAAGCTAGCTATGAGCTTTTTAACTGCAACAACTTAAATATACACTATTGGAGCTGGAATTACCATAGATGTTGGCACCATAATTTCCCTCCAATGGATCCTCATTAAGGGATTTAGATTGTACTCATTCCAATTACCAAACTCAATGAGCCTAGTATTCCTATCTATTATCACTATCTCCCCATGTCAAGATTGGGTGATTTGTTCACCTGCTGCATTCCTTGAATGTGGTAGTCATCTCTCAGGCTCCCTCTTTAGAATCAAACCATAATTCTCTGTCACCCATCACCACCATGCTAGGCTTCTATCCTACCATCGAAATTTAATAGGGAAGAAATTTGAATGAAGGATCGACAATACAAGGGTTGTGCAATCCATTGAGTTATCATGATTCACCAGAGAAGCGAGCAAGCCCGCGCCGACCTTTTATCTAAAAAATGCATCCCTTCCAAAGAGTCACGACTTTGTGCATGTATTAGCTCTAGAATTACTATGGTTATCCGAGTAGTATGATACCCTAAAAAAACTATAAATTATTTAACCAACCAATAGAAATTTCACAATCCGAATTAATTCATACTTAGACATGCATGGCTTAATATTTCAGAGAAGCATATGAGTACTAGTAGGATCAACCGGGTAGCACTGTCCCACTTCAAAGGGCATTCAAAGCTCTCTCTTACCAAGAGTTAGCCTAAACACCCATCAAGTCAAAGAGAGGTCAAAATAGCAAGTAAAGCTTTTATACCTTGCACCACTTGCAACCCCAAGAAGGGATTAGAGCCCACATAAACTACATGTGAAGCACATGAAATATAAATGTCTAGATAAAACATGATGGACAATGGACAGAAGATCCACAAAGTGAAAAAATGGGTCACCCTGATGAGTCACATTGCACCGAGGTTGCCTAAGAGTTAGCAACCACCCCCAAACTAGCAAGAATGGAAAAATCCTTGTCACCCACAACAGCCATAATGAATAGAAAAAGGGGAGAAAACAAAACAAGACTCTCTTAATAGTGCCCCCCAAACCCTCCCTGCCCCGCACCAAGGCCACCTAGGATTCCACCCACATAGTGGAAATAGTGGACCTCGAGCGCTTGTGGTGACCTCAATGCAAAGGAAAACAAAGGAAAAAATGGTGAACAACCAACTCCACAAACTCTATCTCTAAAATTCCTCCCAATCATCCCTGCCCCACATCGATGCCACCTAGGAGTCCACCCGGATAGCAAAAATGATGGACCTTGATCACCTGATTTCCTGCGTCTACCTTGATGTGAAGGAAAAGTAAAAAAATAAAGGGAGAACAACTTATCCCACAATTTCTATTAAAAATTCACTCCAACCCTTCCCATCTAGTAATGAGGCCACATAGGAGTCCACACGGACAGCAGAAACAGTGGACTTCGATCACTTGATTGCCTGCTGAAACCTCACTACAAAAAAAAAACAAGGAAGTAAAAGGAGAAATTCCAAGTTGAAAACCTATATTAGAAATTCCACCTGACCCTCCCTGCCTCGCACCGAGGCCACCTAGGAGCCCACTTGGTCAGCAGAAATAGTGGATCTCGATCATTGATCACCTGTGGCAACCTCAATGAAAAAGGAAAAGGAAGGAAATAGAATAATAATGATCGAGCCTACAACCTTATTTAAAAAGTCCCCCCCCCAACCCTCCCCACCCCGTACCGAGGCCACCTAGGAGTCCACCCGGATAGTAGCAATGGTGGACCTCGATCACTTGATCACCTACGGAAACCTCGATGCAAAGGCAAAGGAAGAAATTAAATGAAAATTAGGAGGCTCACTACAAAAGGCATGAACATATCCAAACAAAAGGAGGGCTCAGGGAGCCCCGCATACCACACACCCTACGTACAAGCAACATAGCAGATTGCCCCACTGAATTACCGATTGGACAATGAATGCTTTTTACCTATAGCAACCTACACACATAGGAGGGAGGTCAAAGTATTCCACCTTGAATTCCTCCTTCTGGATATAGCCCACACTATCAACGTAGCAATCCTCCTCCGAATTGGACCACAATCGCATACACAATGAAAACAAGAAATACACATCAACTTGTGTCTCAACATTCCAATCCGCAAAATTCTACTATGCATGCAAGATATAAGGAAAAGTATAACCACTCGATCAAACATATGGGCCACCACATCTATCAAAACCTCAAAGCCAATGCACAGACATATGGCATGCACTCTGAAAGTAATTCCAAACCTTAATTTTACAACAAGGAGAACTGCTCCTCACATCGCCCCATGGAAAATTCAAAGTAGAGGGACATATTACAACCAAAACCCTTCCATATTCATCTTAAATATATGTATATCAACACATAATGCTGACATAGAAAGAGTAAAAGCACAAGAAACTAGCACCATAAAGAGCCAACCAATGAAGAGGACAGTCATCTCAAGGAGCCACACACAACAACCTATCCAATTTCAAGAACATGGAATGAAAGGTGAACTGTTCACATATGCCTCTAGGGATGAGCATGGCCAACATTACCACTCATGTGTTATCGAGTGGGGATGGAGAGACTATGAAACTAGGCCACCCTACAAATGACCAAGGACATTCTTCAGGTACACCTAAATAAGTAACTCAATTACCAACCCACCTTTCACACAAAAATCCAACTCCTCTCCCCACCCAAATGGGAGGAGGTGAACAATATATCAGAGAGCAGACTTCACGGAGCCAACAAGAGAAAAAAAAACATCTCCCACCCACCAAAAAGGGAGGAGGTGAAAAATATAGCAAAGATAAAATTTCAACGGAGCCAATGAGTGACTGAGGGGCATGAGAGTGACATAGACGGGTGGAAAATTGTCTCATTGAGCCACACAGCAACCTCATCCAGCTCTAAGAAGAAAAATCAAAAGGGTAACTCCGTTCACATATGCCTCCTAGGTATAGCATGGCCAACATCACCGCTCATGTGCTACTGAGTGGGGATGGAGATAATACTAGAGTCATCAACCATACAAACTACCAGAGGACATTCTTCAGGTAGAATCGAACAAACAAATCAATTACCAACACACATTTTGCATGAAAATCCAACACCTTCCCCCAAACCAAAAATGGAGGAGGAAAATACTATAGTGAAGATTCAATATCAACAAATCCAACGAGCAACCAAGGGGCACGAAAGAAAAATATGCAAGAGGCCAATCATCTCAAGGATCCACATAGAGAAACCCAATATGAATCCGATAAAAAAGAGTGAAAGGGGAATTTTCTTCACATATTCCTCCCAGGATGAGCATGGCCAAAATTACCGCTCATGTGCTACCAAGTGGGGATGGAGATAAGATGAAAATAGACGACCCTACAAATCACCCAAGGCCATTTTTTAGGCGCACCAGAACAAACAAATCAATTACCAACCCACCTTTGACACAAAAATCCAATCCTTGCCCCCACACAAAAAAGGGAGGAAGTGAAAAATATAGAAAAGATCTAATTTCAACAGAGCCAACGAGTGACCAAGCAGCAAAAAAAGTCAATTTCGACAAATCCAAAGAGTGACCAAGTGACACGAGAGTGACATAGCGAAGAGCCGATTTCAATGGATCAAACGAGAGACCAAAGGCCATGAGAGGGACATAGAAAAAATCCAACGGCAATGGAACAAAAAAGTGATCAAGGGACATGAGAGAGATGTAGGCAGGAGGTCAGTCGTATCAAGGAGCCACACACAACAACCCCATCCAACTCTGAGAACACAGAGCGGAAGGGGAATTCTTTTCACATCTACCTCCCAGGATGAGCATGGAAAAAACATTACCTCTCATATGCTACTAAATGGGGATGGAGGGAAGAAAGTCGGCGACCCTAAAAATGACCCAAGGCGATTCTTCAAGAACACCCTAAAAAAACAACTCAATTACCAACCCATCTTTCACGCAGAAATCCAAACCCTACCCCCAACTCGAAATGGCGTAGCTAAATGACCTAATGAAGGAACAAGAACATGCACAAGGCACCTGAGTGGTCACAACTTAGAAAATTTGATACGACCACCCTCAAACTAAATGTCCCAACTCGAATGCATTTCAGGCGCCTCAATCGAAATGACCCGACCCGAATGCGTTTCATCGGGTGCCCTCACACAGTGTGATACCATGCACCTAAATGAATGAAGGCATAAGGGAGCAAACGACAACCAAGCCACATGAACGTGCACAAGGCACCCGGGCTGTCACAAATTAGAAAAATTTATACAGCCACCCTCAAATGAAATGACCTGACCTGAACGTGTTTCATTGGGCACCCTCACACAGCGTGACAGGGCACGCCCTACAAAGCTAAGGCACAAGGGAGAAAATGGAAAATGGGCCACATGAATGTGCACAAGGATCCTGGGTGGTCATAACTTAGAAAATTTGATATGGCCACCTTCAAGCAAAATGACCTGACCCAAACACGTTACATCAGGTGCCCTCACATGGCGCGACACGACGCCCCCGACCAAATGAAGGCACAAGGGATCAAACAATGCACAGGCCACATGAATGTACACAAGGCATCCGAGAGGTCACAACTTAGCAAATTATATATGACTTCCCTCAAATGAAATGACCTGACCTGAATGTGTTTCATCGGACGCCCAGACATGGTGCAACATGGCGCGCTTGACCGAACGAAGGCACAAGGGAGAAAATGGAAAATGATCCACACGAACATGCATAAGGCACCCAAGTGGTCACAACTTAGAAAATTTGATACGACCACCCTCAAACGAAATGACTTGATCCAAATGCATTTCATCGAGCGCCCTCACACGGCGCGACACGATGCACCTGACCGAACAAAGTAACAAGGGAGAAAATGGAAAACAAGTTGCACGAACGTGCACAAGGCACCTGAGCAGTTACAATTTAGAAAATTTGATACAACCAACCTCAAACAAAATGACCCGACCTGGACACGTTTCATCGGGCGCCTTCACATGACCGAACAAAGGCACAAGAGAGCAAATGGCAAATGGGTTGCACGAACGAGCACAAGGCACATGGATGGTTACAACTTAGCAAATTTGATAAGGCCACCCTCAAACTAAATGACCCAAGCCGAATGAGTTTCATCGAGCGCCCTCTCACGGCACGACACAAAATTCCTGACTGAATGAAGCCACAAGGCATCAAATGACAAATTGGCCGCACAAACGTGCATAAGGCACTTGGGAGGTCACAAATTATAAAATTCGATACGGCCACCCTCAAATGAAACGACCCATCCCAAACGCGTTTCATAAGGCACCCTCAAACGAAATGAACTGACCTGAACGTGTTTCATTGGGTGCCCTCACATGGTGCACCTGACCAAATGAAGGCATAAGGGAGAAAACAAAAAATAGGCCACACGAATGTGCACAAGGCACCCAAGCTGTCAAAACTTCAAAAATTTGATACGGTTGCCCTCAAACAAAACGACCCTACCTGAATGTGTTTCATCGGGCACCCTCACATGATGCACCCAATCGAACAAAGGGACAAGGGAGCAAATGAAAAATGGGCTGCACAAACGTGTGCAAGGCACCCAACTAGTCACAACTTGCAAACTTGATATGACCTCCCTCAAGCAAAATGACCCGACTTGAACTTGTTTCATCAGGTGCCCTCACACAACGCGACACGACACACTCGACCGAATGAAGGCACAAGGGAGAAAATGGAAAATGGGCCGAAAAAACATGCACAAGGCACCCGGATGGTCATAACTTACAAAATTTGATATGCTTGCCCTCAAAGAAAATGTCTTGACCCGAACACATTTCGTCAAGCGCCCTCACACGACGTGACACATCCCACCTGACCGAATGAAGGTAGAAGGGAGAAAACGATGAATGGGCCACATGAACGTGCACAAGGCACTCGGGTAGTTACAACTTAGAAAATTTGATACGGATGCCCTCAAAGAAAATGAACTGACCTGAATGCATTTCATCGGGTGCTCTCACATGGTGAGATATGACGAGCCCGATCGAACGAAGCCACAAAGGAGAAAATGACAAACGGGCCACACGAAAATTTGATATGACCACCCTCAAATGAAACTTCTCGACCCAAACACTTTTCATCAGGCTTCCTCACATAGCGCGCCCAACCAAACGAAGGCATCAGGGAGAAAACAAAAAATGAGCTACACAAACATGCACAAGGCACCCGTGTTGTCACCACTTAGAAAATTCAATATGGTTTCCTTCAAATGAAATGACCCAACCTGAACGCATTTCAACAGGTACGCTCACACGACGCGAGACACCCCACCCAACCGAATGAAGGCACAAGGGAGAAAATAGCAAGCAGGTCGCACGAACGTGAATAAGGCACCCTGGCGGTCACAAATTATCAAATTTTATACAACCTCCCTCAAATTAAATGACATGATCCAAACTCGTTTCATCAGGCATCCTCACAGAGTGCACCCGACCGAACGAAGGCACAAGGGGAAAATGGAAAATGGGCCACACGAATGTGCACAAGGCACCCGGGTAGCACAATTTAGCAAGTTTGATAAAACCACCCTCAAATGAAATGACCTGACCCGAACACATTTCATCGGGCACCCTAAAATGAAAAGACCCAACCCGAACACATTTCATCGAGTGCCCTCACATAGTGCGACACAAAGCTCTCGATCAAACGAAGCCTCAAGGGAGAAAATGACAAACTGGCTACACGAACATGCATAAGCCACAGGGGTGGTCACAACTTAGAAAATTTTATATGTGTGCCCTGAAATGAAATGAACCAACCCGAATGCATTTCCTTGTGTGCCCTCACATGGCGTGACACGACCCACTGGACCAAATGAGGGCACAAGGGAGAAAATTCCAAACGGGCTGCACAAATGAGAACAACACACCCGGGTGGTCACAACTTAGAAAATTTGATATGGCCACCCTCAAAACAAAACGACCTGACCTGAATGCATTCCATCTTGCACCCTCACACGACGCAACACAATGCGCCTAACTGAACAAAGTCATAAGGGAGAAAACACCAACGGGCCATAAGAATGTGCACAAGGCACTTGAACAGTCACAACTTAGCAAATTCAATATGGTCTCCCTGAAATGAAACGACTTGACGCAACGCATTCCATCAGGCACCCTCACATGGCGTGACACTACATGCCCAACCGAACGCATTTCCTTGGGCACCCTCACACAACCAACTTGACCCAACCCAAACAAATTTCCTTGGGCGCCCTCACACAACCTGACCCGAATGTGTTTTAGTGGGTACCCTCACATGACCTGAACCGAATGCATTTCAGTGGGTTCCCTCACACAAGCAGAATTGACCCGACCCAAATGCATTTCCTTTGGTGGCCTCACATGACTCGACCCAACCTGAACAAAAGTAGCAAGGATAAAATGGAAAACAGGTCGCATGAACATGAATAAGGCACACAGGTGATCACAACTTAGCATTTTTGATACTGCCTCCCTCACACGACTTGACCCAACCCAACCTGAATGCGTTTCCATGAGCACCTTGACACGACATGATCCGACCTACCCGAATGAAGGAAAAAGGGAGCAAACGGCAAATGGGCCTCACAAACATGCACAAGGCACATGGGTGGTCACAACATATAATTTTTGATACGGTCGCTCTCACATGACTTGCCTCATATGCATTTCCTTGGGTGCCTTCACACAGCCCAACCTGACCCGACCTGTCCTGAATGTGTTTCCTTGGGCACCCTCACATGGCATGACTCAACCTACCTGAACGAAGGCACAATGGAGAAAACGACAAACGGGTCACAGAAACGTGCACAAGGAACACAAGAAGTTAAAACTTAGAATTTTTTATATGGCCTCCCTCACACGAATTTACCTAAACCGACCTAAATACGTTTCCTTGGGTGCCCTCACATGGTACGACTCGACCCACTTGAACGAAGGCACCAGGGAGAAAATGGGAAACAAGTCAGAGGAACATTCACAATATAAACGGGCGGTCACATCTTAGCGTTTTTTATACGACCACCCTCACACGACCCTACCCAACTTGACCTAAACACCTTTCCTAGGGCGCCCTCACATGACCTGACCCAACCCTACCTGATACACCTAAACACGTTTCCCTAGGCACCCTCACATGACACGACTCGAGCCAACTGGACTTGGCAAAACACATTTCCTTGGGCACCCTCACACGACGTGACCCGACCCGACCCGCTCGAACACATGACTTGACGTGCCTGAATGAACGACTTGACTCGCCTGAATGCATGAGGTGAACGACATGACCTGACTCGCCCGAACACATGACACAACCTGCCCAAATGTGTGACCTAAAAATCACAACCTGACCCACCCAAACACTCGACCTGAATGGCACGACCAGACCCTCCCTTACGACACTACCCGAATTTCACAACCCGACCCGCCCAAACGTGCACAAGGAATTCCCACGATCACCACTTATAATTTTTTACACAGTCACTCGCACACGATGCGACCCAACCTGACCCACCTGAATGAGTTTCCTTGGGGACCCTCACATGGGTGAAGCACTGGCACTAATACCACTTCGTAAAATATGGTATCAGAGCTCGATCCATGACAAATTAAGATTTTTTGAGGATTGAACATTGAAGCATGAATAAAATGATAGTGCTGTAGTTGGTATTGAATATTGGACATTATATTGGTTGGTCTCAGTGAAACATTTGCAGGGGCAAGACATTGGTCAGGGTCGAAGTTGCATTACAAGTCATGGCAAGTTGGGAAGAATGTCAAGAGATGATTTTTTAGACCTTGTACAGGTTGAGGTTTTTTTTCACTTCATCGACTTTCATTCATTGCATGTCGACCAAACGTTTCGAATTCCCTCAGTCATCATCCTCGACTAGTGGGTCTTACATACTCACCCACTTAAAATAATATTGTCTTCCCCGATAGTGCTACCATCATCGTCGCATCATATCATATTAATATATCATCACAACTTTTGTCACAATGTATCATCACACAATATCGCCACATAAACCATCAAGGTTCATGTCTAACATATCTAAGGGAAATATCTCCTCAATCCATGATCATCAACACATCTGTCACAACCGACACGTGCTATACCATCATGGGAAGTCAATCACTCCATCATGGACACATGCTGCTGCAACTTATATCATGTCAACCCATCATATATCGTCAATATCATGTGACTCTCTACATTGAGTACTCCAAACAACTCAACGTAACAAAACCTGCTATGTATCAAGCATAAATCTACATACTGCTATAGCCCTCATGAAACGAAATAGTCGGCTAATCAGTCCAACCATAATTTTTCATCATGAGAATTCACATCCTCATATCGTGTGTTAGTTTTTCCTCTCACATCCCGTCACATCCATCAACTCAATCAAGAATCCGTCCCATATGAGTGTAAAGTAAGCCATGATCATGTCCGTGAAGTGCCCTTCATCTCATCCATAACATGCTCTCCATCTAGCAAACCATCTCTATATGAAATGTGTTTCCCATGATGCCAATATCCATGTTCTGTTCAAAATATAGTCACAACTCTCAAGCATCATCCATGTGTTAAAGGTCCTCCCCAAATCAATTCAAGAACATCCTCTCAACAATGTGCCATAGTCAAGTCCATGAAGCTATGTTCATCCCATCTGAAATATGCATCCATCATGCATACAAAATTTAAGTCAATAAGGCTCAACCCATGAAAAAATGTATACCACCAAGGTGTAAGTTT
The DNA here is from genome assembly GCA_034641835.2 of Pinus albicaulis. NCBI lineage: Eukaryota > Viridiplantae > Streptophyta > Pinopsida > Pinales > Pinaceae > Pinus > Pinus albicaulis. Next base: position 829,376,833 of record CM076580.1, read on the forward strand.
TAACCTTGAACAAAAATGATCTACACACGAATCTTATAACAGAAAATAAATAATAGCGAGAGCATAAAACATAAAACAGATAAACATAGAGATTTTCCCCTGGATCCCAAATTGGGACGACCAGCTTTATTTTTCATTATATTCCTTTTAGTATTACAACACATATATATACATGTCGAAGCATACATAAACCCCAATCCATTAACCTTGGATTATAACATAACTGTAGTTCCCTGACCAGATCTACAAAATACCAGGGGCCGAAAACCATCGTACCGCAAAACCATGTGCAAAATCATGCATAAAACATGAGTGGGTCCAACTATGAGTGGGTCTGCACACAAAAAAAAATTTCGTCAGGGCGCTGCCTCGGACCCCAACAGTGGGGGCTGCCTCCCCATTTGTGACCCCCCTGCTGCGTCCGGCACAACGTACAGTGCGTGGGGCTAGTCGTGGAAAGAATATAACACATACCCAAAATTTTCCCACTTGTTGTTTTCTTTCCATAGGGGGACATGGGAGAGCTTAGTCATTGGGAAAATTCTTCAACACCCATTGTTTCTCTACACCAAAACAACTTATAAGTGCTCACAGACTTCGTCAATGCATCTGCAACATTCTTCAAAGTGTCCACCTTTACCAGCAACACACTTTTAGCCTCAACCATATCTCTAACAAAGTGATATTGAACATCAATGTGCTTTGTCTTTGAATAATAAGTAGGGTTCTTAGCCAATAAAATTTCACTATGGCTATCACAGTCTATCCTTATAGCTTGTTGTACCAACCCCATACTTGAACACAATCTCTGCAACCAAACTGTTTCCTTGCTTGCATGAGTGGCTGATATGTATTCTACCTCTGTAGTTGAAAGAGCCACTACAGACTGTATTTTACTCATGCAACTGACTGCGCCTCCAAATAGGTTAAGCACATACCCACTTGTAGATCTTCTTTGGTCTAGATCTCCAACCTAGTCTGCATCAACAAAACCACGAATGTCCAACATTCTTTCTAATCCTAGTCTTCCCTAGTAGCACAAGACATAATCACTAGTGCCACGTAAATATATGAAAACCCTCTTCACTGTTGTCCAATGCTTCTTCCCTAGGTTTGACATAAACCTGCTCAATACTCCCACTGCATGTGAAATTTCTAGTTTATTACAGACCATTTCATACATCAGGCTACCCACTGCACTTGCATATGGAACACGGGACATATCCTCCTCTTCTTATTGTGTCTTGGGACACTGTTCAGCAGAGATCTTTACACCTACAAGAATAGGAACATTCACCGATTTACTATCCTGCATATTGAACCTCTGCAATATAGTCTCGACATACTTCCTTTGGTTTTATCAGAGCTTCCTCTTTGCCCGATCTCTCTTAATTTCCATGCCCAAAATATAGTTTGCAGCACCAAGATCCTTCATGTCGAATTTGGAGAACAACTTGGTCTTCAAATCTTGGATAATTTATTTGTCATTTCCAATCAACAACATATCATCCACATACAAGACCAAATAAATAACATGGTCACCAATTAATTTAAAATAAACACAGTGATCCTTTTTGCTTTTGGTGAAGCCGAGTCCCTGTATATAGGTATCAAGTTTCTGATACCACATCCTTGGTGACTGTTTTAACCCATACAGAGAGTTCTTCAACTTGCACACTAGTTATTTCTTACCCTTAACCATAAAGCCTTCAGGTTGCTTCATGTAGATCTCATCTTCTAGATCCCCGTGAAGAAATGTTGTCTTCACATCCATCTATTCTATCTCAAAATCAAATGCAGTAGCAACAGATAAAAGTAATCTAATAGAAGTAAATTTGGCAATAGGAGAAAAAATATCACCAAAATCAATTCCCAGAACCTGGGAATAACCTTTTTCTACCAACCAAGATTTGTATTTCTCCGCCTTGCCTTCTACATTCATATTATTTTTAAACACCCATTTGCTCCCAATGGGCTTCCTTCCAGCTGGGAACTCCACCAGATCCCATGCCTCATTTTTGTGCAAGGATGCCATTTCATCAACCATGGCCTCCTTCCAGAGTTTTCCATCCTCGGAATCTACTGCCTCCCTCACAGTTCTAGGATCATCATCAATTATAGTTAAGGAAAAAACTAAAAAAAAAAGCAGATGGACTATACCTTTCTGGTTGCCTTCTTTCCCAAGTTTATCTTCTCACAACTGGAGTTTGTGGCTCTTCCTCTTCTGAGTCTTCTTCTGTTATAGAGTCTAATTCATCCTCCTTTAGCTAAAACTCTATATTCTCAGGTTACTTTGGTAGGACTTCATTTATAACAACATATTTCACCTCTCTAAACACCACATCTCAGCTGTACACAACCTTCCTTGTTTTTGGGTTTGAAAGCTTGTAACCCTTTAAACCATCCTTATACCCAATAAAGATGCACCTTTAAAATTTATTATCCAACTTGGTCCTTTTCTCCTTTGGAAAATTTACATATGCATCACATCCAAATACCCTTATATGTGAAAGAGAGGGTTTCTTACCAGTCCATACCTCATGTGGAGTCTTATCCTCCAACGCTGATGAAGGTGATCTGTTAACTAAGTAACATGTAGTCTCCACTGCCTCTGCCAATAATTCTTGTCCTAACCCGGTACCACTGAGCATGCTTCTTGCCTTTTCCATCAATGTTCTATTCATTCTTTCTGCAACTCCATTTTGTTGAGGTGTGTATGGAGTAGTCTTCTGTCGTGCTATGCCACACTTATTACAGAACTCTTCAAATTCCTTCTTACAGAACTCCCCACCATTATATGTCCTCAGCACGTTTATCTTATTATTTGTTTGGTTTTCCACCAGAGCCTTAAATTCTTTAAATTTGTCAAAGACTTCATATTTCTTCCTCAAGAAATATATCCACGTATTCCTTTAGAAGTCATCTATAAATGAAACATAGTACACAGACTTTCCCAGTGATGGAACTGACACAGGTCCAAACACATCACTGTGCACAAGTTCTAATATATTGTTCTCCCTCTTAGCACCAGAAGGAAAACTCACCCAATTCTGCTTCCCATATACACAATGTTCACAGAAATCAGAATCCAGAGAGCAATTAGAAATACCTTCTACCATACCATTTCTATGCAGTATTTGAAGGCCCTTCTCCCCAATATGTCCAAGCCTTTGATGCCATAACATGGTCTTTTCTCCAGAGATAGCTAGGCTTTCCGCTCCACTTTAAGGAACCACATAACTGTTACATCCATCAATAATAGTGCTACCTTGTAGCTTGTACAGAGTTCCAGTCCAAACTCCCTGCATTAATACCAGTGCTCCCTGAACCATCTTGTAGGCATCTTTCTCGAACACTGTTTTTACACTTGCATCATCCATCTTTCTTACAGAAATCAGATTTATGGCCAATGCAGGAATATGAAGGACACCAAGAAGTGTTCTAATCCTTCCACCATGCAGCTTTAGCTTGACCTTTCCACATCCGATGATTCTAGTCTTCCTATCATCCCCTAGGAAGACATCACCACCATCATATTTCTCATATGCACAGAACCACTCCCGATGGGGAGTGAAGTGAAAGGATGCACCTAATTCAATCAACCATGACTCATGATCTACATGTGTATTTTAAGAAGAATCCAAATACACATCCCCACCTTCATCCGAAGTGGTTTTTTCCTCTGCAGAAGGAGCATCATCAGATCCCTTTCCTTTCTCAGGAGCTTTAGATCTGCAGTCCTTTTTGTAGTGCCCTTTCTTTCTGCATTTCTAGCATACCTTTACAAACTTTCCAGGAGATTTAGATCTCCCTCTAGATTTGGATCTCCCACTCAAAACCTTATTCTTGTTTCTGTTTTGGGACCTTCCTCATACAGATAAGTCATCTCCATTCTGTCCCTCCATATTTCTCCATCTCATTTCCTTCGACAACAAGGCTGAGACAATGTAATCAAAATTCAAGGTAGTTGTATTGCTACCTATTGCAATAACCAGACTGTCCCACGAATCTGGTAGAGAACACAACAAACTGATGCACTTATCTTCATCTAAGATTTTAATATCAACAGACGACAGCTGACTTACCACAGTATTGAAGGCGTTCAGATGCTCTGTCACCCAGTCTCCATCCTTCATCCTCAGGTTATACAGCTTTTTCCGCAGGAACAACTTATTCACCAGAGACTTAGATTGGTACAAAGTCCCAAGTTTTTCCCACAAATTCTTCGCCGTAGCTTCCCCAGATACATTCAACAATACTGAATCTGACACAGACAACCGTATTGTGCTCTTAGCCTTCCGATCCAATTTCTTCCAGTCTTCATCTGACATTGCCGTTGGTTTAGTACCGGATATACTCTCGTCGCATCTAATTGATATTTATCCACCCACATTCCAGATCTCCATCTTGTTTCTCCATAACCTCGTGGTAATCTAACCATTGGGAATTTCTCATCTCATCTTTCCACCGCTCGACATCTTTCACCGGCAGAACTGACCATCTCCCAATGAACAGGTCTACCTCGTGACCGGAAAAAAACCCTCGCAGCAAAGGCGTCCCCTTGAAGCCGAAACAACTCTGATACCAAATGTAGGTTTTAACCCTGAACATAAATTATCTACACACGAATCTTATAACAGAAAATAAACAACAGCGAGAGCATAAAACATAAAAAAAACAGACAAACACGTATATTTTCCTGATCCCTAAAATTGAATAATTGCCCTGATTTTCTCTATTATATCTTTTAAAAGTACATATATATACATGCCGAAGCATACATAAACCCCAATCCATTAACCTTGGATTAGAACATAACCATAGTTCCCTTGACCGGATCTACAAATACCAGGGGCCGAAAACCATCGTACCCCAAAACCATGTGAAAAATCATGCACAAAACATGGGTGGGTCCACCTATGAGTGGGTCCGTACACCAAACAAATTTTTGTCGAGGCGCTACCCCGAACCCCAACAGTGGGGGCTGCCTCCCCCCTTGTGACCCCCCTGCTGTGCCTGGCGCAACGTACAATGTGTGGGGCTAATCGTGGAAAGAATATAACACATACCTAACACAAGGCATCTCATCGCCGCATCTCCATAAAGCTCGAAAGTGTCTTGTTGATCATCTCCATCAAGTGACTCCTTATAAACACACCCCATAAATGTGCTCAAAGGTATGCATCCCATATTGAATCAAAACCAAGACCAATCTTGATCTCATCTCCTCAGTGAAATAGATACTGCAATATCATCGTAGTATGAAGCCTCCAATGAATGCAACTCCATCATTAAATCCCATGAATCATCCTATCCAAAGCATTGGAAAGCATAGTTGTATTGGCCATGAGTGCCACCACAAGTTGTTCTCAGCCCACAAGTCATATGAATGTGCTCATAGGCTACTCATAGGTTTCTCATCCAACCAATGTATTCTTGCTCAAAGTGAAAAAAATCCATCAACCCATCTATAAAATATCTCCATGTAGCACCAACAATGGATCATGCTCAAAATCCTTCTCAAAACGCCTACATGATGCTCATAAGTAGCACCTAGTAGGTGCAGTTGCATAATGTCTCCACATAATGTCCTCCCATGCCCTCATGTCAATGTACATGACTTTGGCTTCCCATGTCTCCATCAAGAGTAGACTCATATCAACACTAGTCATCATCATGCGCATAATGTATAGGTTAATTTCTCTCGGTCACTTCTACCATCATCATCATGAGTATTTCCTTCAAGTATTCTCCCCAACTAAATGTGAACAAAGAGTTCCTCCTCGGTTGTATGCCATGAAGAAGTCTAGCCAAACAATGTGCCCTACCACCAAGGTAGTCCACGAGTCATGTCAGGCACCTAGCCAATTTCCATGGTGCTAATCATGACCCATATCTATCACAAAGATCTTCTATTTCCACCCTTGGCCTTGGAATTGGAACCTACTGGAGTGAGGTCACAAATATCCCTATTAACATCTACAACAAGAATACTCCTTGCTTTTCCAATGTACAAGGTTACATCATAGTCATCCAAGGAAAGGTCTTCCATGGTATTGGCAAAGAAGTCATATTCTTGCTCATCCTTGCATATGGTCCATCTCAAAATTGCCCAATTGAAACACAATTCATATGTTCATGAAGACTCCCTAGGCGATTTTCCTCAATCTTGATCAATGTATATAATGCTTCTAATCTTGTTACCACCTGCTCATCAAGTTCCTCCTCAATCATTGTAATTTCTGCAACATTTTCATGTGGTTCATCCACCAATGCCTGCAATGTGCTTGGTCCAGGTTAAAACTTTTCCACAAGTTCTTCCTTGATCATATCTACATCATCAATATCCTCTCGAGAATAATCCATCACTAATGCTTGCAATGTGCTTGGCCCTGATCCAACCTATTCATCAAGTTCATCCTTGACTTCTATCATATCTACAACATCCTTGTGAGAATCATCCATAACAAATGCTTGTAATGTGCTTGTTCCTGGCCCAACTTGTTCATCAATTTCTTCCTTGACTTCAATCACATCTACAACATCATTTTATTCAGCCATAGTGGGCTTCATGCCACCATGTTTTATCTTTCCAATGTATCTAAGTTTGAGAAGCTTATCAAGTAACTTCCTTTGATCTTCTTCCGCCTTGTCCATTTCTACTCAAATAATTTTCACTTTCTTCATAAGTTGAAAGATTTCATCTTTGTTCATGTTAGATGTCCTCTTGCACAATGTATCAATGGTTTGACTTGTCTCATCAAAATCCTATTCTACTTCCTTTGACTTCTCTTTAATTTCTTTAAAGTTCATTTCCAATTAAACAAAATCATCCATCAAGATTCAATACCACCTACAACACTACAAATTTATCCCCCCTCAATAATAAAAGATCCCCAAAAAGGAATCTCTGATACCAAATGTCATGTCCCTATACATGTGGTAGCTCCCAACCACTCTATAAACTTGTGCGGCACTACCTTATTTTTCTCTTTTCAAATACTCAATAAGTAAACTACACCTAACTCAACACTTATTTAATTACTACTACAAAGTGTTATTCTATGGAAATAAAACAACAATAAACATCGATATCAAACCACATGAGTGCCCATGCATACGAGGGTGGGGCAGCTCCCATTAATAAGTCTGCCCGATATTATTTTTCAATAAAAATGTACAATCTACAATAATTATACAACCAAGCCCACATAACCAATTCATGCTTCTTGCTAAATGTTCTTATACCTTGGTCTAGCCTCAACAACTTCCCAAAAATACAAAAAATCCAAAGGAACCCCAAAATTCTCTTTTAGAACATGTTTCTCAAGTTTGGAAAAATTCTGGTTTAAGTGGGTCACTCGGGTCATAGATGCCCTCCTCACCCTGAATGCGTTTCTGCACACGGGTCACCCAGGTCATGGTCTGCATGCGTTTCCTGAATGTGTTCAGGTCACGTTCGACCTAAGCCAACCCTAATGAAGGACCTCTATGTCTTCAAACACTGTTCCACACGTCCTAAACGCGGACGTGTTGCACGAACCCAACTCGACTTGAACACACCCACCCTGAAAATTGTTATGCATGCGTCTTGTAGAAGGGACCTGACTCGACCCTTCCCTAAACACTATTTTTTCACATGCCTTATGAAAGGAACCCAACTCCACTTGAGGGTGAACAATGAATGTGTTTTTACCTAGCTTGACCCAGACTCCATTTCTTTGTTGCGGCTTCGCCCTCCACCCTTTACCTTTGTTCTAGCTCATGCCTTAGCTTTCTAATGGTGGAATAAATAATATGTTGATGTCCTTCTTGCTTTGATTTATCATCCATTGCACGTCCTCCTTTTATATGTGCATTTTCCCACACATTACTTCCATGGGTGTGGCTTGACCCATATAAGGCCGACCCACTAAATGCCCATAAAGCCTTGGTTACAATGTGACATTTCCTCCTTAACGTTAGCTTGCCACCATGGCCAGCCTATAAACCTCCAAGCCAACACTTAGCCATTTTTGGACGTGTTTATGCACGTTGCTCCTAAATGTCACACGGTCACCATGATAATGTTACATTATAGCCAAATGCTATTTTCGTCTGTTCGTGTACCCATCTAACCTTTCATTGAAGTTTTGGTTGTTTTGTCAACCATCGTTGGTCACATGTCCACCAAATGCGTGCAACACCCTCGGTCATAATCCTCGACTCATGGGTCTTATAGGGGTGGTTTCCATTGTGGAAGACGTATACTTCAGTGGTGCCCATTGAGCAGGGACATGGAAACCTTATATTTCACACAGTTGGGTGTCTTTCGTCACAGAAGGGTGAGGAAACCCAACCTTCCCCGCACTTGGATGACTTCTGTCGTGACGAGGCATGAAAACCCCAAGTTCCTGAGAAAGACCAGGGAAGCAATTTCCATCACGCCATAAAATGGAAGCCCCAAGTTTGTCAAAATTGGGAATTTCTTTGTCATGCCACGTAATGGAAACCACGAATTCCATAAACTTGGGCAATTTCAATCATGCCGCACCATGGAAACCCAAGTTCCCTACACCAGGGCTATGGTTTTCATCAAGGTGGGAGATGGAAACCATAACGTTCCCGTAATTAGGCAGTTTCCTTCATGCCATGAAATATAAGCCCCAAAGTTTGACAGAATTGGGTTGTTCTCCATCGTGCAGCGACATGGAAACCCATTTTCCTCGCACCAAGGCCATAGTTTCTATCATGTTGGGACATGGAAATCCCCGAGTTTCTCAGAATTGCACAACTTCCATTGTGCCGCAAAAAATTGAAAACCTTGAGCTCTGCAGACTCAAGCGGAAATTTCTATTGCCCTGTGACATGGAAAATCGAAGTTCTCGATACTTGTGCAGTAATTTTAACTGTGGCATGGTATGGAAACCCCAAGTTCTGCATACTTGGGCGGTGGTTTATATCAAACTGCCGCATGGAACCCCTAAGATCATAATTTTTAGGTTGCGGATTCCATCACGATGGGACCCGAGAACCATAGGTTTCCCAGAATTGGGAAATTTCTTCCATGCCACAAAATGGAAACCCCAAGTTTCTCTAAATTGGGCTAGTTTTATGTCGTGTGGAAAAATGGAAAACCCCAAGTTTCATTGACTTGGGTAGCAGGTTTGTATGCGCCATGACATGGAAAAAACCTCATGATCCCAGGAGGCTTGGGCCACAGTTTCGAAACACCACCAGTTCCCTAGACTCGGGTGGAGGTTTCCATTATCATGAAAACCCCAACTTCCATGCATCGGGGATTCCATGAAAACACTGTGTTTTGACTGTGTCATAAAATATGGAAACCTGTGGTTTTCATCAGGGACGAGACATGGAAACCCTAAATTTCCCATGCTTGGGTGCGTCCTCAGCCATGTGCTACAAAATTGAATCCCAAAACCCCATTTTCCCCGGACTTGGGCGATGGTCTTTCCTGTGACGCGACATGGAAACTCCAATTTCCCTAGCGTGTTTCCCTCATGGGTGCAAGAGGATAGGAGAACCCCAAGTTCCACAGGCTTAGGCTAGTTTTACACCATGCCGTGAAATAGAAGCACACCCGCCATGTTCCCCGGACTTGGGCGACAGAGCTTTTGGCCATGCCGCGACATGTAACCACCAACCACAAGTTCCACAGAATGGAGATCTCTCTCACGTCCATGGCATGGAAACCCCTAATTTCTTTCCCCCAAGAAAGAAATGCATTTTTGAGATGGGTACAAAAGAAATGATGTTTGAATGAAGGACAGGGGGGAAAAGGTGCAACACCTATAGTTGTCCAAATTTCAAATAGAGGAACAAGAGCGAAGCTCCAAATCGAGGTGACCAAGGACTGAATCTCAGTGGATCATGGTAGCAAGGCCACTCTACCACTTATAATACCCCATCATGTATTTAAGTCATCTACAAAGGATTCTTCTCAATTACCATTTGAACCTGAACTTCAAAGCTACCTCGACTGAGATGCTTCACGATCACGTTTTGAAAATGACATGGGCCCCTGGGGGCAACAAAGTGATTCCCCTACTGTGGGTCAAGATACAGTTGAAGAGTGACATGCACTGCTTCTAGCATGGATTCTAAATTAGAGGCCTTCATTCATAATCTGACACACGGTAGCTTTGCACCACTGGCTTTTCAACCAAGCATGATGACCAATTGTGTGAATCAACGATTCCTCTCATTCTAAGTTGAATTAAAATTGTGGTGCAGTTCATCACTAGGGTAAAACTAACCTGTCTCATTATGGTTTAAACACAACTCACGTTCCCTATTGGTGGGTGAGAAATCCAACACTTGGTGAATTCTACTTCAAAATGATAAGAAGAGTCAACATTGAAGGATCAAAAAGAAACTTTGCTATGAACGCTTGGCTTCCACAAGCCAATTATCCATGTGGCAACTTTTCTGACACCTCTAGATTTAAATTCTAAAAGTATAAAGGATCAATATGCCACGCTTTCATAGTTTATATTTTTATTGAAAAATAAAATCAAATGAGCTTTTACCCTTTTGTTCCACACAAGAATTATGTTCTCATTGAGCTCATCTTAGGACACCTGCGTTATCCTTTAAAAGTTGTGTCACCCCAGCCAAACTCCCCACTTGACAATGTCTCTCACTTGGATTGAGCCACTGAAACGTGCCTTAAGGCCAAAAATAGGGGAAGTGCCCCATCTCCACCCCACGGAATAGGTAATATAACGTTAAAAGTAGTGGTATTTCACTTGCGTCCAAATGACTCCCATTTATTCTACACCTCTCAAGTCATTTCACAAAGTCAAACTAGAGTCAAGCTCAATAGAGTCTTCTTTCCCTGTTGATTTTTCCAAGCTCGTTCCCTTCTTTGTGGTTTCGCTAGATAGTAGATAGGGAAAGTGGGAATCTTGTTAATCCATTCATGAAAGTCACTAATTATATGACGAGGTGTTTGGCTACCTTAAGAGAGTCATAGTTACTCTTGGAATTTACCTGTTCTTGGTTGAATTTATTTTAATTCATACTCAAATCGCATTGTGTCAACATCCGCAGGGACCATTGCAATGTTTTTTTATTAAACAATCGATTTTGAATCGATTGTTCGCCGCCTAGGGAAAAGCCCCCATGAGGGGGCATTCTACACCTGTAGCCCAATTTACACACGATTTCCCACCCTCTCCATGAGATCAGCTAAGGAAAATTGCTGACAACCCATGAGCTAAGGATGCAAAACCGTAGACCCAGCTCTCAAAATAAATCCTTTTCCGGAAGTTACAAATCCTTTTTTGTGACTTCCCTTACCTACATTATTCTATTGACCATATTTTGTTCACCTTGGAGACCTGATGCGGTTATGAGTACGATCAGGCATGAACGGTACTCGGTCCTCCGTATTTTCAAGGGATGCCAAGGGCACACCAGACACCACAAGGCATGCAGTGCTCTTCCAGCCGTTGGACCCTATATCCGGGTGAACCAATTCCAGGGTGGGAAAGCTATTAAAAAGAAAAGATTACTCTTCTTGGGGCCCCCGATGACATCTCCAGATTTCCTAACGTTGTTTCTCACTGTCATGTCCCAGTTCAAGAATATTAAACCAATTCCCTTTCGATGCTCGTGAAGAGTGCACACTTGATACAAGGCTTCCCCCATATCTTAGGATTTTCTAACCCATGTCCAAGTGTTGTTTGCATGGAACCTTTCCCCACTTCAGTCTTAAAATTTATCATTTGTATATTTTCTACTACCATCAACTTCTGTGCCGGGGGCTGATCCACCCAAGCTCATGCCCAAGGTTTCTCAACGACCCCCACGTCCTCCTACTCATCAACGCTAGGAAATTTCTTTGATGGTTAATTATAGGTTGCGTGATTCAGCGCCATCCATTTTTGGGGCTAGTTGACTCGGCAAGTGAGTTCTTACACAATCCTTAGGATATTTTTACTTCCATGACCACTGTCTTGTTGTCTTAATCAATAAAAAAAAAATTGGGATCTAGGTTAGCATGAAATTTAGCATCGTAACTCAACTTTTGGTTCATCCCACATCACCAATTCTGCTTACCAAAAATGGCTCACTAGGACCTCTTGATTCCATGGCAGGGCTTAATGGAGAAGCCACAACCTCTTACCTATTTAAAGTTTGAGAATAGGTCGAGGGAGTTATGCCCTCGATGCCTCTAATCATTTTCTTTACCCGATAAAACTTGTGCGCGAGCTCCAGCTATCCTGAGGGAAACTTCAGAGGAAACCAGTTACTAGATGGTTTGATTAGTCTTTCTCCACTATACCCAAGCCAGATGAACAATTTTCATGTCAGTATCACTACGAGCCTCCACCATAGTTTCCACTAGCTTTGCCCTTCTTAGGCACAGTTCACCATATTTTGAGTCCCAACAGGTATGCTCGCACTTGAACCCTTCACATAAGCTCAAGGTCAGTATACGGTGCATGCCCCACAGAGTGGGAATCATGCCTGTGAGCTTCCTTGCACCTCATAGGTTTTCAAATCTACTGACTCGCACACATCTTAGACTCCTTGGTCCGTTTTTAAAGACGGGTTGAATAGAAAGCCTACCAACCAACAACATTGTTGGACATTAGGTTCAATTCTCCTCATGTGTTTCACGACATGTACTAACAGCCTCTCGTGGATCCTAACTCTAGTGATTGTAGTGGAGACTAATGCCTACATGTTTTGGTCTAATGAAAATTGTCATTCCAACAATTGGTATCAGAGCCACAGGTCTCAAGTTCAAAACTCACCAAGATCGTTTTGGGGGGGGAGATTTTTTGAAAATCGGTTCAACACTCCCCGTTTGTTTCACGACATGGACTAGCCTCCTCTTGTGCAACCCAAATTTGGTGATTGTAGCGGAGACTGATGCCTGCGGGTTTTGGTATAATGAAAATCGTGATTCCAACAACCACTAGCATGCAGGTGCACACATCCTGCCAGAAGGGCGTGTGTTTCATTCCTCAACCACCCCAATGACAAACCGACAGGTGGTAATCCACCCACACTTGTGACAATGCAACAGCCCGTGTTGGTTTGAACCTCAGGTCAAGCGTCGGACTAGCCTGTGTCATTCAACATATGACCAAGATACATCAACAACCTCCATCTGCTTCCCTCCAAACAATTTCAAGAACTCTTTAACTCTCTTTTCAAATTCCTTTTCATATTTCCCTAGTGGTACTTGTTCGTTATCAGTCTCTCGCCTGTGTTTAGAATTGGACGTAATTTAGCACCCATTAGGGCTACATTCCCAAACAACCTGACTCACAGACAACACCTCATGATGCGGCAGGGTCCGAGCCCAACGAGGCTCTCACCCTCTCAGGTGCCCCCTTCCAAGGGAGTTGGCCTAGGTCTACCACTAAGGACACTTATATAGACTACAGTTCAGGTGACACGGGCACCATATTTTCATGCTAGGCTCTTCCTGGTTCTCTCGTCACTACTATGGGAATCCTTGTAAGTTTATTTTCCTCCACTTAATTATATGCTTAAACTCAGCATGTGTTCTAGAGTGAGATGAGGTCACAAGTTGGAGCTAAATATGCCCTACCCAATGGGAGGACAAGATAAAGCAAAGCAAGCTCCAAGGATGCCATGCAAAGCTCGCATCAGCTAGAGGTGAATGCCCAACCAAGGGGACAATATCATTGCTTGCTGAAGCATGCCACAAAACATTGCTTGCCACATTTTAGCCAACCACACTGCTTTGGGCACGGATGGACACCTCTGTTGTGCCCTAACATATTTCAAGGAGCGTGTTTGATTGGTATGTGATGCCTAGATAGATGTGCCCTTGACTGAAGCCTCGGGCACAAATTGTGTTCAAAAAATAGATGATTCATGGGATTCTTCAATTCACACTAATTATCACATTTTGCTACATTCTTTGTTGTAACAAGAGCCGAGATGTCTATTTCTGAAATTCGTTTCCATGTGTTACGAAAAAATCACACACCCAGGAGAAATGGATAAAATCCAACCCAACATACAATGCATCGCAACAAGCAACATGCCCCCTTCCACCTTATTACAACTGCACTCCATAACCCAGTCAATAAAGGTAAGGCTCAAACAAGCTCTATGGACCCCATGTGTTTGCAAAAAGGGGGGAACTACAAGGAACGATGATCGAGAAGGACTAGGTTGGCCAACGCAGGAGTTCCCGCTACTTTTCATCCTTCTCGAAGATCCAACTGCAACAGTTCCCCCCTTTCTCCATAAAATTCCTGAGGGCCGATAAGAGGAAGGGAAGGGGGAAAAAACATATATTCATATAGTAGAAAATAATGAGAAGGTTTCTCCCACCCCCTCTCAAGGGAAATCTCAAGCAGATAAATAGGAAGATATTTCCAAACCTCTTGCCTTTTCAAAAAAGGTAGAATTGTAAATAAAAATGACGAAGAAGGAATAGGGTGGCCACCTCGAAACTCGCACTTCTTTTTGTCCTTCACTACAACTCCCCCTTTTTTCTCTGTAAAGATAGGGGCCAAAACGAGGAAAGTAAGAAAAAAACATGAAAGAAAGAGAAAAAATATTTTCCACTGGCTCAAAGGAGGAGGCTCAAATAGATAAAAAACTTCTTGAGCCCCACGCCCTCGCAAAAGGCTGGAATAGAAAGGAATGTCGAATAGGAAGGACTAGGGTGGCCACCCCAGGAGCTTGCACTACTTTTTCATCCTTCCTTAAATGCCAATCCACAACAATTCGCCCTTTTCTCTATAAATCTAGGGACATAAATGAATCACATGGGGATTCCCAAACACAGTACAAGCTTTCCAAGCCCTGTTCCTTAGCATAAATGGGGGAACTGCAAGGAACGATAATCGGCAAGGACTAGGGTGGCCAAACCAAGATTTCACACTGATTTTCATCCTTCTTAGACACTTACCCACAACAATTCCCACTTTTTTCCATAAAGCTAGGGACCAAAAGTGAAGAAAATGACATGAAAGAAAGAGAAACCAAACATCACCAACATAACACTCCCGACAAAAATCTAATTTGGGAGAAAGGGGGCCATATTTCAAGAAACTCTACCAAAACAGAGGGCCACCACCATGCGAGTAGATGTTGGCTTAACCAAAAATAAAGAAAGAAAATAAACCAATAAAAACCATCCCACCTTTTCACACCCTTCCACATACATCACGACACAACATCCTTTATATCTACACAACATAACAAGTTGAAATCAAACAACCAAGAAGACAAGTGAAAAAATAAATTTTACCACTAGAAAAGCCGGGGGCCATGACAAGACGAATGTATAGAGCACGGTACTACTGAAAGGTAAATGACCCCCCGACCCACAGAAGGCTTCAAACAAAAATTGTACTAATAGAAAATCCACCCCTCAATTGCACCCCTTTGTGTACAGAACACCCAATAACCTTTCTAGCCAAAAATTCAAGTGGGGCCAAACAACTGAACTCCAAAGAGGAGTTATCGTAGATTGAAACTCAATACCAAATAAAGACAAAGGACACAAATACAAGAGTGGGGAAATTTCAAACCCTAAAAAGAGGAAATACCCCAAAATTCACACCACATTGCTATTGCAACAACCGACACATCTAAGAAATGACCAAGTCGTGCAAAAAACCCACAATACAAATGGAGAAACAAGGACATAAACTGATCCTACATTACTTGGAAGGGGGAGTGGCTCAATAAAGGACGAGGAATTCCCTCAACAACAAAGGCATGAAAAAATAATGCTACCTCATGCCCATTGACGGGAAACTTTCAATTTTCATGGAGCTCGGCCCAAGGGAGGGATTTTTCATTAAGTAGAACCAACCCTTCCATGTGGGCATATCAAGGAATATTCAAGAGGACTAGGGTGGGAAGCCCAAAGGATTGCACCAATCTTCATCCATCCCATATTGACCCCACCACGATATTTTCCCCTCACGAAAGGGTTGAGGTAGAAATCGCACGCACAACCACTCCCCTGAACCAACCACCAAAACAAAATCTCGCCCAAGAAACACATCAACCACCATTACCGCCCTTTGGAGAGAACCAACTATGGAGGCCCACATCTTGCAATTAATAAAATATCGAGCACCGCTACTATGAATGAGTCTGAATTTTTCCATTGTATTTCACAAGCACCTCAATTGCAAAAACCATGCCTGACCGAACATACTATTGGAGAGGGGGCTCCTGAGAAATGATCTTCCAAACCCCATACAAAAAACACATTAGGGGAAAGAATAACAAGGGATGGGACAAGCACAAGCATCACTTGCAAGTACAGGAAACAACAAGCATGAAATCAAAATAGGCAACTTATAATGTTGCAAGTCTCTTTCGCAAGAGGCACCACCTTCACAAACATCAAACCCGCTCTCCTAGATACACACCACACAGGCCTATATTACAATCAAAACCCAAACAAAATAAAAGAAAAACCCCACTATTAATGATCGTACTGCAGGTTCAGCTATGGTAACATTGTTATGACTTCTGTTTCCTCTAAATTATAAGGTTCAAAGAACTTCTCACGACGACGACGATGGCGAACCACTCTCATCGACGCAATCCAAACACTTCACTAGACTAAATAGGTAGGAGTGATGGGTAGTGTGTACAACGGGTAGGGACATATTCAACATGATTTGATGGCATGCGCTTACTAGGAATTCCTTGTTGAAGACCAATAATTGCAATGGTATATCCCCATCACAATCTAATTTGAGAATATTTCTTGATCCTCTCGAACCAGGAAGAAAAACTCGTTGGTTTCATCAGTGTAGCACGTGTGTGGCCTAGAACATCTAAGGGAATCACAGACCTATCATTGCCTCAAAATGCCATGGCGTAAACTGCCATATTTTATCTAAGAAGTTAGCTGCAAAGGGGAACCTCCTCGTAGTTAGTTAGAAGGTTGAGCTCTCGTTCGTTATCAAAATTAACCAAACAAATCACTCTATCAACTAAGAAAAATTATGTAGCACCACCCATAGAATCAAGAAAGAGCTCTCAACCTATCAATCCTTACTATGTCTCGACCTAGTAAGTTTCCCCGTGTTGAGTCAAATTAAGCCGCAGGCTCCATTCTTGGGCGTGCCCTTCCGTCAATTCCTTTAAGTTTCATCCTTGTGACAATAATTCCATCGAAACCCAAACACTCTTATTTCTTAGAGGGTGTTGCCGGATTCCTTAGAACAGCATCCACCGATCCTTGGTCGGCATTGTTTATGGTTGAGACTAGGATGGTATCTGATTGTCTTCGAGCCCCCAACTTTTGTTCTTTATTAATGAAAACATCCTTGGAAAATTACTTAACAGTGCTCCTTCTTTCATAAATCCAAGAATTTCACCTCTGATAATAAAATACAAATGCCCCCGAGAGTCCCTATTAATCATTACTTTTGTCTCGAAGGCCAACACAATAGGACCAAACTCCTATCAAGTTATTCCATGCTAATGTATTCAGAGCATAAGCTTTCTTTGAGAATTCTAATCTTTTCAAAGTAATAGTGCCGGAGCTGCGACCCAACCAGTTAAGGCTAGGAGAATGCTGCCAAAAAAAGGGACAGAAGGGCAGGTGCACACCAAGTAGGCAGACTGACCTTTATGACCCAAGATCCAACTATTAGATTTTTAACTATAACAACTTAAATAAATGTTATTGGAGCTCAAATTACCATGGATATTGGCACTAGACTTTCCCTTCAATGGATTCTCATTAAGCGATTTAGATTGTAATCATTCCAATTACCAGAATCACTGAGTCCAGTACTATTATTTATTGTCACTACCTCCCCATGTCAGGATTGGGTAATTTACGCCCCTGCTGCCTTCCTTGGATATGTTATTCATTTCTTAGGCTCCCTCTTTAAAATCGAACGTTAATTCTCCGTCACCTGTCACCACCATGGTAGGCCTCTATCCTGCCATCGAAATTTGATAGGGTAGAAATTTGAATGAAGCATCTCCAGCACAAGGGATTTCTGATCCATCGAGTTATCATGATTCACTAGAGAAGTGGGCAAGCCCGTGTCGACACTTTATCTAAAAAATTAATCTCTTCCATATTTGAGACAATCATATGAATACTGGCATGATAAAATAGGTAGAAATCTCTATTATAAATGCTACCCTGACCTCCCCCCCCCCGCACAATGAGGCCACCTAGGAGCTCACCCGGTCAGTAGCAACATCAGACCTCAATTTTTTGATCGCCTGTAGCACCCTCAATGCAAAATGCAAAGGAACGAAATAAAACAAGAATTACTGAGCCTAAAAATTCTCTTAAAAATCCACCCACCCTCCCCACGCCGCACAGAGGCCACCTAGGATTCCACCCGGCCAACAGGAACAGTGGACCTCGATTGCTTGATCGCCCATGACAACATTGATGTGAAGGAAAAGGAAGAAAATAAATTCAAATCAGGATGCTCGCTGCAAAAGGCATGAACATTTTCAAACAGGAAGAGGGATCAAGTAGCCCCGCACCCCACACACCCTACGTACAAGAAACCTATGAGATTTCCCCACCAAATTACCAACTTGATAATGAATAATTTTCACCTTCATCCACCTCCACATAGAGGAGGGATGTCGAAGCATTCCACCTTGAAGTTCTCATTCAAGATATAGACCCCACCAATAATGTAGCAATCCTCCTCCAAATTGGACCATAATCGCATACGCAATCAAAAAAAGAAATACCCATCACCTTGTGTCTCAACATTCCAAGCCACTAAATTCTACTATGCATGAAAGATGAAAGAAAAAATCTGAGCACTTGATCAAACATATGGGCCGCCACATCTATCAAAAACTCAAAGCCAATGCAAGGATAGATGAAGTGCACTCTAAAAGGTATTCCAAACCTTAATTTTACAACAAGAAGAACCGCTCCTCACATCGCCCAATGGAGAAAGCAAGCAAGAGGGGTAGCTTACAATGAAAACCCTTCCACATTCCTCTTAAATGTATGTATCTCAACCCACAATGCTGACATAGAAAGAGTACAAGCAAAATAAACCTACACCATAAAGAGCCAAACAATGAAGAGGATAGTCATCTCAAGGAGCCACACACAACATCCCATCCAATTCTGAGAACACAGAGCGAAAGGGGAATTGTTCACATATTCCTCCAAGGATGAGCATGGCCAACATTACCTCTCATGTGCCTCCAAGTGGGGATGGAGAGAATATGAAAGTTAGCCACTCTACAAATGACCCAAGGCCATTCTTTAGGCACACCCAAACAATAAACTCAATTACCAACCCACCTTTCACACAAAATTATAACCCCTCCCCCCACCAAAAGGGAAGGAGGTGAAAAATATAGCAAAGATCTAACTTCATGGAGCCAACTAGAGAAAATCCAACCTCTCCCACCAACCAAAAAGGGAGGAGGTGAACAAT
This sequence comes from Pinus albicaulis, assembly GCA_034641835.2. Lineage (NCBI taxonomy): Eukaryota > Viridiplantae > Streptophyta > Pinopsida > Pinales > Pinaceae > Pinus > Pinus albicaulis. The sequence continues at coordinate 829,396,242 of CM076580.1, forward strand.
ATAGAAAAGAGAAAATTTCAATGGAGCTAATGAGTGACCAAGGAGCATAAGAGAAACATAGACGGGAGGCCAGTCATCTCAAGGAGCCACACACAACAACCTCATCCAACTATAAGCACACGGAGGGAAAGGGTAACTATGTTCACATATGCCTCCCAAGACAAGCATGGAAAACATTACCACTCATGTGCTACCGAGTGGGGATGGAGAGGAGTTTAGAGTTGGTGACCCTCCAAAACACCCAAGGAAATTTTTCAGGCACGCCCTAACAAAAATTTCAATTACCGACCCAAATTTCACATAAAAATCTGACCTCCTACCCCCAACCAAAAAGGGAGGAGGAAAAAACTATAGAGAAGAGTTGATTTCAGCGAAGCTAATGAGAAACCAAGGGTCTTGAGAGTGACATAGGCAGGCAGCCAATTGTCTGAAGGAGCAACATAGAGAAACCCCATCTGACTCCGAGAACACAGAATGGAAGGGGAAGTTTCTTCACATATGCCTCCCAGGATGAGCATGGACAAAATTACTCCTCTTGTGCTACCGAGTGGGAATGGAGAGAAGATGAAAATTGGCGACCCTAAAATTGACCCAAGGCCATTCTTCAGGTGAAACTGAACCAAAAAATCAATTACCAACCCACCTTTCACAAGAAAATCCAACACGTGCCCCCACACCAAAAGGGAAGAGATGAAAAATATAGCAAAGAGTCAATTCCAATGAAGTGAAAGAGCCACCAAGCGACATGAGAGTGACATAGATAAGAGCTAATTTATATAGAGTAAATGAGAGACCAAAGGCCACGAGAGGGGCATGGCGAAGATCTGATTGCAATGAAGAAAATGAGTGACCAAGGGGTATAAGAGAGACATATGGTAGGTGGCCATTCACCTCAAGGAGCCACACAAAACAACCCCATCCAACTCCTAGAACACAGAGAAGAAGGGGAAGTTTGAAACATATCCCTCCCAAGATGAGCATGGTAAAAAAAATACTACAAATATGCTACCAAGTGGGGATGGAGAGAAGAAATTCGGTTACCCTACAAATTACCTAAGTCCACTCTTCAGGCACACCCGAACAAAACAACTCAATTACCAACCCACCTTTCACACAAAAAGCCAACCCTTACCCCTGACCAAAAAGGGGATAGCTGAATGACCAAACGAAGGCATAAGAATGTGCACAAGGCTCCCTAATAGTCACAACTTAGCAAATTTGATAAGCTTGCCCTGAAACAAAATGACCCAAACTGAATGTGTTTCATGAGGAGCCCTCACATGGTGTGCCTGATCGAACGAAGGCACAAAGGAGCAAACAACAAACCGATCGCACAAACGTTCACAAGGCACTCTTGTTGTCACAAATTAGCAAATTTTGTATGGCCACCCTCAAATTAAATGACCCAACCCGAAGGTGTTTAATCGGGTGCCCTCACACGGCACAAGAGGGTGCACCCAACTGAACAAAGGCACAAGGAAGCAAATGGAAAATGGGTCGTACAAACGTGCACAAGGAACCTGAGTGGTCAAAAATTAGAAAATTTGATACAGCCACCCTTCAATGAAACTACCCCACCCGAACGCATTTCATCAGGTGCCCTCACATGGCCCAAAAAAATGAAGGGACAAGGGAGCAAATGGAAAACGTGCCACACGAATGTACACAAGGAACCCATGAGGTCACAACTTAACAAATTTGATACTGCCACCCTCAAATGAAACGATCTGACCCAAATGTGTTTTATCGACGCCCTCACACAACATGATAGGGTGCACATAACCGAACGAAGGAAAAAGGGAGAAAGTGGCAAATAGGCCGCATGAACATGCACAAGGCACTTGGGTGGTCATAACTTAGAAAATTTGATACAATCGCCCTGAAACAAAATGACCTGAACCAAATGCATTTCATTGGGAACCATCCCATGGAAAGAAACAATGCACTTGACTGAACGAAGGCGCAAGGGAGAAAATGGAAAACAGGCGGCATGATCATGCACAAGGCACCCAGATAGTCACAAGTTAGAAAATATGATATGACTGACCTCAAATGAAAAGACTCGACCCAAACACGTTTCTTCGGGTGCCCTCACATGGCATGGCTGTTATGAAACCAACTCCAAAAAGAGAAGAAAATAGATATGAATTCCTTAGAAATAAGCCACTTCGAGGGAGAAACCTCTAATACATTACATGAATTAAAAATTCTTGAATGATCCGAATTAGAAAACCTCCTTTCTATATATAGGAGTCCATGGGGCCCAATGTAATCCTAGTGGGGCCATAACATAATCCTAGCCGACCTAAAAATAATAATTTAAGGGCACAATAATAAAAATATGGGGGTTACAAGGGTACAATAATAACAATAAGGGGGTTACACTAACAACAATAAGGGACTATACATGCCCCTCTCCTTAAAAAAAGTGTTGTCCTAAATGCTTGAATAGCTCTGGGTGCTTCTGTATAAAATTCTCATCCTCCCATGTAGAATCTTCAGTGGGTAAGTTCTTCCACTTGATGAGATACTCTGAAATTGATTGATTCCATAGCTTTCAAGTTCTTGTTTCCGTGACCACTTCAGGTTCCAATATGATTTTTCCTTCCTCATCAAGTTCTGGCAATATTGTTTGAACTGGAATATTTTCACCTATAACCTTCTTTAAGCATGAAACATGGAAAACTGGATGTACTCGCGAAGAAGCAGGAAGCTCCAATTTGTATGCCATAGTACCAATCTTTTGCAACACCTTGTAAGGACCATAGTACTTTGGTGATAATTTATTATCCTTCTTAGCTTGCTTGGGGGACATTTGTTTGTATGGTTGTAGCCATAAAAATACCCAGTCTCCTACATCAAAACTTCTCTCATTGCGATGTTGATTTGCCTATTGTTTCATTTGATTTTGTGCCAAATTCAGGTTGTCCTTTAAGAGTTGGAGAACTTCTTGTTGATGCTCGATGTGATATTCCACTGCTTGAACCTTCGAATTTTCTCTTAAAGGTGATGTGATGGATGGTGGATGATATCCATAAAGTGCCATAAATGGGGTCATTTTTTCTGCAGTATGGAAGGAAGTGTTATACCACCATTTAGCTAGAGGTAACCACTTGACCCATTGTGTTTGTTTATCAGATACAAAACAACAAATATATCCTTCAAAACATTTATTTACTATCTTAGTTTTACCATAGGATTGAGGATGATAAGATGAGCTATGTGCTAATTGAGTACCCAAACAAGAAAATAACTCTGTCCAAAAATTTCCAGTAAAAATGGGATCTTTGTCGCTCACAATAACCCTTGGGTTTCCATGTAGCTTTTGATAAATGTAGTAGCAACTGTAGTTGCTTTAAATGGATGAGATAATGCACAAAAGTGTGAATACTTGGTAATTCTATCAACTACCACCATGATGACACTCTTTCCTTCATACTTAGGTAAAACTATGATAAAATCCATTGAAATCTCCTCCCAACGTTGACTTGGAATGGATAAACGTTGTAGAAGACCCAGGGTCTTAATTGTCTCAACTTTATTTTGCTGGCAAACCAAAAATTCCGCCACAAAATTTTGAATATCATATTTAAGGCCATCCCAAAAAAATTATTTCTTCACCCTGTGGTAAGTTTTTAAAAATCTTGAGTGTCCTCCTAAAGGAGAAGTGTGCAATTCCAAAAGAATCTTTTGTTGTAGTTGGGAATTATTAAAAAGATATAAGCGATCTTTGTACCATAAGGAATCATTTTTCCAACTAAATGTATCAAATGTACTAGGATCTTGCTGCAACTTTTGAATGAGTGTCCACACTTCTTCATCCCTCTTTTGTTCATCTCTTGCTTTGGTTATCCAATCTGGTTGGATAATAGAAATGGCACAAAGAAATGCTTCCACCTCTTCATTCTTTCTTGAGAGTGCATATGCAACAACATTTAACTTCCCTTTTTTGTATATTATTTCAAAGTCATAACCCAACATTTTTGTGACCCATTTTTTCTATTCTTCTAAAGATAGTCTTTGTTCCAAAAAGTGTTTAAGACTATCATGATCAGTTTTTACCTTGAAGTGTCTTCCCATTAGATAAGTTCTCCATTTCTTTAGTGCATGCAATATTGCTAATATTTCCTTCTCATAAATAGGTTTCTGTAAATACTTTCCTTTGATTGGACAACTTTTAAAAGCAATGTGTCTTCCTTCTTGCATTAAACAACACCATTTCCATTTCCTGAGGCATCACATTCCACAATAAAGGTTTTTGTGAAGTCTGGCATAGCTAAGAGTGGTGCTAGGCACATTGTCTCTTTAAGATGTTCAAAGGCCTTATTTGCTTTAGGAGTCCATGAAAATGCATATTTCTTTAATAATGTTGTTATAGGTGCTTCTATTCTCCCATAATTATTAACAAACTTTCGATAATACCCTGTTAACTCAATAAATCCTCGCAACTGCTTTATGGTTGTGGGGACTTTCCATTCCTTAATTGATTTAATTTTGTTAGGGTCTACCTTAACACCCTCGTGAGATACAATATGACCTAGATATTCCACCTCTTATAATCCAAAGAATCATTTGGATGTTTTTCATATAATTGTTTCTCCTGCAATAGTTTGAGCACCATGTCAACATGTTGAACATGATCCTTCCAAGACCTATTGTAGATTAGTATATCATAAAATAATACTAGCACAAATTTTCTAGGGAAGGGTTTGAAAATGGAATTCATCAACCCTTGAAATGTATAAGGTGCATTGGTAAGGCCAAAAGGCATGACCAAAAATTCATAATGACCCTCATGAGTTCGAAATGTTGTTTTCGGAATATCTTCAGTCTTCATTCTAATTTGATGATATCCTGAACGAAGATCCAACTTGGCAAAATAAATTGCTCCATGTAATTCATCCAATAATTCATCAATCACAGGAATGGGAAATTTGTCTTTAATGGTGAGCTTATTGAGCTCCCTATAATCCGGACACATTCGCCATGATCCATCCTTATTGTGTACCAATACTACAGAAGCAGAGAAAGAACTTTGACTAGGTTGAATTATACCCGCCTCTAACATTTCTGCAATCATACGTTCAATTTCGCTCTTTTGGAAGTAAGGATATCTATAAGGCCTGATGTTTGGAGGAACACTTCCTCGAATCAAATGAATAGCATGATCATGATTGCAAATAGGTGGGAGTCCTTTGGGAGTTTCAAACACCTTGGAATGATTGTCCAAGACTTGTTGGAGATCTGCAGAAATAGATGATTTTGATGTTGGAACTTCTAGTGATCATAATTGTGAAATTAAGCCTCGTTGTTATTTATTTAGAAGTTTTTTCATGACATTAGAGCTTTTTATCTTTCCTAGCTTCCCTGCAATACCCCATAATTCAACTTCCTTTCTTTTTTGAAAAAAAATTCAAGAAAAGTTCTTGAAAATTAAAGGCTACTGTCCCCAAAGATTGTAACCATTGTACTCCTAGTACAACATCAACACCTCCCATAGGAATGGAAAGCATTGGACTATTCAATACATATTCCCCCATGGTTAGCTTGATATTATGGCATTTTCCAGAGCAATTTATAGTTCCTCCATTTGCAACCATCACTTGACATTCTCGTGCTGGGTATAGGAAACAATTTAATTCCTTGGCTACCTTATAATGAATAAAATTATGGGTGCTACCTGAATCAATCAACACTATTACCCTTTCCTTCTTTATATGTCCTTCTATCTTGAGAGTTTGAGGAGTGGTAATTCCTGCCAGTGCATTACACGATATGGTCGGATTCATTTCTTCCTCTTCTAGGGGTGGTTCCTGGTGTATATCCTCTTCTTGTTCATTTTCTTCTTCTTCTTCACAATCTATGTAAAATAATTTCTTCTCGGCACACTTATGACCTTTAGTGTATTTGCTATCACAACCGTAGCAAAGCCCTTTTGCTCTTTTTTCTTCCAATTGTTGTGGTGTCAACCTTGTAGGTTGTGGAAATCTAGGCGTAGCAACACTTCCTTCTTTATAGAAGTGAGTAGTAGGCTTCCTTGTCGCCATAATTTTACATTCAATTTTTCTTGCCAACCTGAATGCCTTCTCCAATGAATCAGGTTCCAAAACGCGAACTTCATGTTGGATGTTATCCTTTAAAGTGCCTATGAAGAGATCAATCCTGCGTTCCTCTGGAATATCAGTTACCCTTATATTCAATTTTTGGAAGTCCTCAATGTGTTGCCCCACTAAACCCTTTTGTTTGAGATTTATCAATTGGCTAAAGAAGGTGTTGCTCTTTGTACCCTCATAATGTGCTATCATTTCCTCCGTAAAAATTGACCAAGTGACAATTTTTTTACGGGAGCAAAGCCATCGATACCATACAAATGTATTTTGTTCTAAATGTAAAGTTGCAATGCATACCTTTTGTGTGTTTTGCAAATTATGGAGATCAAAATATTGCTCCATCTGTAGTATCCATGTTATAGGATCCTTTCCATCAAACTTCCTCATATCCATTTTTGGAATATGGTGGTTCTTCCCGCCAACATTAGATTTTATGGAATGACGATTAACATTTATTTTGTTCTCATCATGAGTTTCCTCTACTATATTTTCACCATTAGGAAACAATTCTTGTATCAAATTTGTCAAACCTTCCATGTCTTCTTTTAGATCATTATTCATGTTTTCCATTTTGTCATCGATCTTAGCTTCCATGTCATCCATCTTAGATTCCATGCCAACTTCCATGCCATCTATATTAGATTCCATGTCATTATTCAAACCATTCATCTTAGATTCCACGCCTTTCTTCCAACCATCCATCTTAGTTTCCACGCCTTTCTTCCAAACCTCCATAACATTTTTTTTTTCTCTTTGCGAGAGCGAAATTTGTTGCACTTGCTCTTGTAATTTTGATATGTCATGTTGCCATTATTCATCTTCATGAGTAATAGTAGAGCTTTCTAAAGGCTTAATGGGTGTTCAATTCTTTTTAGGGGGCATTTTAGAATCCAATACTGATATCTATTCTACAATATGCCCTTGGAATCAATTCAACTTGATTCTTAAAAAAAGACATATGCATTTCGAAAAAAAAAATACACACCTTTTACTTGCTTTTGAGGAGTTCGATATTGAAATTGAAATATCTCTATAATTTCAGATCCTCAATATTTGAAATTCAGCCTTGTAGAAGCCCTATGAAGCTTCTTTCAAATTCCATAGGTCTAATCTGATTTGGATTCATCAAGACCAATTTATTTTCAATCTCCCATAATGACCCAATTTTGGACTGGTTCAGTAGAGTGAACTTGTATGCTTTTCCACGTGTCACTATTTCCTCCTTTGGCTCTGAGATTGATAGAATGAAAACTATACTCTGTGTACTTGCAGCTACTTTTAACGACATTCCAATCTGATGCTCAGAGAGAGATCTATGAATATTTTCCCACGATCACCTCTTTGAGATGAAATTTAGAAGCCTTAAAAAGCCCTAACTTCCACAGATCATATCTCCGAAAATATTGCGAACCAATATTTGAAATTTTGCAACGATGTTCCTCAGAATTGTAGATTCGCACTCTAAAAATTTAAGCTTCTGAACCTTCCTAGAAAAAATTTATTAAAAAATTACCACGATGACCGGTTTATGTTAAATTCAGGAGCCTACAAAATGACCTAACTTGCACAGAACATATCTCCAAAAGTACTGCGAACCAAGCTCTGAAATTTTGTGAAGATGTTCCTTGGGATTGTTTCTTCACAATCAAAAAATTTCAGATTCTGAACCTTTGTAGAAAAAATGTTATAGAGAAAATTCCACGATGACCTGTTTGGAGCAATGAAACCCTAGAATCTCAAAGATCTGATACCAAATGTTGTAAAACCACCTCCAAAAGGAGAAGAAAAGAGATATCAATTCCTTATAAATAAGCCAATTCAAGGGGGCAACCTCCATACATTACATGAATGAACAATTCTTGGATGATTGAAATTAAAAAACCTCCTTTCTATATATACGATTCCATGGGGCCCAATGAAATCCTAGCCAACCTAACAATAATAATTTAAGGTCACAAAAATAATAATATGGGGGTTACAAGGGTACAATAATAACAATAAGGGGGTTACACTAACAAAAATAAGGGACTATACTAGTAATATAGGGACCTAACAATGGCTGACCAAATGAAGCCACAAGGGACCAAACGGAAAATGGGCCACCTGAACATGCAGAAGGCACATGGGTGGTCACAAATTAGAAAATTTGATACAACCACCATCAAATGAAATGACCTGACCCGAATGAATTTCATTGGGTGCCTTCACACGGCATGACACGGTGTACCCTACCGAACAAAGTCATAAGGGAGAAAACATAAAATGCACTGCACGAATGTGCAGAAGGCACCCGGGTAGTCACAACTTAGAAAATTTGATATGGTTGCCATCAAAATAAGTGACCCGACCCAAATACATTTCATCAAGTGTCCTCACATGGCGCAACATGGCACGCTCAAATGAAATAAGGAACAAAAGAGAAAATTACAAACAGATCGCACGAACGTGCACAAGGTACCCAAGCAGTCACAAGTTAGCAAATTTCATACGACCACCCTCAAACGAAACAAATTGACCCGAACACATTTCATCGGGTGCCCTAAAATGAAATGACCCAACCTGAATGTGTTTCATCTGGTGCCCTCACACGAATCACCTAACAAAAGGAATTCACAAGGGAGCAAATGGAAAATGGGCCGCACGAACGTCCACAAGGTAATTGAATGGTCACAAATTAGCAAATTTGATATGCCTGCCCTAAAAAGAAATGACCCAACTTGAATGTGTTTCCCCAGATGCCCTAAAACAAAATGACCTGATTCGAATGTGTTTCATCATGTGCCCTAAAATGAAATGACCCATCCTGAATGCATTTCATTGGGTGCACGCACACGACGTGACATGGTATGCCCAACTGAATGAAAGCACAAGGGAGAAATTGGAAAACGGATCGCACAAACTTGCATAATGCACCTAGGAAGTCACAACTTAGAATATTTGATACAACCGCCCTAAAATGGAATGACCCGACCTAAATGCGTTTCATCAGGTGCCCTCACATGGTGCAATAGGGCCTGCCCTACCAAACGAAAGAAAAAGGGAGAAAATGACAAACGGGCCGCACGAAATTGCACAAGGCACTAGGGCAGTCACAACTTAGAAAAATTGATACGACCACCCTCAAATTATATGACCCAACCTGAATGCATTTCATCAGGTGCCCTCACACGATGTGACACAATGCACTGGATCGAACGAAGGCACAAAGGAGAAAACAAAAAATGAGACGCACAAATGTGAAAAAGGCACCCGGGCAGTCACAACATTGCAAATTTGAAACGACTGCCATCAAATGAAACACCCTGGCTCAAATGCACTTCATCGAGTGCCCTCAAAATATGCGACATGACCCACCCGAACGAACAAAGGCACAAGGGAGAAAACAAAAAATGAGCCGCACGAACGTGCACAAGGCACCCAGGTGGTCACAACTTAGCAAATTTGATACAACCACCCTCAAATGAAACAACCCAACTCGAACATGTTTCATTGGGTGCCCTCATAGAGTGTGACACGGCCTACCCAACTGAACAAAGGCACAAGGGAACAAATGGAAAATGGGCTACACGAATGTGCATAATGCACCCAGGCAGTCACATCTTAGAAAATTTGATATGAATGCCCTTAAATAAAACGACCTGACCCGAACGTGTTTCATCAGGCGCCCTCAAATGAAATGACCTGACCCAAATACGATACATTGAGAACCCTCAAACGAAACGACCTAACCCAAACACATTTCATTGGTAACCCTCACATGGCACGACGCGATGTTCCTGATCGAATGAAGGCACAAGGGGGAAAATGGAAAATAGATTGCACAAACATGCACAAGGCATCTGGGCAGTCAAAATTTAGCAAATTTGACACAACTGTCCTCAAATGAAATGACCTGGCCCGAATGCGTTTCATTTGGCACCCTTGCACGGCGTGACATGGCCTACCCAATATAATGAAGGCACAAGGGATCAAATGGAAAATGGGTCACATGAATGAGTAAAAGGCACCTGGGTGGTCATAACATAGCAAATTTGATATGACTACACTCAAACAAAATGACTCAACCTGAATGCATTTCATTGGGTGCCCTCACATGGCGCGCCCGACCAAATGAAGGCACAAGGGAGAAAATGACAAACGGGTTGCACAAACGTGCACAAGGAAATCAGGAAGTCACAACTTTGCAGATTTGATATGACCACCCTCAAACAAAAAAACGTAACCCAAACGTGTTTCATCAAGCACCCTCACACATTGTGACATGACATGCCCGACTGAATGTGTTTCCTTGGGCATCCTCACATGCCCTGACTCGACCCAACCCGAACGTGTTTCTTACACAACCCGAACAGAATGATTTTCCTTAAGCACCCTCACATGACACGACCCGAATGTGTTTCCTTGGGCACCCTGACATGACCCTACCTGACCCGACCTGAACGCATTTCCTTGGGCCTCGTCACATGACCTGACTTGACCCGAACGAAGGCATAAGGGAGAAAATAGAAAATGGGTTGCATGAACATGCACAAAGCACACAAGTGGTCACAACTTAGAATTTTTTATATAGCCTCCCTCACATGACCCAAACTGACTCGACCTGACCTGAATTGACTCAAACGCATTTCCTTGGGCACCCTTACACAACATGACCTAACCCGCCGAAGAGAAGGCACAATGGAGAAAACGAAAAATGGGTTGCACGAAAATGCACAAGGCACATGGGCTGTCACAACTTAGCATTTCTGGTACGACCTCCCTCACATGACCCAACCCAACCTGACCCAACCCAAATGCATTTCCTTGGGTGCCATCACATGGCATGACCTGAACTGTTCGAATGAAGGCACAATGGAGAAAAATGAAAACGGTTTGGACAGACATGCACAAGGTAGACGGGCAATCACAACTTAGCATTTTTGATACAACCTCCCTCACATGACCCGAAACGACCCGCTCGAACAAAGGCACAATGGAGAAAATGGGAAATGGGTCACACAAATCTGTACAAGGCACACGAGCGGTCACAACTTAGCCAAACACATTTCCTCACATGACTCGACCTGAATCAACCAAAACACATTTCCTTGGGTGCCCTCCCATGACCCGACCTGACTCGACCCTACTCGACTTGGCTAGAACGCATTTCCTTGGGCACACTCACATGGCATGACCCAGCCTGCCTGATCGAAGGTACAATGGAGAAAACAGAAAAAGGGTCAGACGAACATGCACAAGGCAGATGGGAAGTCATAAATTTGTATTTTTTATATGACTTCCCTCACATTACCTAACTTGACTTGGCCCAAACACGTTTTCTTGATACGGCCGACCCTCACATGACCTGACCCGACTTGACCTGAACACGCTTCCTTGGGAACCCTCACATGATCCGATCCAACTCAACCCTGTCTGACCTGCCCGAATGCATTTCCCTGGTCGCCCTCACACAACATGAATTTACCTAACCCGACCCACTCGAACGCATTTCCTCGGGTGCCCTCACATGAAATGACCCAACCCAACCCACCCAAACACATCTCCTTGGAAGCCTTGACATGAAATGACCCCACCTGACTCGCCCTAATTTTTTTCCTTTGGTGCCCTCACATGACCCGACCTGAACGCATTTCCTTGGGTGCCCTCACATGACCTGACCCTCCTGAACGTGTTTCCTTGGGCGCCCTCACATGGCACGACCCGACCCGAATGTGTTTCCTTGGGCTCCCTCATGCAAACTGACCTGACCCGCCCAAACAAAGGCACGAGGGATAAAATGAAAAACATATCACATGAACATGAACAAGGTAGAAAAGCGGTTAGAAATTATGTTTTTATAGGACCTCCCTCACATGACCCGACCCGACACAACACAAATGCGTTTCCTTTGGCTCCCTCCCACAACACGAATGTTAGGTCCCTATATTACTAGTATAGTCCCTTATTGTTGTTAGTGTAACCCCCTTATTCTTATTATTGTACCTTTTTAACCCCCATTTTTTTATTATTGTGCCCTTAAATTATTATTGTTAGGTCGGCTACGATTACATTGTGGCCCACTAGGATTAAATTATGGCCCCATGGACTCCTATATATAGAAAGGAGGTTTTGTAAATTGTATCATCCAAGAATTGTTCATTTATGTAATGTATTGGAGGTTTCCCCCTCGAAGTGGCTTATTTCTATGGCGTTGATATCTTTTTTCTTCTATTTTTGGAGCTGGTTACACAACATTTGGTATCAGAGCTTTGGATTCTAGGGTTTCGCTGCTCCAAATAGGTCATCGTGGCATTTTCACTATAAAAATTTTTCTACGAAGTTTCAGAAGCTTAAATTTTTAGGGTACGAAGCTAAAATCCTGAGGACGATTTTCTAAAAGTTGCAGAGCTTGGTTCGCAATATTTTCGGAGATATCATCTGTGGAAGTTAGGTCTTTTCTCAAGATCCTAAACAGGTTATTGTGGAATTTTCGCTATAATTGTTTTTCTACGAAGGTTCAAAATCTGAAATTCATATGGTGTGAAGCTGAAACCCTGAGGAAATTCATCAAAAAATTTCAGAGCTTGGTTCACAATATTTTTGGAGATATGATCTGTGGAAGGTAGTGCTTTTTCAGGCTCCTGAATTTCATCTCAAAGAGGTGATCGTGGGAAAAGTTCAATAACTCTCTCTCTGTGCAGTGGATTTGAGTGCCGTAAAATGTTTTCCCAAGTACACCGACTGTAGTTTGTTGGCTATCAATTTCAGAGACAAAGGACGAAACAGTGACACGTGGCAAGTCCTACAAGTTTGCTCTACTGAACCAGTCCAGAATGAGGTCATTGTGGGAGATTGGACACAACTTTGTCTTGGGGAATAAAAATTAGATCAGACCTGTGGCATTTTAAAGAAGCTTCAGAGGGATAATACAAGGCTGAATTTTAGATATTTAAGATTTTTAATTATAGAGATAATTCAATTTCTATATCGAGCTCCTCAAAGCAAGTAAAAGGTGTGTATTTGTTTTTCCAAATTGCATAAGTCTTCTTTGAAGAATCAAGTTGAATTGATTCCAAGGGAATATTGTAGAATAGGTATCAATATTGGATTCTAAAATTGTGCCTAAAAAGAATTCAACACCCATTAAGCCTTCAGAAGGCTCTACCATGACTCATGAAGATGAAGAATTGCAACATTATCTATCAAAATTACAAGAGAAAGTGCATCAAATTTCACTCTCGCAAAGAGCAACAAAAAATGAAATGGAAGTTTTGAAGAACGGTGTGGAAGTGAAGATGGATGCTTTGAAGAAAGGCATGGAAGCTAAGATGGATGGCGTGGAAGTGAAGATGGACGGTTTGAAGAAAGGCGTGGAAGCTAAGATGGATGGCGTGGAAGCTAAGATGGATGGCATGGAAGCTGGCATGGAAGCTAAGATGGATGATCTAAAATCAAACCTTCGAAGATTTGACAAAAGTTAATTCTTTAAGAAATGTTTCCTAATTATGAAAAGATAGTAGAGGAAACTCATGATGAGAACAAAATAAATGTTAATGGTGATTTCATAAGCTCGTATGTTGGCGTGGGAAGAACCACCATATTCCAAAAATGGATATTAGCAAGGTTAGTGGAAAGGATCTGTGACATGGATACTATATAGAGCAATATTTTGATCTCTATAATGTTCAAAAAAACAAGTCACGCGGTAACTTTACATTTTGAAAAAAATAAATTGTATCATTTATCGATGGCTTTAATCCCGTAAAAAAATTGTCACTTGGTTAATTTTTTTACGGAGGAAATGATAGCACATTATGAGGATACAAAGAGAAACACCTTCTTTAGCTAATTGATAAATCTCAAACAAAAGGGTTTACGATGGGGGCGGCGGTTCGGGACTTCAGAGTGAATTTATGCTTAAGCTGATATTCCAGAGGAACACAGGATTGATCTCTTCATAGGCACTTTAAAGGATAACATTCAACATGAAGTTCACATTCTGGAACCTGATTCATTGGAGAAGGCATTTAGGTTGGCAAGAAAAGTTGAATGTAAAATTATGGCGACAAGGAAGCCTACCACTCAATTCTATAAAGAAGGAAGTGTTGCTACGCCTAGATTTCCACAACCTACAAGGTTGACACCACAACAATTGGAAGAAAAAAGAGCAAATGGGCTTTGCTACAGTTGTGATAGCAAATACACTAAAGGTCATAAGTGTGCTGAGAAGAAATTATTTTACATAGATTGTGAAGAGGAAGAAGAAAATGAACAAGAAGAGGATATACACTTGGAACCAGCCCTAGAAGAGGAAGAAATGAATCCGACCATATCGTGTAATGCGCTGGTAGGAATTACCACTCCTCAAACTCTCAAGATACAAGGACAAATCAAGAAGAAAAAGGTAATAGTGTTGATTGATTCAGGTAGCACCCATAATTTTATTCATTGTAAGGTAGCCAAGGAATTAAATTGTTTCCTATGCCCAGCACCAGAATGTCAAGTGATGGTTGCAAATGGAGGAACTATAAATTGCTCTGGAAAATGCCATAATATCAAGCTAACCATGGGGGAATATGTATTGAATAGTCCAATGCTTTCCATTCCTATGGGAGGTGTTGATATTGTACTAGGAGTACAATGGTTACAATCTTTGGGGACGGTAGCTTTTAATTTTCAAGAACTTTTCTTGAAATTTTTTTCAGAAGGAAAGGAAGTCGAATTACGGGGTATTGAAGGGAAACCAGGAAGGATAATAAGCTCTAATGTCATGACAAAGCTTCTAAAGAAAGAACAACGAGGCGTAATTGCACAATTATGCTCTCTAGAAGTTCCGACATCAAAATCATCTATTTCTGAAGATCTCCAACAAGTCTTGGACAATCATTCCAAGGTGTTTGAAACTTCCAAAGGACTCCCACCTATTCGTGATCATGATCATGCTATTCATTTGATTCCAGGAAGTGTTCCTCCAAACATCAGGCCTTATAGATATCCTTACTTCCAAAAGAGAAAAATTGAATGTATGATTGCAGAAATGTTAGAGGCGGGTATAATTCAACCTAGTCAAAGTTCTTTCTCTGCTCCTGTAGTATTGGTACACAAGAAGGATGGATCATGGCGCATGTGTCCGGATTATAGGGAGCTCAATAAGCTCACCATTAAAGATAAATTTCCCATTCCTGTGATTGATGAATTATTGGATGAATTACATGGAGCACTTTACTTTACCAAGTTGGATCTTTGTTCAGGATATCATCAAATTAGAATGAAGACTGAAGATATTCCAAAAACAGCATTTGAAACTCATGAGGGTCATTATGAATTTTTGGTCATGCCGTTTGGCCTTACCAATGCACCTTCTACATTTCAAGGGTTGATGAATTCCATTTTCAAACCCTTCCTTAGAAAATTTGTGCTAGTATTTTTTGATGATATACTAATCTACAGCAGGTCTTGGAAGGATCATGTTGAACATGTTGACAGGGTGCTCAAACTATTGCGGGAGAAACAATTATATGCAAAAACATCCAAATGTTTCTTTGGAGTACAAGAGGTGGAATATCTGGGTCATATTATATCTCACGAGGGTGTTAAAGTAGACCCTAACAAAATTAAAGCCATTAACGAATGGAAAGTCCCCAAGACAATAAAGCAGTTGCGAGGATTTCTCGGGTTAACAGGCTATTATCGCAAGTTTGTTAAGAATTATGGGAGAATAGCAACACCTCTAACAACATTATTGAAGAAAGATGCATTTTCATGGACTCCTGAAGCAAATAAGGCCTTTGAACATCTTAAAGAGGCAATGTGCCTAGCACCGGTCTTAGCTACGCCAGACTTCACAAAAACCTTTATTGTGGAATGTGATGCCTCAGGAAATGGAATTGGTGCGGTTTTAATGTAGGAAGGAAGACCCATTGCTTTTGAAAGTCGTCCAATCAAAGGAAAGTATTTACAGAAACCTATTTATGAGAAGGAAATGTTAGCAATACTGCATGCACTAAAGAATGGCGAACTTACCTAATGGGAAGACACTTCAAGGTAAAAAATGATCATGATAGTCTTAAACACTTTTTGGAACAAAGACTATCTTCAGAAGAGCAGCAAAAATGGGTCACAAAGATGTTGGGTTATGACTTTGAAATAATCTACAAAAAAAGAAAGCTTAATGTTGTTGCAGATGCACTCTCAAGAAAGAATGAAGAGGTGGAAGCATTGCTTTGTGCCATTTCTATTATCCAACGAGATTGGATAACTGAAGCAAGAGATGAATGGAAGAAGGACAAAGATGTATGGACACTCATTCAAAAGTTGCAGCAAGATCCTAGTACATCCGATACATTTAGTTGGAAAAATGATTCCTTATGGTACAAAGATCGCTTATATCTTTGTAAGAATTCCCAACTAAAACAAAATATTCTTCTGGAATTGCACACTTCTCCTTTAGGAGGACACTCAGGATTTTTAAAAACTTACCACAAGGTGAAGAAAGATCTTTTTTGGGATGGCCTTAAATATGATATTCAAAAGTTTGTGGCGGAATGTTTGGTTTGCCAGCAGAATAAAGTGGAGACAATTAAGACCGCGGAAATTCTAAAACCTTTATCCATTCCAAGTCAATGTTGGGAGGATATTTCAATGGATTTTATCACAGGTTTACCGAAGTCCAAAGGCAATAATGTCATCATGGTGGTAGTTGATAGACTTACCAAGTATGCACACTTTTGTGCATTATATCATCCATTTAAAGCAAGTACAATTGCTACTACATTTGTGGACGGAATTCAAAAGCTACATGGAAGCCCAAGGGTTATTGTGAGCGACAGAGATCCCATTTTTACGGGAAATTTTTGGACAGAGTTATTTTCTTGTTTGGGTACTCAATTAGCTCATAGCTCATCTTATCATCCTCAATCTGATGGTCAAATAGAGATAGTAAATAAATTTTTGGAAGGATATCTTCATTGTTTTGTATCTGATAAACAAACACAATGGGTAAAGTGGTTACCTCTTGTTGAATGGTGGTATAACAGTTCCTTCCATACTGCAGAAAAAATGACCCCATTTATGGCACTTTATGGATATCATCCACCATCGATCACATCATCTTTAGGGGAAAAATCGAAGGTTCAAGCAGTGGAAGATCACATCGAGCATCAACAAGAATTTCTCCAACTCTTAAAGGATAACCTGAATTTGGCACAAAATCGAATGAAACAACAGGCATATCAACATCGCAGTGAGACAAGTTTTGATGTAGGAGATTGGGTGTTTTTACGGCTACAACCATATAAACAAATATCCCTCAAGCAAGCTAAGAAGGATAATAAATTATCACCAAAGTACTATGGTCCTTACAAGGTGTTGCAAAATATTGGTACTATGGCATACAAATTGGAGCTTCCTGCTTCTTCGCAAGTACATCCAGTTTTCCATGTTTCGTGTTTAAAGAAGGTTATAGGTGAAAATATTCCAATTCAAAAAATATTGCCAGAACTTGATGAGGAAGGAAAAATCATATTGGAACTGGAAGCGGTCACGGAAACAAGAACTCAACAACTATGGAATTGATCAATTTTAGAGTCTCTCATCAAGTGGAAGAACTTACCCACTGAAGATTCTACATGGGAGGATGATAATTTTATACAAAAGCACCCAGAGCTACTCAAGCATTGAGGACAACACTTTTTTTGAAGGAGAGGGGCATGTTAGGTCCCTATATTAATAGTATAGTCCCTTATTATTGTTAGTGTAACCCCCTTATTGTTATTATTGTACCCTTGTAACCCCCATTTTGTTATTATTGTGCCCTTAAATTATTATTGTTAGGTCGGCTAGGATTACATTGTGGCCCACTAGGACTACATTATGGCCCCATGGACTCCTATATATAGAAAGGAGGTTTTTTAAATTGTATCATCCAAGAATTGTTCATTTATGTAATGTATTGGAGGTTGCCCCCTCGAAGTGGCTTATTTCTAAGGCGTTGATATCTTTTCTCTTCTATTTTTGGAGCTGGTTACACAACAACGAATCGACCCGCCTGAATGAAGGCATGACGAAGCATATGAAAAATGGGTCACACAAATGTGCACAAAGTACATGAGCAGTTAAAACTTAGAATTTTTAATGCAACCACCCTCACACAACCTGACCTGACCCGCCAAAACGCACGACTCAACCCACCCGAATGCATGTACGACCCGACCCACCTGAACGCATGACTCGAACCTCCTGAACACATGACACAAATGACTTGACTCAACCCACTAAAATTTACGATCCGACATGCCTGTGTGCATGACCCAAATAGCACGACCTGACTCGCCTGAATGCACGACCAGGACGACACAACCCGACCTGCCCTAATGGTACAACCCGAACCGCTCGACCTAACCCACCTGAATGTTCACAAGGCACACCCATGATCACCACCTAGCATTTTTGACATGGCCATCCTCACACGATTCGACCCAATCCAACCCACCCGAATGAGTTTCCTTGGGCACCCTCACATGGGTGAAGCAGTGGCACCACTACCATTTCGTGATAGATGGTATCAGATCTTGATTCAAGATGAGTTGAGCTTTTTTGAAGATTGAATATTAAAGAAAAAATATGATGATAGGGTCATATTTGGTATGAAATATTGGACATTATATTGGTTGGTCTCAGTGAAAAATTGGCAGGGGCAAGACATTGGTCAGGGTCGAAGCTACATAACAAGACATGGCAAGTTGGGAAGAATGTCAAGGGAGGATTTTTAAGACCTTGTACAGGTTGAGGTTTTCATCGCTTAATCGACCGTCATTCTTCACACGTCCACCGAACAATTCCAACAACCTCGTTCAACATCATAAATGCGTAGGTCTTACATACACACTGACTTAAAATAAGATTTTTGTCCCCGATAGTGCTACCATCATCATCACATCATATCATTGTAATATATCATATCAATGTATCATCGTGCAATATCATCACATAAACCATAAAGGTTCATGTCCAACATATCCAAGGTAAATATATCCTCAATCCATGATCATCAACACATCCATCACAATCACCACATGCTATACCATCGTGGGAGGTCAATCTCTCCATCATGGCCACATGCTGCTGCAACATATATCATGTCAACCCATCATATATCATCAAGATCATGTGAATCTTTGCATCGAATACTCTAACCAATTCAACATAGAAAAAAAAAATCCTCTATGTATCCAACATAACTCTTCACACTGCTATAGCCCTCATAAATTGAACTAGTCAGGTGATCAGTACAACCATACATTCTCATCGTGAGAATGCATATCCTCTTACCCTGCGTTAGTTTTTCCTCTCACACCTTGTCACATCCATAAACTCAGTCAAGAATACATCCCATATGAGTCTAAAGTAAGCCATGTTCAGTTTCATGAAGTGCTCTTAATCTCATATACAACATGTTATCCATCCAACAAGCCATCTCTATCTGAAATATGTTGCCCATGATGCCAATATCCATGTGTTGTTCAAAATACAGTCGCAACTATCAAGAATAATCCATGTGTAAAAGGTCCTCCTCAAATCAAGTCAAGAAAATCATCAGAACAATGTTCCATATTCAGGTCCATGAAGGTATGTTCATTCCATCTAAAATATGCATCCAACATGCATACCAAATTTAAGTCAAGAAGGCTCAACCCATGCCCAAGTGTATACCACCAAGGCATCTCATTGCCGCATCTCCATCAAGCTCCAAAGTGTCTCATTGATCATCTCCTTCTTGGTTGTAGCCATGAAAATTCTACCCAAACAATGTGACCTACCACCAAGGCAGTCCATGAGTCATGGTGAGCACCTAGCAGTTTTCCATGTGACTAAGCATGACCAATATCTATCACAAATATCATCAAGTTCCACACTTTTCACAGGAATTTGAACCTACTGTAGTGGGGTCACAAATTTCCCTATCAAGCTTGGCAGCCAAAAATTCTCCTTGATTCTCCAATGTATAAGGTTCTATCATAGTCATTCAAGGAAATGTCCTCTGTGGTATTGGCAAAGAAGACATCTTATTTCTCATCCCTGCATACGATCCATCTCCCGAATGCTCAATTGAAACATAAGTAATATCTTTATGAAGACTCTCTAAGTGACTGTCCTTCATCCTCATCAATGTTTGCAATGCTTTTGATCGTGGTTCCACCTACTCATCAATTTCCTCCTTGATCATTGTCACTTCTGCAACATTTTCATGTGGTTCATCCACCAATGCTTGCAATGTGTTTGGTCTATGTTTAACTTGTTCCACAAATTCTTCCATGATCATATCAGCATCCTCGACATCCTCCCGAGAATCATACATCGCTGATGCTTTCAATGTTCTTGGCCGTGATCCAACCTATTCATCAAGTTCATCCTTGCATTCTACCACATCTGCATCATCCTTGTGAGAATCATCCATCATCAATTCTTGTAATTTTCTTGGTCCTAGCCCAACTTGTTCATCAATTTCTTCCTTAACTTCAATCACATCTACAACATCCTTTGGTATGTCTATAATGGGATTCATGCCACCATGCTTCATATTTCCAAGGTCTCTAAGTTTGAGAAGCTTATGAAGTAACTTCCTTCTCTCTTCTTTCATCTTTTCCATTTCTGCTTGAAGAATTTTCACTTTCTTCATAAGTCGAAAGATTTCATATTTGTTCATGTCAGATGTTCTCCTCTTGAAAAATATATGAATGGTTTGAATTGTCTCATAAAAATCCTTTTCCACTTCCTTCGACCTCTATTTAATTTCTTTAAAGTTAATTTCCAGTGAAACAAAATCATCCATCAAGCTTCAATACCATTTGTAACACTGCGACTGTATCCCTACTCAATAATCAAAAAGCCTCGAAAAGGCAGCTCCAATACGAACTATCTCCCAAACACTCTATAGACAGGTGTGGAAATACCTTATTTTTCTCTTTTGAAATAATCAATAAGTAGACTATGCCTAACTCAACACTTTTTTAATTAATCTTCCAAAGTGTTCTTGTGTGGAAATAAAACAAAAATAATCCTTGATATCAAACCACATGAGTTCCCATACATTCAAGGGAGGGTAAACTCACTTCAATAAGTCTTCCCGATGTTATGTTTTTATAAATATGTACAATCTGCAATAATTATACAACCAAGCCTACATAAACTATCTATGCTTGTTGCCAAATGTGCTTGTACCTTAGTCTAGACTCAACATCTTCCCAACAATGTAAAAAATCCAAAGGAACCCCAAAATTCCCTTTTAGAACATGTTTTTAAATTATGCATGAATTTTGGTTCAAGTGGATCACTCGGGTCATAAACGCCCTTGGCACCCTGAATGCATTTCTGCATGCAGGTCATTGGGTAACGATCTACACACATTTCTTGAATGCATTCCGGTTGTGTTCAACCCAACCTGACCCTAATGAATGTTCTCCATTACTTTAAACATTATTTCGTACATCTAGAATGTGAACGCGCTTCACGAACCCGATTCAACCTGAACGCGCCCACCCTGAACAATGGTTTGCACATGTCCAACAGAAGGAACCCAAATCGAACCTACACTGAACACTATTATGCACATGCCTTGTGGAAGGAACCTGACTCCACCTACGAGTGAACGCAAAACATGTTTCTATGCGACTCGACCCAGACTCTGTTTCCTTGATGTGGCTCCACCCTCCACCCTTGACCTTCACTCTAACTCACGCCTTAGCTTGTCAATGGTGGAATCAGCAAGATTTTGATTTCCTTCTTTATTTCCTTTATCATCCATCACACATCCTCCTTTTATATGTGCATTTTTCCACACATTACTTCCATGGGTGGCACTTCACGCAGACAATGCCGACCCACTAAACACCCATAAATCCTTGGTTACGATGTGACGTTTCCTCCTTAAAGTCGGCTTGCCACCATGACCAGCCTATAAACCTCCAAGCCAACACATAACCATTTTTGTATGAGTTTATGCACGTTGCTCCTAAATGTCGCATGGTCACCATGATAACGTCGCATAATAACCAAATGTTGTTTTCATCTATCGGTGCGCCCGTCTAACCTTTCATCACAGTTTTCATCACTTTGTCGACTTTCATTCGTCGCATGTCCATCGAATGCTTCTAACACCCTTGGTCATCATGCTCTACTCATGGGTCTTATAGGGGCAGTTTCCATCGCGAAAGATGTATACTTGGGTGGTGTTTGTTGAGAAGGGACATGGAAACCTTATATTTCACATTGTTGGGCATTTTTCGTCTTAGTGGGGCGAGGAAACCCAACCTTCCCCACACTTGGATGGCTTTCATCATGATGAGGCATGAAAAATACAAGTTCTGGAGACAGGCCAGGGAAGCAGTTTCCATCGCATCGTGAAATGGAAGCCCAAAGTTTGCCAGACTGGGACAGTTCTTCATCATGCCATGTAATGGAAACTGTGAGTTCCATAAACTTGGGTGATTTTGGTTGTGCCACGACATGGAAACCCAAGTTCCCCAGTATTGCGTAGGTAAATCTGTAATGTTCCCAAAATTAGCATGAAGCTAATTGGAACATTGATTTTGCTCATGCCATCTAGGAGGTGAATAAAATGGGTGAGGAGACCCATGAGTAGGAATAAAATCCCTCATAGTGTGAAGGGGATCAATAAAGAAGATTTATTTTGCACCTTCCAGTTTGAAAAAGGAAAAACACATGAGGACAAGGTCAAGTTCGACCAAGTCAACAGTGCTACCAAAGAAGGTGTGTGTTGTGTAACCAGCTCCAAAAATAGAAGAAAAGAGATATCAACGCCTTAGAAATAAGTCACTTCGAGGGAGAAACCTGCAATACATTACATAAATGAACAATTCTTGGATGATACAATTTAAAAAACCTCCTTTCTATATATAGGAGTCCATGGGGCCATAACGTAATCCTAGTGGGGCCACAATGTAATCCTAGCCGACCTAACAATAATAATTTAAGGGCACAATAATAACAATATGGGGGTTACAAGGGTACAATAATAACAATAAGGGGGTTACACTAACTATAATAAGGGACTATACTAGTAATATAGGGACCTAACATGCCCCTCTCGTTCAAAAAAGTGTTCTCCTCAATGCTTGAGTAGCTCTGGGTGCTTTTGTAGAAAATTCTCATCCTCCCATGTAGAATATTCAGTGGGTAAGTTCTTCCACTTGATGAGATACTCTGAAATTGATTGGTTTCGTAGCTGTCGAGTTCTTGTTTCCATGACCGCTTTCGGTTCCAATATGATTTTTGCCTCCTCATCAAGTTCTGGAAATATTGTTTGAACTGGAATATTTTCACCTATAACCTTCTTTAAGCATGAAACATGGAAAATTGGATGCACTCGTGAAGAAGCAGGAAGCTCCAATTTGTATGCCATAGTACCAATCATTTGCAACACCTTGTAAGTACCATAGTACTTTGGCGATAATTTATTATCCTTATTAGCTTGCTTGAGGGACATTTTTTTGTATGGTTGTAGCCATAAAAATACCCAATCTCCTACATCAAAACTTCTCTCACTGCGATGTTGATCTGCTTGTTGTTTCATTTGATTCTGCACCAAAGATAGGTTATCCTTTGAGAGTTGGAGAACTTGTTGTTGATGCTCGATGTAATATTCCACTAATTTATCATCCATATTAGCTATTATTTGATCCTTAAAACCATCCAAATTAGCCTTCATTTCTTCTTTTAAACCCTCTATGTCATCTTCAGTTTCTCTTCGTAATGTCAAAATGTGTTTCACTTGGTACCATAATTTTGATATCTCATACTCCAATTCTTCCTCTTCATGCGTCATAGTATATATTTTTGAGGGCTTTATGGGCATGGAATTATTTTTTGGAGGAATTATAGAACCCAATATGATAAAAATTCTAAAATATTCCCTTGGAATCACTTCAAATGTTATGCATTTTTCAAAACCAATACACACCTTTTTCTTGATTTTGAGGAGCTCGATATTGAAATTGGATTATATTTGTGATTGTGGCTCTTAAATATCTAAAATTCAGCACTAAATTAGCCCTCTTAAGTCTCTTTTGAATGCCATATGTTTGACCTAATTTGGATTCTCCAAGACAAAGTTATGTCCAATCTCCCAGAATGACCTAATTATGGACTAGTTTAGTAGAGCGAACTTGTACGGCTTTCCACGTATGAATGTTTCATCCTTCGGCTCTGAAATTGATAGGAAAGAAACTATAGTCTGTGTCATTGAAACCTATTTTTATGGTACTACAATCCAATTCTCAGAGAGAGAGAGTTATGAAACTTTTCCCACGATCACCTCTTTGAGATGAAATTCGAGAGCCTGAAAAAGAACTACCTTCCACAGATCATATCTCCGAAAATATTATGAACCAAGCTCTGAAAATTTTTGACGAGTTTCCTCAGGATTTCAGTTTCGAACCCTAAAAATTTCATATTCTTAACCTTCTTAGTATTCTGAACCTTCGTAGAAAAAAAGTTATAGCGAAAATTCCACGATCACCTGTTTAGAGCAGCGAAACCCTAGAATCCAAAGCTTCTGATACCAAATGTTGTGTAACCAGCTCCAAAAATAGAATAAAAGATATATCAGCACCTTATAAATAAGCCACTTAGAGGGGGCAACCTCCAATACATTACATAAATGAACAATTCTTGGATGATACAATTTACAAAACCTCCTTTCTATATATAGGAGTCCATGGGGCCATAATGTAATCCTAGTGGGGTCACAATGTAATCCTAGCCAATCTAACAATAATAATTTAAGGGCACAATAATAACAATATGGGGGTTACAAGGGTACAATAGTAACAATAAGGGGGTTACACTAACAATAATAAGGGACTATACTAGTAATATTGGGACCTAACAGTGTGGATTGCTTGGGAAGACAACGAAATTTTAATGGGAGGAAGATGACTTGGTGAAGGAAACCCTAATGTGTGGGGTCCAAGGCAAGAAGGCTTTCATTTGCATAAAAAGAGGAAGAGGCAGCCATAGAGGATTACCTTTGATTATTTGATTTTGGTCTATCTAGACTCTTTGCATTCTCGGGTTGTTTAGCAGAGTTGCAGTGTTGTATAGCACAAGGAATTCTTGTTTAGGATTCCTTCCCCTTATTAAGAGGCCTCTTGAGGTATTTTTCTAAATTTCTCCACATTCAAGTTCAATTCCAAGCCACCTTCTTTAGCTACAACACAGTTTTTGTTTAGAGTTTGGTTGTGTTGTAGGGTGTTCCAGTGGAGAGTTCCATCACACCACTTCCGAGGCTTGTCTTTTAGAGAAGGGTGCTTCTATTCCTCCGGGGGATCAGTTATGAAGATTTTGGAGCTGATTTTCATATCTTTTCATGATTCCAAGCATCTCCCATATAATACAGCGCAGTCTGTAATGTTCCAAATCAGGAACTGCTCATGAATCCGGCAAATGAGAATCCTTTTTTCGAAAACATTACCAATCAACAATTGGATCTATTCTAGAGATTTACTGTAGGGGAATTTACTGGATATGTCACCTCTGAAAATAGGGTAAGATCTAGAGGCTAGCTGGCCAAGTAGTAGACTCTGTCTATAGAACTATGTCGAAGGCTAATATTTCCCTTTTAGGACTATTGACAAGAAGCTCAAGGAAAACATTGTATAAGAAAAAATGTGCAAAAAAAACGTAGAAATAATGCTTGTATCCTCTCGTATGGGATATATTTTACTTATGTATGGAATTATAGCTGAAACAAATGAACTTAGAGACCTTAAAAAAATCTCCCACAAACTAGACTAGCTGAAAACTGCTGAAAGAGGAAGGTTGCAGAAAAATGGAAATCCTACTTTAGAATTTGCATAATTTCTTTAGAAACTCAAGAGGAATCAGAAAACTGTCATATCATAGGTTATATCAGATTCATAGCTCATAATTTGACAAAATTTACAGCAAACATCACTTCAGAAAGACAACCAAGTGGGGAAAAGCACCACTAGTGACCCAGAAACGTTGTTTTTCTGAGTATTGAGTTACAACAATATAAAATAACGGTTTTTTCCCTTATATTAGACAATATATGAGCTTCATGAAATATATTTTCAGAAAAAAATACCAAAAAAAAAGTTAAATAGACCTCCCATGCTCAAATAGCTGAAAATGGACAAAAACCCCAAAATATGAAAATCCCAGAGCTGCTGCAAAGAGACTATGCTGTCTATTCAAGGAGATAATCAGAAAATAGAGAAATAAATATGATATTCACATTATATTACTCAATTAGGAAAAGAAACAGAGATCTAATCTCCTTTACAATGGAATTATGATCACCATGCAAGTGTTTTCCCACATACATTGAAAATACAAAGAGCAGCTGCAGATATAAACTTAAATAACACAGTATGGCTATTTCTATACATGAAATTTCTGAATAAACATGGGAAATGTATGAAATTCTTTTGATCAGCTCTTGGAAGAAGGATTGAGCTCCCCATTGGGAAACTAGCTCAAAAACAATGGGTTTTTAACCCCTTCCACTACACCTCTGTAAAAATAATGCAGTATCCTCAAGCGAATGCATAGATATGGAGAAAAAGTAATTGGCCCAACACCTGAAAGTGTAAATTACATATTAGAAGCTTCCCTTAGATATCTTGCTACAAGATCTCCAAGAAAAAGCAGGGCATTCACACATGAGAAAAACCTTGCACTAAGCAGTGCAACAACTTAGCTAAACAGCTAAGTCTGTAGGAAGTCTAAGCATACCTCATGAAAATATAATCTCCAATCTAAGCCCAAATCGTTTCCATTACTTCATTATATATAAAATGAGCTTCTCCTTCAAGGGTCCCACTTCACTAGGGTTTGCTTCCTTGCCAAGCTTCCCTCCTCTAGAGTTACGTTGTCCCATTAAGTGGAGGCCTTCTCAGTGTTACATGGTTGGATTTTAGGCTAATACATCTTCTTGGAACCTTCATTGATTAAGCATCCATGCCTTGTCCCTTTTCATACTCAAGGAATCTTCAAATGGTCTTCCTTCTATTCACATTGAGATAGATTATTTATGGATCCACCCATTTAAAAATAAGTTGAGTTGACTTGGTCAACCTACCCTTGTACACACATGTGGTTTCTTGAGATGGTTATTTCATGGCCCATTTTTACATTGTGATGGGTTTCCATTCATTCTAGAGTAGCTTTTATGAGCCTCATTGCTCACTTATTCAAGCTTTTGAAGTTATTGACACAAATAAATATTCCACTTAGCTATGAGCTAAGTTGGGAATATTACAATCTCTCCCTCCCAAATTTTTCTTATCCTCAAGAAACTGCAAGGGTGCTACAAAATTTATTCTCCTTCTTTTGTGGCCTTCTCATCCATAGCCGCCATCCCTGTATCAAATTTTCTGCCAAATTGTTTGTCTTCCAACGGTTCCTCCCAAGTGTACAAGTTGGCCTGTGGTGAATAAGCCCAATGGCTCTTGTCATGGAAGAATGGAAGGCTGATATGGGAAATTTCTTGCTGATCCAAGCCCTCCTCAGAATGAGAGTGGTAAAAATCATGGAGCACTTCATCATCAATGAAAGACTCTCCTCCCCATGCTATCATCCAAGAAAAATTTGTTACCTCCCAAGATGGCAACTCATGGTAAATATTCTCCACCTTGAGCTCTTGCAAAGAAGGTTGGCTAAATGGCTGAACATGATAGGAAAAATAGACTACCCCACATTTTCTCCTTCTCCATTCATGGCAATTGTAGAGTACATACTTTTCTTGGGCTGCAGTAAGGCTAACCTTTGATGGAAAAACAAAGGTTGGATCTCCAAAGATCCTTCCTCCAAATTCATGGATCTTTCTGGCCCAAATCATTCCATTCAAAGTGAATGAAACATCACCACCATATGTCATCCAAATAAGAAAGTTTATGAATTTTATGTGCAAGTGAAGATGATACATATGGCCTCCAAGGTGGGTACAATGAAGTTTTCCCAATTGCTGATTTAAAACATCAAGTGACAAGTTGCTTCCCAAAAAAATTTCAGCTATGCATGTCAGCTCATCTACTATAATGTAGTAAGAAAAAATATGTATCGGCTGCATACAATAAAAAAAATAAAGAAATTTTCCCAATTCATGTAGATATGGGTTATCGTCATTACAAAATTTGGCCCTAAAGTGATCATGAAGCCCATGAATAATCTTGCTCTCTTGTGGAGAAATGCATTGTTGACAAATGGTGAGAAGATACAAATTCTTAATAGAGAAATCAATAAGCATATAGATTTATTTCTTACCATGCCTCATGTGTGAGCTGAAGATGAAGCTCATGAGTGAGATCTCCCATAATAATCTCCTCATAAAATTCTACAAGAAAAGAGGATGGATACTTCCTTGGGGACACTCAATCAACAAAAACATGCACTTAAATGGCAGCGTTGTAGGCTTCAATGCTCTTGCCACTTCATGACTTCTTCTATTAACATTCCACATGCCAAAACCATCCACCTTCCTACTGCTATGTGAGAGGTTCTCCATCCCTTCCTCTATTACTAAAGGGTATCCCTCTTGCACTTTGGATGTGCCATACATTCCTCTTGGAATGTTGTGTTGAGTATGGAGAGTTTTCAGCCCATACTCTCCCAAAAGTAACCATAGAAACAAGGGATCTTGTTGCTTCCTTACATTTATCAATGTGTGGATCATGGAGCAATGATTTAATGATGGACATCTGGGGTGCTCCATCAACATAGTGCAAGCTAGCTCTCCCATTCCACACCATGTGGGAGTTGTTCCTCCTCCCAAACCAAGATACATACTTGAAATACATCTCAACCCAAAATACATGTGAATGCATGAGACATACCTCAAACATGGGTAAATATTTGGACACAAGATTCAACATATAATGTCCAAAACCTCCTTGTGACATCCATAACAACCATGCCTTACCATTATGCAGCCTTCTATTGGAATACGAGGCATGATTCATGAGAATAAAAAAATTTGGGGAGTACCCACACTCACCCAACATAAACCAGTGCAGGTTTCCTTCTCCCTACTTCATATCAGGATATGGTAAGTGGTTTTCATGCCACTTAATTTATGCTCTTATCACTTCACCATGGCTGAAGGTGAAATGTATATTTGGGGCTTTAGGGAAGCACCCATCATAGTGCATCACCTCCCTCAACTCATCAAGGAGGTGGCCATACTTGAAAACAATCTTGGCCCATAGTTGGCCATGAAGCTTGTAAGGTAGAAAACTCCCCTTGGGAGTTATGGCCTGCACATATAAGGTAAAAGAGCACATGAAATCATAAAATAAAATGTTATTTTCATAAATATGCTTCTTACCCATAACCTCTAGCGCTGTGACAATGTCTCTTCTGACCTCTGGTGTCTTCATTGTATCATGTTGAGGGAACATTTTGTTTTTCTTCTCATCAGGCATTGCCCTAATGGACCTTCTTCAAATAAGGAGGCATCAAGACATAGATCATCATGGGGAGATGGTAGAATTTTTGTGCATGGATCTTCCTGCCTTCTTTGTGCATCTGTCCTCACTTCTTCTTCTGCTTGAGATGCTAGAGGTGCCTCTGTTATGACTGTGTTATCACCCCCAGCTCTTTCTCTAAATATGAGAAATGCCCCATCCTCAATGAGAGACCCTAAATCTTGGTCTTCCATTGAAAGAGGAATTCCCATGTCTTATTATTCTTCTTGAAACCTCATAAAGGTCTCATTTCATCTTTCCTTTTCTTGAAACCCCTTCAAATTTCCATTGCATCTTTCCTCCGTTGTCTGCTCCTTATCCGTGGAGAGGCTTTTGTTGGATATGAATATAGAGGAGAGTAATCTCAACCTCTCCATTATTATACTCCTTGTTTCTTATATCTATTTTTATGAAAGCTTTATCTCATAGGTAGTGCCATAGATCATGCTCTGATACCACTTTAATGTTCCAAATCAGGAACTGCTCATGAATCTGGAAAATGAGAATCCTTTTTTTGAAAACATTACCAATCAACAACTGGATCTATTCTAGAGATTTAATGTAGGGGAATTTAATGGATATTTAACCTCTGAAAGGAGGGTGATATCTAGAGGCTATCTATCCCACTAGCATAATCTGTCTATAGAACTATGTCGAAGGCTAATATTTCCCTTTCACGACTATTGACAAGCAGCTCAAGGAAAATGTTGTATAAGAAAAAATATGCAACAAAAACGTAGAATAATTCTTGTTTCCTCTAATATGGGCCGTATGTGACTTATTTATGGAATTATAGCTGAAACAAATGAACTTAGATACCTTAAATAGATCTCCCATAGACTAGACTAGTTGAAAACTGCCGAAAAAGGGAGGTTGCAGCAAAATGGAAATCCTAATTCAGAATTTTCATAATTTCTTCAGAAACTCGAGATGAATCAGAAAATTATCAGATAAAATGTTATATCAGATGCATATCTCATCATTTGACAAAAACTACAGCAAACATCACTTCAGAAAGACAACCAAGTGGGGAAAAGCACCACCAGTGACCCAGAAGCACTGTTTTTCTGAGTATTGAGTTAAAAAAATATAAAATAACGGTTTTTTCCCTTATATTAGACAATATTGGAGCTGAATTCAATATGGTTTCAGAAAAAAATACCAACAGCAAAGTTAAACAAGCCTCCCATGCTCAAATAGTTGAAAATGGACAAAAACCCCAAAATATGCAAATGTCGGAGCTGCTGCAAAGAGACTACGCTGTCTATTGAAGGAAATACTCAGAAAATGGAGAAATAAGCCTGATATTCACATTATATTACTAAATGAGACAAATAAACATATATATAATCTCCTTTACAATGGAATTATGATCACACGACAAGGGTTTTCCGACATACATTGAAAATACAAAGAGAAGCTGTAGATATAAACTAAAATAACACAGTATGGCTATAGATCTACATGAAATGGCTGAATACACATGGGAAATGGCTGAAATTCTTTTGATCAGCTCCCAGAAGAAGGATTGAGCTCCCCCTTGGGAAACCAGCTCAAAAACAATGGGGTCTTAACCCCTTCCACTGTACCTCTGTAAAAGTAACATAGTATCCTCAAGGGAATGCATAGATATGGAGCAATAGTGCTTTCCCCAACACCTGAAAGTGGAAATTACATATTAGAGCTTCCCTTAGATCTCTTGCTACAAGATCTCCAAGAAAAAGCAGGGCATTCCCACATGAGAAAACCCTTGCACTAAGTAGTGCAACAACTTAGCTAAAAAGCTAAGTATGTAGGAAGTCTAAGCAAACCTCATGAAAATATAATCTCCAGTATAAGCCAAAATGGTTTCCCTACCTTCATTATATAGAAAATGAGCTTCTCCTTCAAGGGTCCCACTTCACTAGGTTTTTCTTCCTTGCGAAGCTTCCCTCCTCTAGAGTTACGCTGTCCCATTAAGTGGAGTTCTTCTAGGTGTTGCGTGGTTAGATTTTAGGCTAATACATATTCTCGGAACCTTCCTTGATTAAGCCTCCATGCCTTGTCCCTTTTCATACTCAAGGAATATTCAAATGGTATTGCCCTCTATTCACGCTGTGCTAGATTATTTATGGATCCACCCATTTAAAAATAGGTTGAGTTGACTAGGTCAACCTACCATTGTACACGCATGTGGTTGCTTGAGCTGGTTATTTCATGGCCCCTTTTTACATTGTGAGGGGTTTTTATTCATGCTAGAGTAGTTTTTATGAGCCTCCTTTCTCACTTATTCATGCTTTTGAAGTTATTGACAAAAATTAATATTCCACTTAGCTATGAGCTAAGTTGGGAATATTTAGAGAGTCCCTCTCCTTGACTCTGTTATTTCAGTGTGTATCTGCAGTGGGGATTTGCACCACTATTTTGGAGGGTGAGATCTTCAGTGTTAGGATCAGCCTATCACTTGAGAGATCTGTTGGAGAAGGTATATTTCAGATTATGCATCATCTTTAGCCATCTCCATCCATTTTTAGAGTTACAGCTGCTACACTAAAACTATGGCATTTATGAATTTTTTCCATTTTGTATATATTTCAACCAATCCTCCTATGGATTTTTGTACTATTGTTTGCAGGGGTTGAGAGATTTCTCCCCCAAATTTCTTGAGCTATATATTGTTATATATTTGTATTGGCATTCAGCATGTTCCAGTGTCTCCTATAAATTCCGCTGATATAGCCTTGTGTAAATTCTGTGTAGAAGTGTTCTTCAATTTCTTATACATATTCTATGGAGGCTTTCATTGCCTAGCTTGAGTGATTGAATCCTCAAAGAATTGTATACATTTTCTACTATAATATCGAAGGGAAGGCTATTTACATCTTCTTGTCTCATAGCTAATAGAAATAACGATGTAATTCCATCTCTTGTTCAAGAATTGTTGCAGTCCCTCCACTAGGCACTTTCTCAAGACAACTAGGTGTGGGAGACCTGTTTAACCCACCTAGAGGGATTTATTTTGAGACTCCTCTTGGATTTAGGACTTAGATACACATATTTAAGGGATACAAGCCTTGATTTTAAATCTCGTAGCAAAAATTCTTGGAAAATGCATTTTACAGTCATGCCTTGCTAGCAGATCCCATTTTGGGATATTAGAGTGGTATCAAAGGTATAATCTTGGCTCATCCTATGAGTCTTAGCCAAAGGAGATTAGAAGAGGATGGAATTTATCTCATCATATTTCATATCCATGAGGAACCTCCCAAAGGAGGATAAGTAGATAGAAGGGGAAGTACCCTACACCTCCTATTCTCATTGAGAAGGATACAGAGAGATGAGCAGGACAAAGACTCCATCTTCTGGAGGAGAAAAAGGGGATAGGATTACGAAGATTCTTCCTAAATATATACAAAAAATTCATGAATATCTCAAGAAGATAAGGATGGATATGTATGAAGAATCTCCACAAGAGTTTAAATGTAAAGCAAACTCTAGATTTTCATATGAGGAGT
The DNA here is from genome assembly GCA_034641835.2 of Pinus albicaulis. Classification (NCBI taxonomy): domain Eukaryota; kingdom Viridiplantae; phylum Streptophyta; class Pinopsida; order Pinales; family Pinaceae; genus Pinus; species Pinus albicaulis. Next base: position 829,429,329 of record CM076580.1, read on the forward strand.
GTGAGCCTGCAGCCACACTCTATGATGTACATCGCAGTCACATGCCTAGCATTACCATAAGAGAGATGGGAAGAGAAGAAGAGGTTGTTAGGGGGGAAACTCTTAGTGATTTCTTGATAGAGTATGAGTCTCAAATTCAGAAATTCTGAGGCCATCTCAGTTTTTCAAAGTTTTGCAAGATCAAAGTGAAGGAAAGAAAACAGCAGGATAGATTTATTCTATCTACTTTTGAAGGTTCACCTTCATGCTTAGCCAAATCCTGGGTGGAGGAGTTAGATACCTTCTTATAGTAGCACCGAATATTTCAAGAAGAAGCCATCAAGGTTGCAGCGCTGCATTTTAGAGGTAAGGACTATGCCTGGTGGATTTTTGAATCCTTTCCTTTAAAAAATGCAAACGCTTCATCTTATGCAAGTTTCACTAAGGCATTAGTGAAAATATTTGATAGGAGGATTCATGATAGACATGTGATGGAGCTAAAGAAGAAAAATCAAATATAAAACTTGCATAGAAACTCAAAATCACTTCAGAGAACTATGGAGGATCCAATCATTAGGTGGTTTCTCATTCATGTTGCAGAGGTTGAGGGAAATAGCGCTGTCAGATCTAGAGTGTATCTAGTACCTCATGCAGAGGAAGAAGGAGCTCCAGCTCCAACTAGAGGGATTCTTGTATTTTTTCAAGAAATTTCCCAGGATATCATGTGTAGAGGTCATGGCACAACTCATGATCTACATATTCCATGGATGAGGAGGTGTGAAACCATGGAAACACAAGGAGGGGATAGGGAGAAGAACCAACACCATGAGAGGAAGAGTACACACCGCTATCCATTTCTAGAGGGTTTTTCACCTAGGAGGGAGACTGGATTGCGCAGTGAGAACATGGGCAGATTTTTCCATTCATATATGCAGTCATATCTTGATGATGATGTCTCATTGCATGGATAAATTTCACTAGGGAGACCACTAGATCAGTAGAGGAGGATGGTTGCTTTACATGTTGAGGCACCACTCATTTATTTTAGAAGGATGGAGACCTTAGGAGAGTTGGGTACATCGCTAAGATTCTTGGGTAGACTCAAGGTGGAGAGAGACATTCTCTCAACATCATCTTTACCCACTCAAATTTTAGATTCTCCGTTGTGGCAGAAGCAACAGGGAAAGGATAACGGCCTTCCAACTTGCATTTTCACATGGGACATATCAAAGAATAGGGTATCCATCTGATAGGTGTTCTTCATGATAGATTAGTGGTGCTATCACTATGGAGGATAGCTCCATATTGGAACTCCCAATTGTTGGTGGGGCACTCCCAGGATCTTCTTGCTTGCATGATATTTGATGATCAACATATGAGGAGATGCATGGATCATGTGAAAATGGAGGAGAGACATAACTCTTTGGAAGAGTTATCACAAACACCTCTTTTATCTTTGGGGATGAGAGGATACTCATCTATGAGCTACTCCCTTTGCATGAAAAAAACATATGGTAAGGATGTTGATTGTTTACATGATGATTTACATAATGTATGTATGTATCCCTTAGCCATATATGTGCAAGATGTTGCTCCAAGGAGGAGCATTAATTTTTTTAGGATTCATGGTCTATTTGAGGCCATAAGTATAATTGATGGCCATTACCTAAGAGGACATGGGGAGGATTTTTATTATGGAGGACATGCTCACTCTACACCATACATCATTCACTTCCTCCATACTTATGAGGAGATTGGGGCAGCAAGAAAGTGGTTGAAAAGACACACATTTTACTAGTCTCTATTGCAATTGAGAGTCAAGTTGCGTTGGTTACATTTGAGGGAGCATTTTCCTTCTCACTTATTGCACATGGAAATGAGCATGATTCTCATTTTAGCTCCCTATTTTTCTATTATTTATGTCTTTATGAGGATCATGTTTGGGAGAAAGACACGTTGGATGGATGTGTCCTTTGGGAGAGAAGATCTCCATATCTTTTTTAGGAAATGATCTAAGGGGAGCATGGCAGATGATATGGCCAGATGATATGATGGTTTGGGCCATCTTGATTTGCAACATTGGAATAGAGATCTTTGGAGATCTAATCCTCATCTTTCCATTTGAGGGAAACATGATTATATCCCAAGATTAGCCAACAATCTACACTTATCATAAGTGGAGAGATGGACAGCGTGGGGTAGGCTACCTTTTCTACCATATTCAAATTTTCAGCCCACCTATTTTGCATGAGCCAAAGGTGGAAGAAAATTTTCAGGAGTTGCCTGGTTGGAAGGTGAATCATTTTGCATGGCTAATAGATTGGGGATGGAGGATCCATATGGGGGGGATATTTCCCATTATATTTCAGATCCCATTCCTCAAATGGACCTATAGACATCACTTTTTTATCCTCTTGAGTACTTCACCGTTACATGATTATAGCTTGGTAGTTGACTTGCATGCTAAGGAGGAGCAATGTGGAGATTTGATTGATGAGATAGCATAATTTTACTTAGAGGAGTTCATCATACATGGATGCTACAGGGAGAGGAGGAGAAATAACTCATTTCTATCCTTGCATTTTCTTGAGGACAAGCAATCTTTGAATGGGGAGGACTGTAATGTTCCCAAAATTAGCATGAAGCTAATTGGAACATTGATTTTTATCATGTCATCTAGGAGGTGAATAAAATGGGTGAGGAGACCCATGAGTAGGAATAAATTCCCTCATAGTGTGAAGTGGATCAATAAAGTAGCTTTATTTTGCACCTTCCAGTGTGAAAAGGGGCAAAGGCATGAGGACAAGGTCAAGTTTGACCAAGTCAACAATGTTTGCCAAAAAAGGTTTGGATTACTTGGGAAGACAACACAATTTGAATGGGAGGAAGATCACTTGGTGAAGGAAACCCTAATGTGTGGGGTCCAAGGCAAGAAGGCTTTCATTTTCATAAAAGGAGGAAGAGGCATCCATAGAGGATTATGTTTGAGTATTTTATTTTGGTCTATCTAGACTCTTTGCATTCTCGGACTGTTTAGCAGAGTTACAGTGTTGTATAGCACAAGGAATTCCTGTTCAGGATTCCTTCACCTTCTTGAGAGGACTCTTGAGGGATTTTTCTACATTTCTCCATATTCAGGTTCAATTCCAAGCCACCTCCTTTAGCTACAGCATAATTTCTGTTTAGAGCCGGGTTATGTTGTAGGGTGTTGCAGTGGAGAGTTCCATCACACCACTTTGGGGGCTTATCTTTTAGATGAGGGATCTTATATTCCTCTGGGGGATTAGTTAGGAATATTTTAGATATGATTTTTATATCTTGGCATCAGGCCAAGCATCTTCGATCTACTACAATGTATTCCCTCTCCTTGACTGCGTTATTTCAGTGTGTATCTGCAGTGGGGATTTGCACCAGTATTTTGGAGGGTGAGATATTTAGTGTTAGGATCAGCCTATCACTTGAGAGATCTTTTGGAGGAGTTATATTTTGGATTGTGCATAATATTCAGCCATCTCCATCCATTTTCTAAGTTGTAGCTACTACACTCCAACTCCGACATTTCTGTAGTTTTTCCATTTTGTATATATTTCAACCAATCCTCCTAAGGATTTTTTTAATATTGTTTCCAGGGGTTGAGAGCTTTCTCCCCCAAATTTCTTCAGCTATGTATTGTTATACATTTTTATTATCATTCATCCTATTGCATTGTATCCTATAAATTGTGCTGATATACCCTTGTGTAAATTCTGTGTAGTAGTGTTCTTCAATTTATTATACATGTTCTTTTGAGGCTTCCATTGCCTAGCTTGAGTGATTGATTCCTCAAAGAATTGTATACATTTTCTGCTATAATATAAAAGGTAAGGCTATTTAAATCTTCTTTTCTCACAGCTAATACAAATAATGCTGTAATTCCATCTTTTGTTCAAGAATTGTTGCAGTCCCTCACCAAACACTTTCTCAAGACAACTAGGTGTGGGAGACCTGTTTAACCCACCTAGAGGGATTTATTTTGAGCATCCTCTTGGATTTAGGACTTAGATACACATATCTAAGGGATCCAGGTCTTGGATTGAAATCCTGTAGAATAAATTCCCGAAAAATGTGTTTTCTAGTCATGCTTTACTAGAAGATCCCATTTTGGGATATTACAAAATCCCCTCTGCGGACAAAGGTGGTCCCTATGGCTTGTTAGGTCTCTGTAGTTTGTAACATTGGAAAATAAAAAGTTGAAGAACCTACATATGAACTACTTTGGGATTCTAGGATCTAGCCCTCCTGAATCCAGAGAGGGATCTCACTATAAGTGCAAAGATTGATTTATCTTTTAAGGTTTTTGGTGCGATATTAGGCTAGTTATTAAGAACAAGGGTTTTGTTTTTTTGTTTGGTTGGGTATGATATTTAATTGAGTGTAAAATTCTAAAAATGAAAGGATTTTAGAGGAGTGAAGGTGTAAATACTCAAAACAAGGTTCAGCTAACAGTATAGGTCTGATACATCACTTAATCCGTTGGGCTATGGAGTCACAAAAGGGTTTAATTGTGCAACAATTTCAAGAGCGGTCCAAGGGGAAAGTCATCTATATCAAAATATCGTTTAGATTAAATGATGGAGTGAAACATTAAAGTGTTGAGAAAGTGGAAAAATTCAATAATTTCAACAAGGATTTATCAACTTTCCAAACAAGAAAATCCTTTTTAAGTAACTGTTTGAAACCAGCCAAAGGACAGGGCTAACCATAGACTTCTTTGGACAAGCATGTATTAAAGCCAACTTATCAGACAAAAAATCCAATAATCCACATGACTACTTTCAGAAAGAATGAAAACATATAAGAAAACAATGTGTAGCTTAAGATCATGTAAGATATCATTAAAATCTAGCCCTGCTTTCATCACATTCTTAGGGAAAATTTCAAACAACCTTTGGAGAAAGAACTAGAATACAGAGCAAACCATAAACTTTCCTAGTCCAACTCTACTTAGCATGTAATGAAAATATCATTCAAGAAAAATGTTTAAATTTTAGACAGTAAGACATGGGCTCACCAACATTCCTTGACTTCTTGGACCGTATTAAATAATTATTAAATACACAATTGGAGGAAAACATAAAGATAAATCTTATAAGTGAAACTAGGGTACTTTTAATAGTAAATCCTAGCTCTATGCTTGCTACTATTTGTCAGAGAAAAATGGACAATTTTGTGGAAAACATAAGAAGGAAAACAAGTACAATGAGAGGTACATCACCAATGGTATAGACCAGGATCCCATGAATCAACTTTTGTATTGATGTCAATCCAGTTACATACTTCAAGTCCAATGTTTCAGTACAGTAACAACTTCTCTTCTCATCCTAACTTCTTTGATTACAAACAGAGCTTCAACAGCCTCTGAGAACTATTTACATTCAGAAAGTTTGAGTAGTAAGTATTACATCAAAATCCAACAACCAACCCACCTATCATCTTCTTTAGAATTATTTATAGAAGAAATGAGGAGGTGGGACAAAAGAAAAGGTCTCTAGTTCAATTAATACAAGTTTTAATGCTTCTCTATCTTTGAGGGGTTCAATAGAGAAGTTTTCTAATATTTCTCCGTATTAATTGGTTTTCATTAAGTTTTTAGGCTACTTGGCCAATTTTTTTGACTTTAAAACTCTTTAGGCAGGCTGGCAATAAATTTGGCTATCTTTAAACAAAATATCACTGAATAGGCAATAACTATGCCTTCTTTTGATTTATGAAAGCTACAGGTGGCTCTTTGGTAGCTGAAAATGATAAATAGCCTCTAATGTGGTAGTGGGGGCCTTTCGGACTGATATATCTCTTTTTTTTCCTTAAAACACTTTTAATGTTCTTTTGGTTTGTGTTTAGGCTTAATTAGGCCTTGATCTTTATCTTCTAGTCTTTGTTCTTTAACACTGTCTTTATCTATGGATTAGGCCTTTGATTCCTAATTTTTTTTCCTCAATCCCTTTAAAATCTATTTAAAATCTTTAATTCTTCACTCTAATACCCTTTATTTAATTGATGTTCATTGTTTTTGTTGTTTGCAGGCACGTAGAAGGTTTACGTAGGCAGAGGTGTTTGTTTTGATGAAGAAATCCTTGGATCCCTTCCTGTACCGAAGGTTAGGAATCATCATTCCTGGCCTTCGTGTTATTTTTAAAACAGTGGGAAAACCCTATATAACCTACACAAACAAACAAAAATTATATAAATCCCACGAAAATTAGGTTTAAATTTCTTTGGAGGTTTTGGGCGCGAGGGAGAATTAGAGCCATTGGATTAGAATAATCAACGGTTAAGATTAATCGGTGGGGTCATTCTGGAGATTAGATGGATGACAAATGCATGGGGTCGCAATATAATAAGAGTTGTTCGATATCAGAGGTTGATGGCTGGGATCAAAAGGGAAAATAACATTACGGAGGCCAGCGGTTTGGTGGAAAGCCATTAATGGTTTTCGTGCGGACTCTGGGGGGTAGGTTCTATTCACAAAAAAAACCATGATTTCATACATCCTTCGACATGTGTATTTTGAAAACTGCCTATTTTGCATAATTTTTTGGTGTTAAACCTTAGGCACAAAAGTTTTACGAAATGCAACATATGCCGTCGGATCAGAGGACCCAGATCCAATGGTGCAGATCGCATGTGATGAGAAAGTTGCACGGAAAGGGCGATAGTGGAATACAAGTGGCAACGCATGAGTGGATAGGTGAAAAGGGCCATCAGGTTTAATCCCAATCATATGATATTAGGAATGGATGGTTAGATTTGAAAGATGAAGCGGGGTTATATGAACGAGGAAAAGGTAAGGCATGGGATTGGGTGGAAGGATAAGGCCTGATGGCCATTGATCTGCAGAGATCAATGGTCCATAATTGTTTAAAAAAAATTGTCAAGGTAATGCAAAAAACAAAGGAAAGAAGGGTTTGGAAAGGTTTTTTAATCCCTTTGCCGCTTGATTGCGGGGACTTAAGTCATATCAAGGAGGGGCTAAAGGAATAAGCCCTCGGGGGCTTAAGACCTGTTATATTTCAGAAGAGTGATTTTAGGCCCAAAAATAGTGATTTTTAAGGCAAAATGGGGGTTTCGGTAGGTAAAAGGACGTATTTTTAAACCAAATAAAAGGGAAATACAAGCTTTAAAGGGGGGTTTTGATGATTTTGGAGCCAAATGAAGGTTTTTAGAGGACGTTTATGAAGGGAATAAGGGTAAAAAAATGGAATTCTTTGTGGGAGTGAGATGAAGGGATAAATGGTTAAAAATGGGGTTTTACAAGCAGTTTTTCTCTTGGTAAACAACAAGGTTCTTTAGGATTAAAAGGGAAACAACAGTGAAGATTATCACAAAGGATAATTATCATCATAAGACTTTAAGAACTCACAATTTGGTCATGAAATTGTTTCTTGAAGGATAAAAATATTTAGCCACCATTTGATATGGCAAATTTTTTATAGGTGGCTAATAGTGGCTCCACATGGGGATGACATCTTCTTGAAGGTTTCAAGAACTTCAGAAAATTCTTCTCTAGAAGCTGATTAGTGCCTTGCACTTTGATAATAATTTTATTAGCTACTAACAGAAATGATTAGAACTTGTTACATCAACAAAAGTATTCCCCTAACAACTACCTACACAACCTACTTCCTAACATTTTTTCTTTAGCAGGTGCATTTGGACTTGCAAACCTTTTCATCAATCATTTTATTCTTTTATTGAAAACATGAAACTAATATAAGTCTACCCTTATTTCTCCATGAACTAAGATTAAGTAGTTGAGTTCATAAGTTTCTCTACCTAACTATTATCTGTCAAAATTAGATTGTCTGACAAACTTTTATTCTCTAAATTCTAAAACAGAAATTTAAAAACATCCAAGCCAGGATTAAACAGTCCAACTTGTTGTTGATCTATGGCATAAAAACAAGTTGCACATAGACTAAAATTGCAGAAAATTTAAAGAAAAATAGTGAAGGCTTAAGTTCTGAAAATAAAAAATATCCTTCATTATTTCTCCAGCTCTGTTTTGAATTTGTTTAAGTTGTCTTTCTTTCTTTCCTAGTTGAAGTTTTGGGAATATTAGAACAAGTTTGTTTTCTATATTTGGCTGAAGATTTGATCTAATTAGAGCCATTCTTCTTTTGAGATTCATAGGTTCAAATTTTGAACTTGTTTGAACCTTCGTTTTTCTATCCTAATCTGCCTTACTGATAAGCCAAGATTGAGTTGTTTGGCTGATCTAATTCACTAACCTATCAGCAATAAATTTAAGAGCTAATTAGCCATGATTAGGTTGTTTGAATAACTAGAAGTGTGTTTTTAGGAGTGGCATTTTAGCTTGCCCACTTGCATACTTTCTCTCTCTTTTTTGGTATGGAGCTATACCTTTCTCGCTTTCATTCTGTCGTCTTTTCTATTTTTATTATTTTTGTAATTTTTTTCTTTTTCTTCAAAGAAAAAATAAACAACTAACTAAATGCTAAAAGGCTGAAATTTATTGACATTCCTATCTAACCTAATATAACTCTTGAAATATCTACATGCCTCATATGATAGAATAGTGCCAATGTACCCAGTTGAGTAGTGACAAAAAGGAATGGAGAAACTGGCTACTAGTCAGAGGTAACCACAGTACTTATTGAATTTTAAACTTTAAAATCAAGGCTGTCATAGAAGGTGACAGGCTCTTATAAAGGATCCATACTTGATAATTTGAGCCAATTGGGGCCTCCCCACACTCTTCCATAGGATCAACAAAGAAAAGATGAGAATTCTCTTCTTTTTGGCCCTCCATGATTGGTAGATTGTCTGCCTCCAAGATATCAGCTTTGAGGACTGCACCTTCAGTATGATGCTTGGAAGCATCATCATCCTTCACCTAAAAATCAACAAGCAGTGAAATTTATTCTTTCTCTAAATCTATGCTTGTTTCTAGTGTGAATTTAGGTTCTTTGGATGACAGATTGATATCAGCAATGGGAAAGGATTTCTCTTGAAAAGATAATATATACTCATTAGGATAGTCTTGCATTTTTTTTTCTTCCCCATAGACTTGGAAATACCTTTTATTGTTCGGGATACCTGGTCTGAATTTTTCTTGAATTGCATATTTTTTTCTTTCCCAAGGTCTCTGACATGTACTAGCAACAAGGGCTAATCCAATGGCAAAACTATTTTTTTCTTTAGGAACAAGGGTAAGTTGGAATTATTTAAAATATTTTAACAAATCCATGGCATCACCCTTATAGGCTCTAAGTCTAGGATGTTTAACCATGCATTCTTCGTTCACTTGCCTAATTACCAATTCTATGTTTCCATGAACTGTTATCCTCTGGGCTCCTAATTTCTTCAATAAGTGCAGCCCTAAAAGAAGTGCCTCATACTCTACTATGTTATTTGTGAATTGAAAATTTAATTTACATGAATAGGCTTTAGAATAATTGTTTTCTATATTGTAAAGCCATATTCCTGCACATGCACTAGTTTTAGTATATGACCCATCAAAATTCATACTCCAAAGAGGACTAGTTTCAGTTTTATCATTAATTTCCTTACTATCCTCTTTTTCTTGAGTGCCATTGGGTTGTTCTACGGAATAAGCACTATGTTTATGATTTTATTGTTTAAATGAAGTTTTGGAGGGTAGCTGCTTCTTTATTATTTGATCAATTTCTTCTGTTGTCAAAGGAGAGATCTCTCTTTACGCATAGAAAAAAGTACAACAAGCTTCATTCTCTTGTGTTAATTGGTTTTGAGGTTGGATATCTTCTTGAGCCTCCTCTAGTTAATCAAGACTTGTGCTTGAATGGAAAACTTGAGGATTTTCAACTATTTCCTGATCTACTTATGTTTCAAACAATTCCTCATGATTGTTATGATGATCAATTTGAATACAAGGTTCATGAGTTGTTTCTTCTACATTATCATGATGCCACTCTCCTCTTAAAATTTGAAATGAGTTATAACATAGAGGGAGAGTTCCCATATGTGTTTTTTTTTCCTCTATTTAAGGTTCAGTGTTTTCCAAATGGCTACTTGTTTTGGAACAAGTTTCAGAGACTAGTTGTTTATTAATAGTCTGATCTATCTCTTTTTCTGTCAAAGGGGAAGATGTTTCTATGTTCCTTTGAACATGAGTACAGAAGTCCTCTGTCTCTTGTGAAGACTGATTTTGAGGTTGGATGTCTTCTTCAACCTCAGCTATAAGGGATGGTGAATCATTTTTCATGATTTCAGGAATATCTTGAGGAATTTCTTTTGTTCCTTGATTGATTTCTCCTTCAACTGATTCATCTATATTCTTATAATTTTTCAATAAGATATTAAACTCATGAATGGCTGTTAAAATATCTTCAGGATGTATTTTTTCCAAATCCTTATCATTGTCTATAATGTGTTAAGTGATGTTTTGTAATGGATCATAATGTATTTCACCCCATGATAATGATGTAGTGTTTCCTTTATAGTTCTCATAAAACACATATTCAAGGTCCTTTAAAGAAAACAAACTACCAGATTTCAACCATTCATACCAATCCCTATATTTTCCTTCTAATGTTAACATTAACATTTTCATTAGGCAGTATTCATGCCATTCAACCTTTAACCTCCATACATGTATGTTAAATTTGATAAGATGTAACAATGGGTTATCAAACTTTTCACCCTGAAAAATAGGAAGGTTATCATCCCAATTCACTTGGGGCATCTTATGTGGAAACCCAGGGATATGATATCTACTCATTGTGGCATATCTTCGCTGTATCCTTGGAATCATGTTTGTAAATCAGGAAAGTGGTCAATGTGTCTGGTCAACCAATTCAGAGTCTTATACCAGTGGAGTCATTTTGTCTTCTAAGAGTTGTGGAGTGTGGAGTCGCCAGGGGGATGATTTAAATTTTTTTGTCCACCAACAGTATGATTGGGTTTTCTCAATGCATTCCAAAAGGAGTCTAGAAATACTGGAGTGGTAATAGGCCTACTGGAGGCCAGTGGAGTCACCAAGTGGAAATTTTTAGCTTTTGAAGGTAAAATGTTTTATGGTCCACCACCATTGTTTATTATGAAGCCAATCTGAAATTTTTTTGGGTTTTCTGAGTTCTTTCAGTCCTATGGGTTATGAGAGTGTCCTAAATATATTTCAACACTTAGCTATGGTGATGCAACAAAGAGAGTTTACTCTTATGGCTTAGCTAGCTGATTCCTTCAAGGTTTGATAAGGTTCTATGAGAATCCTAAGGGTTACTTAGTTTATCACTGATTCAAATAAGTCTTATCATTATTATCAACATGCTTGGTAGTTCTTGAAGAAAGCTACTTATACTGCACTGAATGCTGACTATTTTGTTTTAAGGATTTTACTCAGAACTCCCCTGTGGATTCACCAGAAAATGTTAGGTCTCTATAGTTTACAAGATTGGAAAATACAAAGCTATAGAGCCTACATATGAACCACTTTGGGATTCTAGGATCTAGCCCTCCTGAATCAAGAGAGGGACCTCTCTATAAGTGCAAAGATTGATTTATATTTTAACGTTTCTAGTGTGATATTAGGCTAGTTATTAAGAACAAAGGTTTTGTTTGTTTTTTTGGTTGGGTATGATCTTTAATTGAGTGGAAATTCCTGAAAATGAAAGGCTTTCAAAGGAGTGAAGTTGTGAATACTCAAAACAAGGTTCAGCTGATAGGATAGGTCTGAAAAATCACTTAATCCATTGGGCTATGGAGTCACAAAACGGTTTAATTGTGCAACAATTTCAAGAGTGGTCCAAGGGGCAAGTCATCTATATCAAAATATCCTTTAGATTAAATGATGGAGTGGAACATTAAAGTGTTGATAAAGTGGAAAATTCAATAATTTCAACAAGGATCTATCAACTTTCCAAACAAGAAAATCCTTTTTAAGTAACTGTTTGAAACCAGCCAAAGGACAGGGCTAACCATAGACTTCTTTGGACAAGCTTGTATCAAAGCTAACTTATTAGACAAAAAATCCAGTAATCCACATGAATACTTTTAGAAAGGATGAAAACATATAAGAAAACAAATTGTATCTTAAGATCAAGTAAGATATCATTAAAATATAGGCCTGCTTTCAGCACGCTCTTAGGGAAACTTTCAAACAACCTTTGGAGAAAGAACTAGAAGACAGGACAAACAATAAACTTTCCTAGTCCAACTCTACTTAGCATGTAATGAAAATATCATTCAAGAACAATGTTTAAAGTTTAGACAGTAAGACATGGGCTCACCAAAACTCCTTGACTGCTTGGACTATATTAAATCATTCTTAAATACACAATTGGAGGAAAACATAAAGATAAAGCTTATCAGTGAGAGTAGGGTACTTTTAACAGTAAATCCTAGCTCTATGCTTGCTGCTCTTTATCAAAGAAAAATGGACAATATTGTGGAAAACATAAGAAGGAAAAAAAATACAATGAGAGGTACATCACCAATGGTATAGAATAGGATCCCATGAATCAGCTTGTGTATTGATGTCAATCCAGTTACATACTTCAAGTCCAATGTTTCAGTACAACAACAAATTCTCTTCTCAGCCTACCATCTTTGATTTACATGCATAAAGTTCGAGCAACAAGTATTACATAAAAATCGAACAGCCAACCCACCTCTCATCTTCTTTAGAAGTATTTATAGAAGAAATGAGGAGGTGGGATGAAAGAAAAGGTCTCTAGTTCAATTAATACAAGTTTTAATGCTTCTCTGTCTTTGAGGGGTTCAATAGAGAAGTTTTCTGATATTTCTCTGTATTAATTGGTTTTCATTAATTTTTTAGGCTACTTGGCAGATTTTGTTGACTTTAAAACTCTTTAGGCAGGCTGGAAATAACTCTGGCTGTCTTTAAACAAAATATCATTGACTAGGCAATAACTATGCCTTCTTTTGATTTATGAAAGTTGCAGGTGGCTCTTTGGTAGCTGAAAAGGATAAATAGTCTCTGATGTGGCAGTGGGGGCCTTTCGGACTGATATATCTATTTTTTTTTCCTTAAAACACTTTTAATGTGCTTTTGGTCTGTGTTTAGGCTTAATTAGGACTTGATCTTTATCTTCTGGTATTTTTTCTTTAACACTGTCTTTATCTGTGGATTAGGCCTTTGATTCCTGAGTTTTCTACCTCAATCCCTTTAAAATCTGTTTAAAATATTTAATTCTTCACTCTAATACTCTTTATTTAATTGATGTTCACTGTTTTTGCTGTTTGCAGGTGTGCAAAAGGTTTACACAAGTGGAGGTGTTTGTTTTGATGAAGAACTCCTTGGATCCCTTCCTGTACCGAAGGTGAGGAATCGTCATTCTTGGCCTTCGTGTTATTTTTAAAATAGTTGGAAAACCCCATGTAACCTGCACAAACAAACAAGAATTATATAAATCCTGTGAATAGGTTTAAAATACTCTGGAGGTTTTGGGCATGAGGGAGAATCGGAGCCGTTCGATTAGAATAATCAACGATTGAGATTAATCGGTGGGGTCATTCAGGAGAATAGATGGATGACAAATGCACAGGGTCGCGATATAGTAAGAGTCATTCGATCTCATAGATCAACTGCTGGGATCAAAAGTGAAAATAGCATTGTAGAGGCCAGCAGTTTGGTGGAAAACCATTAATGGTTTTCACGTGGGCTCTGGGGAGTAGGTGGTATTCACAAAAAAAAACACGATTCCATACATCCTTCGACATGTGTATTTTGAAAACCACCTATTTCGCATATTTTTTTGGTGTTAAACCTCGGGCGCAAAAGTTTTGCAAAATCCAACATCCATTGCCATATCAGAGGACCCAGATCCGATGGTGCGAATGGCAAGTGATGGGAAAGTTGCTCGGAAAGGGTGATAGTGGAATACATGTGGTAGCGTATGAGTGGATAGGTGAAAAGGGTCAGCGGGTTTAATCCTGATCATCTGATCTTATGAATGGACTGTTAGATTTGAAATATGGAGTGGGGTTATATGAATGGAGGAAAAGGTAAGGCAGGGGATCGGGCAAAAGGATAAGGCCTGATGGCTGTTGATCTGCAGAGATCAGCGGTCCATAATTGTTTAAAACACATCGTCGGGGTAATGCAAAAAAAAAGGAAAGAAGGGTTCGGAAAGGTTTTTTAATCCCTTTAGCACCAGATTGTGGGGCGTTAATTCATATGAAGGAGGGGCTAAAGGAATAAGCCCTTGGGGGCTTAAGACCTATTATATTTTGGAAGAGTGCTTTTAGGCCCAAAAATAGTGATTTTTAAGGCAAAATGGGGGTTTCAGTAGGTAAAAGGAGGTATTTTTAAACCAAATAAAAGGGAAATATAAGGTTTAAAGGGGGGTTTTGATGATTTGGAAGCCAAATGAAGGTTTTTAGAGGAATTTTATGAAGGGAATAAGGGTTAAAAATGGAATTCTTTGTGGGAGTGAGATGAAGGGATAAATGGTGAAAAATGGGGTTTTATAAGTAGTTTTTCTCTTGGTGAACAACAAGGTTCTTTAGGATTAAAAGGGAAACAACAGTGAAGATTATCACAAAGGATAGTTATCATCATAAGACTTTAATAACTCACAATTTGGTCATGAAATTGTTTCTTGAATGCTAAAAATTTTTAGCCACCATTTGATATGGAATTTTTTTTATAGGTGGCTAACATGGCCCTAGAGTGGGTCTAGCAACAAGGGAACAAGATGGACTTTCAGAATCCTAGTTTATAGATTAAAACAAGCTAGGATAGATGGCCTACCTTGGTCCAATGCTTTTGTTCTCATTTATAGTAGCGATCTGTTGATATTTGTCTTCACACATCACGATATTTCAGTGATAATGTCTGTGTACCTGTACAAGGATCAACTGAATGGTGGTAGCATATGAAAAAATATTTTCATTCACATCTATTTGATTGGTCAAGGAGAATAATTTTTTTTTCATATTATTGAACACAAAATTGGAACCAAAAAACCATTCTTGAATTAATGATAGAAAAAATATGTTTACAACCTTAAAGCCTTGAAATTATAGCCTCCTTCAACGGATTCTATAAAACACATCTCAACCATTCATTGGGGATAGGACTTGGTAAGGAAATGGGCCTAAAATCTCTCTCAACAATGGATTCCTCTCTACCTTATTCTTCACACTATCTATAATAAGGACCATTCAGCTAGTTGAAACTATGTGAGAAGGATGTATTTATAGGAGAGGAGGAGGTGGTTTGGGACCCCTCATAAGGTGGAATAGAGGTCTTATTCCTTTGTGGAGTTGCACAAATGTAGGAAAAAAGAAGCCAAAGGGAGGATTTCAATGTTATTCAGTCAAACAAACCATGATAACTCCGCTCACAAAGTAGTTAGGAATGGAAACTTCGCTTCTGTTTTAACAAACATTCCAAAACAACTCAGCACAGGTAATACACTTAGACAAGGCTTGAGTGCTAATTTCAATGTCAGCACGGGGCTACAACTACCTACCAGTGTCAACCAAGAAACACATGTTTTCGAGAACCTACTTGAGGAGTGATCGACAGAGGAAATATACTTCACATGCCATGGGATGCAAAGAAAATTTTTGCAAGGTATGAAAATACACAAAATTCACAGAGATGGTCCTCGAATGTGTGAGATGGGGATTGCAGGGATGGTGATAAAATACTGTGTAGCACTTGCAGCAGGGTTGCGGTTTCATCGAGCTAGGAGATGGAAATCGCAAGGTTCCTAGAATTAGGCGGTTTCCCTCGTGCCACGAAATAGAAGCCCCAAATTTCCGCAAAATTGGGTGGTTCTCCATCGTGTTGCGACATGAAAAAAAAAGTTCTTGGCACCAAGTCCAAAATTTCTATTGTGGTAGGACATGGAAATCCCTGAGTTTCCCAGAATTGGGTAGTTTCCATCATGTCACAAAAAATGGAAACCCCGAGCTCTGCAGACTCGAGCAGTGGTTTATGTCGTGCCATGACATGGAAACTCGAATTTCCCCACACTTGGGAAGTAATTTCAGTCGTGGTGCGGCATTGAAACCCTAAGTTCCTCATACTTGGGTGGCAGTTTCCATCACGCTTTGGCGTGGAACCCCCAAGTTCTCCATGCTGGGGTTGTCGTTTCCATCGTGACATGACACGGGAACCCTAGGTTTCCCAGAGTTGGGAAATTTCAGTCATGCTTGAAACAGAAAACCCAAGTTTCTCCAAATTATTTCAATTGTCTGTCGTGTGGCGAAACGGAAACCCCCAAGCTTCATTGACTTGGGTGGTGGTTTGTACATTCCATGACATGGAAAAAACCCTGAGTTCCCTAGAGGCTTGGGCTGTGGTTTCAAGACACCACCTATTCCGTAGACTCTCGACAGTTTCCATCATCATGGAAACCCCAAGTTCCCCACACTAGGGATTTGGTGAAATCCCGTGTTTCCATTGTGTCGTAAAATATGGAAACCCATGGTTTTTGTCAAGGACGGGACATGGAAACCTGAATTTTCCCAGTCTCAGGCCTAGCCTTGTGCTGTGTGCCATGAAATCAAATCCCCTATCCCCATGTTCCTCGGACTTGGATGACGGTCTTGCCCGTGATGTGACATGGAATCCCCAATTTCCCCATCATGTTTCCCTCAGGAGCACGGGAGGACATGGAAACCCCAAGTTTTGCAAGCTTTGCCTGGTTTCACATCATGCTGCGAAATGGAAGCACACCCACCATGTTCCCCTGACTTGGGAAACAGAGCTTTTGGCCATGCCATGACATGTAACCAAAAATCACAAGTTCAAAAGAATGGAGATCTCTCTCATAGCTGTGGCATGGAAACCCAAAATTTTCTACCCCCAAGCAAGAAATGCATTTTTGAGATGTGAACAAAAGAAAAGATGTTTGAATAAAGGATGGGGGGGAAATGGAGTGATGATGATAGTTGTCCAAATTTTGAATAAAGTGATAAGAGATAAGCTCCAAATCGAGGCAACCAAGGGCTAAATCTCAGTGGATCATGGCAGCAAGGCCACTCTGCCACTTACAATACCCCTTTGTATATTTAATTTGTCTATAAAGGATTCTTCTCAATGGCCATTTTAGATTGAACTTCAATTCTACCCTGACTGAGATGCTTCACGATCGTGGACTGCAAATGACATGGGCCCCTAGGGGCGAAAAAGAAATGCCCATACTGTGGGATGATATACAGTCGAAGAGTGACATGCACTGGTTCTAGCGTGGATTTTGAATTAGAGGTGTTCAGTCATAATCTGACACACAGTAGCTTCATGCCACTCACTTTTAAACCAAGCACAAGGACCAGTTGTGTGAACCAATGGTTCTTCTAAGTTGAATTACTATTGTGGTGTAGTTCATCAGTAGGTTAAAATTAACATGTCTCGTGATGGTCTAAACCCAACTCACATTCCATATTGGAGAGTAAAAAATCCAACACTTGGTGAATTTTACTTCATAATGATAGGAAGAGTCAACATCGAAGGATCAAAATACAACTTCGCTATGAACGGTTGGCTTCCATAAGCCAGTTATCCCTATGGTTACTTTTCTAACACCTCTAACTTCAAACTCTGGAAGTATAAAGGATCGATAGGCCATGCTTTCACAGTTTGTATTCGTGCTAAAAAAAAAATCAAATGAGCTTTATCCTTTTGTTCCACAAAATATTTCTATTCTCGTTGAGCTCATCTTAGGACACCTACATTATCTTTTAACAAATGTGCCACCCTAGCCAAACTCCACACCTGAAAATGTCTTCTACACAGATCTACCTACCAAAAGGTGCCTTAAGGAAAAAAATAGGGGAAGTTCCCCATCTTTGCCACACAGAATATGTAAACTAATGTTAAAATTAGTGGTATTTTACTTGCGTCGAAAGTGGCTCCCACTTATTCTACACCTCTCAAGCCATTTCACAAAGTTGGAATAGATTCAAGGTCAACAGGGTCTTCCTTCCCTATTTATTCTACCAAGCTCGTTCCCTTAGTTGTGGTTTCAATAGATATTAGACAGGAATAGTGGGAATTTCATTAATCCATTCATCCATGTCACTAATTAGATAACAAGGAATTTGGATACATTAAGAGGGTCATAGTTACTCCTACCGTTTACCCGTGCTTGGTTGAATTTATTCACTTTGACATTCAGAGCACTAGGAGGAAATCACATTATGTCAGAATTTGCAGGGACCATCACAATGCTTTGTTTTAATTAAATAGTCAGATTCCCCTTGTCCATACTAGTTCTGAGTCAAATTTTCACTACCTAGCTACCCCCGCAAGGGGGCATTATACGCCCGTAGCCCAATCGCCATGCTACTACTCGCCCTCACCATGAGAGAAGCTTGGGAAGAATGCCAACAACCCATGAGTTGATGGCACAGACCCCTAGGCCCAACCCTTAGATCCAATCCTTTTCCCAAAGTTACGGATCCATTTTTCCAACTTCCCTTATCTACATTGTTCTATTGACCAAAGGTTGTTCACCTTGTAGACCTGATGCAGTTATGAGTACGAGTAGGCATGAATCGTACTCGGTTCTCCATATTTTGAAGATTCATTGAGGGTGCACTGGACACTGCTAGATGTGCGGTTTTCTTCCAGTTGCTAGAATCTATCTCTCGATGAACTGATTCAAAGGTGGAAAGATGTTAAAAATAAAATATAACTCTTTCTGGGGACCCCGAGGACATCTCTGGATTTCCTAGCGTTGTTGCAGGCTACCATGTTCTGGTTCAGGAATATTAACTCGATTACCTTTTGATGCTCATGTAGAGTTCACCCTTGATACAAGGCTTCCCTATCTCTTAGCATCAAATAACCCATGTCCAAGTCTTGTTCACATGGAACTTTTCCCCACTTTAGTCTTCAAAGTTCTCATTTGAATATTTTCTACTACCACCAAGATATGTACTGGGGGTCAATCCACCCAAGCTCACGTACAAGGTTTCTTAATGACCCCCCCATCCTCCTGTTCATCGAAGCCAGAAAATTTCTCTGATGATCGAGTATAGGTTGCGTGCTACAACACCATCCATTTTCGGGGCTAGGTTATTCGGTAGGTGAGTTGTTACACACTCCTTAGTCGATTTTGACTTCCATGACCACCGTCCTACTATCTTAATCAAACAACACCCTTTGTGGGATCTAGGTTAGCATACAATTCAATACCGTAACTCAAATTTCAATTCATCCTGCATCGCCAATTTTTCACACCAAAAATGGCCCACTTGGAGTTCTCGATTCCATGGCATGGATAATTGGAGCAGCCACACCCTCTTACCTATTTAAATTTTTAGAATAGGTCAAGGGAGTTACGAAATCGATGAATCTAATAATTTTTTTTACCTGATAAAATTCGTGCATGAGCTCCATCTATCGTGAGGGAAAATTCAAAGGAAGCCAGCTACTAGATGGTTAAATTAGTCTTTCACCCCTATACCTAAGTCAGACGAACAATTTTCACATTAATATCACTACGAGCCTCCACCAGAGTTTCCTCTGGCTTCGCCTTGCTCAGGTATAGTTCGCCATCTTTCAGGTCCCAACAAGTGTGCTAACACTCAAACCCTTTGCAAAAGCTCAAGGTCAGTCGACAATGCACCCCCTAGAGAGATGATATCGCCCATCATCTTCCTTGGGCCTCACAGGTTTTCAAACCTACCAACTCACACACATTTTAGACTCCTCGGTGTGTTTCAAGATGGGCAAAATGGAAATACTTCCAACCAACAGCACGAGCACACAGGTGCACATGTCCCACCACAAGGGTGCATGCTTTGTTCCTCGACCATCGTAATGGAGAATTGATAGGTGTTACTCCACCTGTGCTTGTGACAATGCAGCAAACTGTGTTGGTTTTCACCTCAAGTCGAGTGGAAAACTAGCCTAAGTCGTTCCACATCTGACCAAGATGCATTGACAACCTCCATCTGCTTCCCTCTTGGCGATTTCAAGCATTGTTTAACTCTTTTGTCAAAGTCCTTTTCATATTTCCCTCACGATACTTGTTCGCTATAGGTCTCTCTCCCTTATTTAGCCTTGGATGTAATTTACCACCCAATTAGAGTTTCATTCTGGACAACTCCTTGTGATGTGGCAGGGTCTGAGACTAACGGGGTTGTCACCCTCTTAGGCACCCCCTTCCAACAGAATTGCCCTAGGTCTGCCACTGAGAACGCTTATACAGACTACAGTTCAGGTGACTCTGCCACATGATGTTCATGCTGGGATCTTCCTAGTTTGATCACCGCCACTAGGGTAATCCTAGTAATTTTATTTTCCTCTGCTTAATTATATGCTCAAACTGAGCAAGTCTTCTCGCATGAGTTGAGATTGAAATTTGGAGATAAATATGCCCTACCAGATAGGAGGACAATACAGAGCAAATAAATTTCTAGGGATGCCACACAAAGGACGCATGAGCTAACACCAACTGCCCAACCAAGGGAACAAGATCACTGCTTGCTGACGCATGCCATGAAACATTGCCTACCACATTTCAGCCAACCGCACTACATTGGGCACAAATGACCACCTCCAATTCCCCCTAACATATTGTAAGGAGCACATTATAGACGTGCCCTCAACCGAAGCCTCGGGCACAAATTGCATTCAAAAGCTAGATGATTCACGAGATTCTATAATTAACACTAAGTATCACATTTTGTTATGTTCTTCATCGTAGCAAGAGCTGAGATATCTGTTGATGAGAGTAATTTCCATGTGTTACCAAAACATCGCACCCCCACGAGAAATGGCTGAAAGCCAAACCAACGTACTGCATCACAACAAGAAACAAGCACCCTTCCCCACTCCATAACCTACTCCACTACAACTTCACTCTGTAACCCACTCACTAAAGGGAAGGCTGAAACAAGCTCCTCAGACCCCATAACTTTGCAAAAAGGGGGGAACTTCAAGGAACGGTGATTGATAAGGACAAGGGTGGCCAGCCTAGGAGCTCTCGTTGCTTTCCCTCCTTCTCAAAGACCCAATTATGACAGTTCCCCCCTTTCTACATAACTTCATTGGGGGCCAACAAGAGGAAGGGAAGGAGAAAAAAAAAATATATGAATATAAAAAAAAATGTGGATCCCACCCCGTCACAAGGGAGAGCTTAGGCAGACAAACAGGAAGAGCTTTCCAAAACCCATGCCTTTTGAAAAAGGGTAGAATTGTAAATAACGATGAACGAGAAGGATTAGGGTGGCCACTCTGAAAATCACACTTCTTTTCATCCTTCACGAACATCAAACTACTAAAAATCCCCCTTTTTTCTCCATATCCCTAGGGGAAGGAACGAGGAAAGTAAGAGAAAAACATGAAAGAAAGAGAAACAAAACTGTCCACCCACTGAAAGGAGGTGGCTCAAATAGAGAAAAAAATTCCTGAGAAACATGCCCTCACAAAAGGGGCGAATCAAAAGGAAATATAATCGGGAAGGACTAGGTTGTCCACCTTGAGAGCTCACACTGCCTTTCATCCTTTGTGAATGCCAATCCTCAATGATTCACCCTTTTCTCCGTAAATCTAGGGGCTAGAAGGAGGAAGGAAAAAAATCAATGTGAAAAAATAAAAAAATGAAAAAGAGAACAAAAACATGGCTTTCAGTAGAGAAGATGAGGCTCAAACAAAAAACAGGGTTTCAAGGCCCTCTGCCCTTGCAAAAAGGGTCGAAACTGCACCGTTCGACGATTGAGAAGGACTAGGGTGGCCACCCCAGGAGCTCACACTACTTTTTCATCCTTCTGAAAATGCCAATCCACGGCAATTGGCCCTTTTCTCTATAAAACTAGGGACCAAAATGACTCACAAGGGGAGGCTCAAACACTAAAAAAAATATTTCCAAGCCTTGTGCCTTAGCAAAAAGAGGTGAACTACAAGGAGTGAAGACTGACAAGGACTAGGGTGGCCAACCCAGGAGTTCACATTGCTTTTCATCCTTCTTGGACACTGACTCGCAACAATTCCCACTTTTCTCCATAAAGAGAGGGACTGAAAGGGAAGAAAACGACATGAAATAAGGAGAAACCAAACATCACCCATAGAACACTCACGACAAAAATCCAATTTGGGAGAAAGGGGGCCAAATTTCAAGCAACGCTAGAAAAATAGAGGGCCACCACCATGAGAGGAGATGCTAGCTTAACCAAAAAGAAATATAACAAGGAACCCAATCAAAACCATCTCACATTTTCCAACCTTTCCTCATACATCATGACACAACATCCTTTATATCTCCACAACATAACAAGCGACAATCAAAAAACCATGAAGATAAGTCACAACCTAAACTTGACCATTAGAAAAGTCGAGGTCCACGATGAGACGAGTGTCTGTAGCATGGTATAGCGAAAAGGTAAATGACCCCCCTAACCCCCACAAGGCTTCCTACAACAAATTCAATAATAGAAAACCCACCCTGGTATTTCACCACTCCATTTAGAAGACACCCAACAAGGATCAAAATACAACTTCACTATGAAAAATTGGCTTCCATAAGCCAGTTATCCCTATGGTAACTTTTCTAACACCTCTAACTTCAAACTTCAAAAGTCTAAAGGATCGATAGGCCAAGCTTTCATGGTTTGTATTAGTGCTGAAAATAAAAATCAAATGAGCTTTTACCCTTTTGTTCCACACAAGATTTCTATTCTTGTTGAGCTCATCTTAGGACACCTGCGTTATATTTTAAAAAATGTTCCGCTGTAGCCAAACTCCCCTCCTAACAATGTCTTCTGCATGGATCTACTTGCCAAAAGGTGCCTTAAGGAAAAAAATAGGGGAAGTGCCCCATCTCTCCCACATGGAATATGTAAAATAATGTTAAAATTAGCGGTATTTTACTTGCGCTGAAAGCGGCTCCCACTTATTATACACCTATCAAGTCATTTCACAAAGTCAGAATAGATTCAAGGTCAATAGGGTCTTCCTTACCCATTGATTCTACCAAGCTCGTTCCCTTATTTTTGGTTTCGCTAGATAGTAGATAGGGATAGTGGGAATCTCGTTAATCCATTCATCTGCATGACTAATTAGATAACAAGGAATTTGGCTACATTAAGAGGGTCATAGTTACTCCTGCCTTTTACCTGTGCTTGGTTGAATTTCTTCACTTTGACATTCAAAGCACTAGGAATAAATGACATTGCGTTAGCATTTGCAGGGACCATCACAATGCTTTGTTTTAATTAAATAGTCGGACTCCCCTTGTCCATACCAGTTCTGAGTCGATTGTTCACTACCTAGGGAAAATCCCCTGTGAAGGGGAATTTTATGCCTGTAGCCCAATCTCCACACTGCTACCCACCCTCTGTGAGAGCAGCTTGGGTAGACCGCCAACAACCCATGAGTTGAGGGCATACACCCCTAGGCCTAACCTTTAGATCCAATCCTTTTCCCAAAGTTACGAATCCATTTTGCCAACTTCCCTTACCTACATTGTTCTATTTACCAAAGGTTGTTCACCTTGTAAATTTTATGCAGTTATGAGTATGAGCAGGCATGAATGGTACTCGGTCCTCCATATTTTCAAGAGTCACGGAGGGTGCACTGTGTTAGCCACCTATAAAATTTGTTATGTAAAATGGTGGCAAAATCATTTTTGGAGCCTTCAAGAAACAATTTTTATTGCTAAAATTTTTATCTCTTGAAGACTCATGGAGACATCATGCCCTTTGTTTCATCTTCACTGTTGTTTCCATTTCAAACTCGGAAATTTTACTGATTCCGTAGAGAGAAGACTGGTGCAAAACACCATTCTCCCCTTCCTTTCATTTCAAACTAACCTTCATTTTTACCCCTTTTATTCCCCAGGAAATTCCTCTATTTCCCATTTTTCCCCATTTATCCTTCATAAGATCCCGTTTACAAAGTTTAAAACTCACTTTTAAACTTTTTCGAAACCCCCAAATCCATCAAAAAATGTGAAAATTTTTAATAAAAAATAAGTTTTTTAACTACAGGTTTAAGCCCCTTTGGGCTAGGTCCTAACCACTTCCCCACCATATGCCTTGGTGCTGGAACCAAGTGCTAAGCCTTTTGGCGCTTATCACATCGAAGAAATTGGAGTGCACAAGTCTATTTTCCATGTTAAAAGCCTTCGATGCGATTATCCCTTCGCATATAACCCCCCATCCTATTATTGCTTTATATAACCACAGAGCCCGCACCCGAGCACTAAAACATTATATAAAACCATCTTCGATGCATATTTCCTTTTGTAAGTTCATAAACCCACTTTTCCTAAGTTTTGGTCTAAACCCGCCATAACAATGTTTTTAATGTAAATGGGTATATTGAAAATTCTTGCATCATTGTTCCGATGCGATTAAGACCCATTGTATAAACCCCCGCCTTCCGCTTCTCTCCATGTAAACCTACGCCCAGGACCAAGAGTTAAAGTCCTGAAGTGCTAATCGCACTAAAGAAATTTAAATGGGTAGATTGAAAAGCCTGATCTAAAGTCCCAATCTCGATTGGCCCTTTCTATGTATAAGCCCTGGGCCTTTTGTTTTCCATATAAACCACATGCCCCACCATGAGGCGCCATTTCATATATATAAACCCGTCCAATGTAATTATACCTTTGTATTTTCGTTAATTTTGGGTTCTATATAATATAAAGGGTCCCACCTATTCATTGGTCGGAGCCCTTCTCCGCCGTTGATCATTGCGCCAATCCAATGGCCAGTGCTATATCGCATCGAAAATGTTTCATTGGATGCATTAATATCTCCCCACCCCAGATTGGCATCCCCTGATCCATTCTTCGCCATCAATATGATCCACAGATCGAAAACCCACAATCAATCACTTCGGTACCTCCATGTTCTTTGCCCCACCGATGCCGATAGCTCTGATTCCATCTAGGCCGTCCATGTGTCCAGATTGGACGGTCCAGATTGCATTTCCCAACTTTGGTTTAAATCATGTGTCCCGCTTCATAATTTTTTTTCCAAATCTTATTCATTTATCTCTGCAGATCAATGGCCCTAATTAACTCATTCTTCGTCTTTATATTATTTCATTCAAACAACAATTCAATCCTAACCATTGATTTGTTCCATCTAACGGCTCATATTAACCCCGCCAGGTCTACCTCCTGTGGGTCCTGCCTTGCTCTAGATCTTATCTCAGCCATCCAATCCTTGATCTGACGGTCCATATTGAAACTACTCCCCCTGCTTCTACCCGTGCATCTATTCGATATCACGCTCATTCTCCACCGTTAGATATGAGACCCCAGATTGAACGGTCGACGCATGTTTTCACGTAACTCTAAGTGCGAAGGTTAATTTCCCGAGGGCTACACGAAATGGGTGGTATTAAAAGACATGTGGTGGCCTCTAACGTGTATCGCATTCAAAAATGAAAAACCACCTATCCATATTTTCTCTATGAAAAACCCGTGGTTTTCACCTCTGAAACCACTTTTCCCATTTCTATTATGTTTTATCGCACGCTTCGCCCGCCGTTGATCTCTGCAAATCAACGGCCCAGATTTAATCTCACTTCATATTATCACCCTCCACATTTTATAAAGGTTCTTTGTATACCATCCTCCACTATTGATCTTGTGGGCCGATCTCATCTAATGGCCCATGATCATCCCGAAACCCCAATTTCAATTCTTATGCATTTTAACTTCACCGAAGGAAATTTCATCTATTTCCTTT
This sequence comes from Pinus albicaulis, assembly GCA_034641835.2. NCBI lineage: Eukaryota > Viridiplantae > Streptophyta > Pinopsida > Pinales > Pinaceae > Pinus > Pinus albicaulis. The sequence continues at coordinate 829,454,970 of CM076580.1, forward strand.
GTTTCTCTTCCGAATTTCCAATAATGTGACCATTTGCATTATGTTCCTCCTGATCAATCCTGACCGGCGATCTCTGTAGATCGACGGATCTGACTTAATTCTTCACCCGCTTTCCTTTTCACCACCACGTGCAAATCTCCACCGTTGGATGCTTCCATCCAACAACCAAGCTCCTCCGCACAACCTCTGAAGTATTTTTACCAAAAACCGCAGGATTTCATAACATTTCTATGTATTTTGTAGGTTTCAAATGGTTTTTTCATTATATCAAATGAAAACCAAAGGCTGGGGATGACGATCCCCCGTGCCTTTATTCATAAAATAGAAGCCATCTATAGGGTCCAAACTTCACATTTCTTCGATGCTTCATGGGAATTGATGCCATATGGACCTTTTATAAACATTCTCATCAATAAGACACAGAGTATTAAAATCAAACAAATGGGTCTCAGTGTTGAATACCTTCACCATAGCAGAACTAAAGGATTGAAGATTGTTTTCACAGTTTTGGTGGATTACGGCTAAGATCGAAAATCAAAAGCCTAATCCTCCAAATTAAAACACAATTAAAGACAAATCAAAGGTCTATCAGTCAAAAACCGCCTCCATTGCCACATCAGAGGCTAATTGATTCTTCTCAGCTACCCAATGCCACCTGTAGCTTCAAAGCATTAAATGGAATTTAGTTATGATTAGAAAAGAAGATATTTTCCTTAACACAACCGAATAGTTAATTCTTCCAAAGAAACTTAATTCAAAAATATCAGCAGAGTAATTAGAACATAAAATAGAGCCTTAAAGTAAACAAAAGCTCCCACCGAGCTTATTTCTTAAATGTAAAATAATTAATACAGACAAAACATCTATAAACTTCGCCATCGAGCCCCTCAAAGGCATAGAAGTATTAATTCTATATTAATTGACCCAGGAGATCTTTTATCAGATCCCACCTCCTCATTTCTTCTATAAATACTCCTGTAGAAGATGAGAAAATGTTGGTTGTTGAACTTTTAAATATACTTGTGCTCGAATTTTCCACCTGTAAATAGTGTTCAAAGGCTCTTGAAGCTCTGTTTGTGATAGAATAGTTAGGCTGAGAAGTGAAGATGATTGCTGAACTAAAACATTGGACTTGAAGATTGTAACTGGTTTGAAGCATCAATACAAGATGATTTATGGGATACTAGTCTATGTCGACGGTGATGTTATTTCTTATTGTAAATTGTTATTTTTTTTTTTCACTTTGTCCATCTTCTCTGACAAATAATAGCCAGCATAGAGTTAGGATTTACTATATATCAGTACCCTTCTATGATTGATAAGATTTATCTATATGTTTTATTTGAAATTGTGTTGTTTAGGAATGATTTAATTCAGTTTAAGTGGTTAGGAATGTTGGCGTTCCCTCTTCCTACTGTCTAGGCTAAATGTTATTCTTAAATGTTATTTTCAGTTTATGTTAAGTAGATATGAACTAAGGAAGTTATGGTGAGCCATGTCCTTTAGTTTTATCCGCAAAGACTGTCTGAAAGTTTCCCTAAGAGTGTGTTGAAAGCAGGCTAGGTTCAAAGTGCTTACTTGATCTTAGACTATTCTTTGTTATCTTATGTGTTTGTTCTTGTCTTTAATATGTTTTCTATTGAAAGTGCATCAAAAGCTGGCTAGTTTCAAAGTACTTACCAGATATTAGATTACTTTTATGTCTTTATTAAGTGTATGTCAAAAGAAAGATAGTTTCAAAGTACTTACCTGATCTTAGGCTACTCTTTCTTCTTCATTTGTTTAAATTCCCCTTCTTGTTGTATCATTTCATTCCATAAAATCAACTTTAAAGAGATCCTTAGACATAGATGACTTGCCCTATGGACCAATCTTGAACCTTGTTGTTTCAATTAAACCCTATTATGACTCCATAGCCCAATGGACTAAAAACCAACGTTATATCTATCATATTAGCCAAATCTTGTTCATGCTCAACCATTTGAAACTTCACACCTTTGAAACTCTTTCAATTTTATAACTTTCCACTCAAATAATAATCATGCTCAACCATCCAATACAAACAAAACCCTTGGACTTCATAACTAGCCTAATATAATTACCCAAAAGCTTTTAAAGATTAATCCATATTTGCACTTATTGGAGAGATCCCTCTCTGGATTCAGGAGGGCTCGATCCTAGAATCCCAAAGTGGTTGAAATAGTATTCTCCCTGCAGTTGGACTTTGCCAATCTTGCTAATTACAAGGAGCTAACATCTTCTGGTGAATCCACTGGGGAGCTTGAGTCAAATTTTCATCTTAGGTTCCCTTAACACTTCATAAAACCTTGTGAGTACAAGCAGCCCTTCTCAAGCAGTACCAAATAACGGTAATCATGATGAAACTTATTTGAATCAGTGACAAACTAGGAAAACCATAGGATTCTCATAAGAGCTTATCTAACCTTGAAAGACCAGCTAGCTTAGCCATAGGAGTAGACTATCTTTGTCTCATAACTGTAGCTGAGTTTTGAAACAAATTTAGGACACTCTTAAGAACCAATAGAACTGAAAAATAACTAGGAAAACCAAAAAATATTTCAGATTGGTATTCAATAAACATGGTGGTGGACCATAAAACCTTTTAGCTCCAAAAGAACTAAAAAATTCCACTTGGCGACTCCACAATCCTCAACAGACCTTAAGACTCCACTGGGAAGAACCATTATCATTGTAATATCATTTAAACTCAGTTAGAGGACTGTAGGATTAAAATTGTGTAAAACATATCAGTTAACCTGTTAAGGATTGTCATATATGGTTAAACTTTTCTTGTTTGTTTCAGTCTAAAAAAACAACATAGTGGCTCCTAGAAAGATTCATACTAGAGCCTACCTTGACCCAAACCCATCTAAGATAGTTGATAATCTGGAAGGTATCCTTAGGAAGTCTCCTAAGAGAAAATTTTCAACTATTTTCAGATCACCCTTGAGAGCTAATTTAGTTACTGAAAATCTTGTATCTCTACAACAATCACAAGTAGACTTTAGAAATCCATTTAGAATTAGGTCTCTTGATGATTTAGATCAATTAGATTTTGAGTCTTCACTTTCATCCCCTGAAACAAGTGAACATCCTGGTAGTAGAGAAACAACACCACTTGATTCACATTTCCTTTCCAATTTAGGTGTTTATCATCCAAGATCATCTCAGCAATCTATTCCTGGTCCACCCACATCTGTTCATCCTACATCCACTATCCAAACCACTCCACTGAAGCCCATTTTCCCTTTTATTAATCTACCTCTTGTAAGTCCACCTCCACCACATATCATGGCAACATGGTATGCTCCCTTAGTCCTTCTTGTACCATCATTCAACCTTCCACGGGACTATCAGTCAAAAATTCCATTATATGATGCTAGCAATGCTACAACTGCATCAAAACATGTGGATAAAATGACTGACTACTTTGACAAAAATGAAATTGATGATGAATATGTCAAAATAATACTATTTACTCAGAGTTTGGGGGGAGAAGTAAGAAAATGGTTTAAAGGATTAGCCCCCCATAGTATCAATGATCTCAAAGCCTTCCATCAAACATTATTAAACAAATGGGAAGTGAAGAAGAATCCTCTCCAAATACTTTCTGATTACAAGAACCTCCATAGAAACACTGGGGAAAGTGTACACTGTACTAGATTTAATAGTGTGTATAATGCATTTCCCCTAGACCTAAAACCTCCACAAGGTTCAACATTAAACAATTTTCCTTAAGGTTTTGACCCTGAGATGGCTTATCAGCTGAGAGAGAGAGATCCTCTAACCCTTGAAGATATGAAAAAAGGAGCTCTTGCTGTGGAAGTTAGCTTGATGGAGAAAAGAGAAAGAATGAAGAATGAGAAGAGAGTGTCCTTCATAGAAGAATCCACGCCTTATACTTCCAGCTCAGAGATGGAAAGAATGATGGAGGAAATGATGAAGAAAATGAGCATTCTTGAGAGAGCACAAGAAAGTCAAAACCAAATTTCTCCTCAAAACAAAAACCAGAACCAAAATTAGAATTTCAGAAGAAATCGACCTCCAAACAGACCTAGGGCAGATGATCAACGGATTACTCCTCCCTTCCATCAAAACTATGTGAGTGAGGTTGAAGAAACAGATGAGAAAATAGAGGATGATGATATCAACATGCTGGGAGTAGATAATGATGGCTTTGAGGTTCATTATGATAGAAAACAAGGTTTATACACACCTTATGATGACAAAAGAGATAATGATGAAAGTTATTATCAAGACATGGAGAATGTCATCATTGAATATCAAAGGGAATATGGCCTTAGAAGTAAAACTAATCAACAAACTCCCAACACCAAAACCTCTGACAAAGCTTCACAAAGTAGCACTATAAACAAGCCTAAATTTGTCAAACAGAAAGACAAGATGGTAGCTGGAAATTCTGATAAAGGTAAGGAAAAAGACACTCAAAACAGTGAAAAACAGAGTGAAGACCTTAGCAGTACTAACACTTTAGCTGGTACTCCTGTTAAAACCATTTTTTCCAATGTAAATAGGGCAAGTCAGCAAATAGATTTTGCTAACAGAATGGAAGTTAATAAGGCTGAGACAAGTACTTCAAAGGATCAAATTTCGTTTAGTTTGGAGCAGGAAATTTCCAAAATTAAAATCTTTGTTCCCTTGACTAAGTTAGCTACTCAAAATGTATATAGGACACAAATTTTGAAGGCTTTAAACATAGAAGAGAATAATGACACAGTCAATCTTAATGATGACCAACCTGGGCTTATTTTTGGTGCAAATATTGAAGGTAGATATCAAGAGGGACCTGTTCCTCCCTTTTATGTAATTTTAAATGTTCATGACAAGATTTTGCACAACGCTATACATGATTCTGGGGATTCTCATAATTTAATGCCAAAAGATGTAATGGAGAGCCTTGGTCTAGAAATCAACAGACCTTACAAATACCTTTAATATTTTGACTCAAGCAGAGTAAAATTTTTAGAATTGATAAAAGACCTATGCGTTAACTTAGCAAAGATTCCAGCAAAATGCTTAGTCATGGATATTATTGTGGCTGATGTGCCCCCAAAGTATGGAATGTTGTTATCTCAATCTTGGGGGGCTAAGTTACAAGGAACTATGGAGATGTACATGACCTATGTGACCATCCCTATTTTCAATCAGATAAGAAAAATTTACAGGGAGTCCCATATGCAATATATGGTGACTAGTCAAGACAAACCCCAAAAATATCCTCTGTATTTTGTAAATACATGCCTCGATTCTTTTATCCTGTTCAACGATGAATCATTCAGTGAACAAGTCACTTTAACAAAACTGATGGCCGATAGAGAGAAGGAGGTAAACACCACAGAAGTGTCAAAATAGTTTTCTATGTTCGAAAACCTTAGAAAGCCAAACATAGGTCTTGAGCTACAAGTCATGCATCCTTTGTTTCTAAACCTTGACAGTCAAGAGAGTAACCCTCAATGCATTGAAAAACCTGAGGAGTTAAAACAAATTCAACCAAGTGTTGATATTCATGAACAATAAAAAATCACGTTAGTTGAAGAAGACAGTAACCAAGGTGAACCCGAAGCTAATCCTCTATGGAGTATGAACTTTGATGGGTCATGAACTAGAAGAAATGCTGGTGCAGGTGTCTAGATATGAAACACTGAGAACAACCACACAGAGAGCCTTTCCTATAGGCTAAACTTCCAGTGTTAAAATAACATAGCGGAATATGAATCCCTGCTTTTAGGCTTACATCTGCCGAAAAAGCTAAGAGCCAAAAGAATTAAATTTTATGGGGATTCAGAATTAATAATTAGGCAAGTCATTGAGGAATACAATGCTAATCACCCCAGAATTAGGGCCTATCGAAATGATGTCGTGGACCTTTTAAAAACTTTTGAGGAGTCCCAGTTAATTTTTGTCCCAAGAAAAAGAAATATCACAGCCCACAGCTTAGCTTATGTAGCTAGAACATGCTTAACGCCATATGAAACCACATAATTCTCAACTCAGATTAAACTCAGACCAGTTGTCCCTGATAACGAAAAATATTGGCAAGTGTTCGACGGAGACAAATAAATATAAGACTTCATGCAATTCAAAAATGAATTTTAATTTCCTAGTTCAGATTCAGATTATGAAACAGACTGCAATAGTGAAGAAAATTTTCTTGGTGAAGAAGAATAGTCTCTTGAGGTTTCCAATATAAATATGTTATCAAGAAAACTTGAAAATGAAATAGAAATGATTGCAGAGTTAGAAACAGAGGAGTTAGAAACCCTGCAGTCTAAAGATGAGAGTTTGCCTAAGGTTTTGGCCTCTTTAGAAGAGTTGTTTGATTTTAACGATGTGGCCAAGAAGCCAAAAATGGAGCCTGTAGAGATTGAAGTGGAAGAGTGAAATATAGGCAGTGAACTAAAACCTATGATGATCAAACTATCTAATACTTTACCAGCTCACATTAAACTCAAATACATAGAGCTGTTTAAAGAATTTTCTGATTTTTTTTCGTGGAGTTACAAAGATCTTAAATCCTATGACACTGAAATAATAGAGCAAAAAATCCCTCTCAAGGAAAACCAAAATCCATTCAAACAAAAGTTGCGCAGAATTAACCCTGTTTAGTTGCCTTTGGTTGAGAAGGAAATTAATAAAATGTATGAAGCTAGTATTATTTTCCCTATTAGAGATTCTGGGTGGGTGTCTAATCTAGTGTTGGTTGGGAAGAAATCAGGAGAGATTAGGCTTTGTATAGACTTTAGAGACTTAAACAAAGCTTCATTAAAAGACAACTACCCTTTACCTAAGATGGATCATATTTTATAAAGGGTGGTAGGGTCTAAAATAATTTCTTTGATTGATGGCTACTTAGCGTATAATCAGATTTTAGTTCACCCTGATGATCAACTAAAGACAGAATTTACTACACCTTGGGGCACTTTCATATATGTGAAAATGACCTTTTGTCTAATGAATGTTGGAGCAACTTTTCAGAGAGCCATGGACATAGCATTCTCAGAAGAATTAGGCTACTTCATCATTATTTACCTTGATGATGTTACTATTTTTTCAAAGACAAATGAAAATCACTCGGAACATTTGAGAAATTTTTTCGAGAAATGCAGAAAGTTTGGGATATATTTAAACCCTAGGAAAACATTGTTCGAGCTCCAAGAAGGTAAACTTCTTGGGAAAATCATTTCAGAGGAGGGTATAAAGATAGATCCAAAGAGGATTGAGGCCATATTTCAAATCTCTCATCCTCGAAACATTAAGGAATTGCAATCTTTCATTGGAAATATTAATTTCTTTAGAAGGTTCATACCCAACTTAGCTAAGCTTCTTAGGAATATAAAAAATATGTTGAAGAAGGAGCAGGGGGTAAAATGGACCTTGGAAGCAAAGAATTCCTTTGAGCTGGTGAAACACAAATTAACCAAAACACCGGTTCTAATAAGTCCTGATTTTTCAAAATATTTTTATATTTTTTCATTTGCATCAGAACATACAATAGCTACTCTCCTTTTATAGAAAAATCCACAAGGACAAGAGCAGCCTAATGTGTTCTTTAGCAAGGCTTTGAGAGATGCTCCTTTGAAGTATAAAATTATGGAAAAGCAAGATTTTTCTTTAGTTAAGGCTTTAAAAGACTTCAAGGTATACATCTTGCATTCCCACATCATTGCCTTCATCCCAAATTCAATTGCGAAAGATATTCTAATACAGGACCCAAATGGTAAGAGAGGTAAGTGGATAGTTGTTATTCTTGAATATGATTTAGAGATAAAGCCCACTAAACTCATCAAAGGCCAAAGTATAGCTATATTAATGGCTGAATTAAATTTTGAAGTTCTTGATATTAATATGATTAATGGTTTTGATGATCAAGAGGAAATTTCAACTCCCATTCTTGAAGAACGTTTTATGAATTCCTCTTGGTATGCTGATATTTGTTTATATTTTGCTTAATTTGAATACACCTCCTGGTTTGACAAAAACAAAGGCAATGTTTCTAAAGTTAAAAGCTATAAACTATTGCATTATAGATAAATGTCTTTATTGGAAAAATGCAAGTGGTATATTGCTTAAATGTTTGCTTGAGTATGATATAGAGAAGGTTAAGCACGAGTTCCATGAGGGAGAATGTGGAGGCCACCTTTACTGGAAGACAACAGCCAACAAAATCGTAAGGGTTGGTTACTATTGGCCCACTCTCTTTCTTGATGTACACAAGATGATCATTTCCTGTCATAAATGCCAACTTTTTGAAGGCAAAAGGAAGCTGCTACCCTTACCTCTACATCCAATCACTGTTGAAGACCCATTTCAACAGTGGGGACTTGACTTCATAGGAGAAATCCATCCACCATCCTCTGCCCAGCATAGATGGATTCTCACTACCACAGACTACTTCACCAAATGGATAGAAGCCATCCCTTGTAGGCAAGCCAATGAATCTGTTATTATAAAATTCATGGAGACTAATATTCTCTCTAGATTTGGCTGTCCCACCAAGATCATTACTGATAATGCAGCAGCATTTGGATCAAAGAGGATGGTTGAATTCTATCACAAGTATCAAATAACATTGGGTCATTCCATAGCCTATTACCCTCAAGGTAATGGACTAGCAGAATCCTCAAACAAGATTTTGGTAAACATAGTAAAGAAGTTGTTGGAGGACAACAAGAAGTCTTGGCACACAAAGCTGGTTCATGCACTTTGGGCTGACAGATTGACATTGAATAAATCTACTGGAATGTCACCTTTCTAGCTTGTGTATGGTACTGATGTATTTTTTCCAACCAGGCTTGGTGTACCAGTTATGAAGTTGATTCAAGAGTTCCAGTCTGAAGAAAATGACATGATCAGAAGGATAAATAAAACTATCCACCTTTAGCAAACCATAGAGGAGGTTTATAACAAAGCATTCCAAAAGTAGGACAACATTAAAAAGATTTTTGACAAAAGAAAAAAGGCTAGCAATTTTAATGTTGGTGTTTGGTCAATTTAGTGTGTCCTAAATTGTTGCATTTAATTTGTCAATCCGGGATTCGTAAGCTGATGAAGTGCGGCGCACTATATGTGCAAGATAACCTTTTTCTTAACTTTTTGTCGTTTTTGGTTTTCTAAGGTGAGATGGAAATTCTAAAATGGAAACAAGTATGGTTATGTTTGTTCAAGGAAATAATATACTCTATAATGATTTACCAACTTGAAACTAAAAAAAAATAATTTGAAACATACAATGACAAAACTTGAAAGAAAATGAAAATGTGCTGCTGAAATGAAAAGGTGCTGCTAATCTAATAAATCAAAACAGTGAACTAGTGAGCATGAAACCAAACTATTCTTGTTGCTGTCTAAACACAAAAGAAACTATGCTGAAAGAAATCCAAAAGTTGCAATAAAGTAAATCTAAATCAAATTACATCAACTTGTCTTGTGATCCCTCATCATTAGTCCAGCTATGATTTTCGGAAGTAACCATAAACAACTTGAGTAACTGATATCTAACTTGCAGAAAGTAAACTAATATCAAACCACACATTCATAATTCAATCCCTCACCATCAGTCCAGCTGTGGCTTCCGGAGGTAACTGAAGATGTCATGCACAATTTAATATTTCTAACTTGCAGAAAGGAAATTAATACCAAACTACACATTTCATAATACAATCCCTCACCATCAGTCCAGCTGTGGCTTTCGGAGGCAAATGAAGATGTTATGAGCAGTTTAATATATCTAAATTTAACTACTGAAGCAAATGAGCAAAACTGAATTAAACAAAGCAGTACTGAAATTAAACAGAAACTAAGAAAAGAAAATTAGCAGCAGAACAATGTTAATTTCATGTCATTAGTCAAAAAGTTATGCAAATGCCCGGGCTGCCTATCTATAGCCTAAAACAAGAACACTGATCAGTAATTAATAACATAAAACATGAAAGACAGAAGTGAAATGGAAAGCATGAAAGTTCATAAACAGAAATGAAGCATATATACCATGAAAGATGCAATGTATAAACATGTGAATGGATTATGGCACAATTAGCTTTAAAGAAATAAAATAAGAACTATACAATAATGCACAGAACCTTGGCGAGTGCAGGGGCCCTCTACACTAGCCTTGGCAACAATCTTCAAGTACGAATTACATTTGGAAACAGAGTCTTCTTATATTAAAATGCAGTCATAACAGTAAGGTGGTATTACGACGCAAAGGCAGCGTAATTACATTACAGAGAAGACTAATAAAAACTAACAGAGACTAATCACATATGCGTATACAAACACATTATTTATAACAAAAGAAATATAACTGATTCCTAAAGTTTATGCTGATGGAGAACACGTAGACTGTTACGTCCACAGATCTAGGATCATGGCCGTATTGAAGAGTAAATCTATGAGGAGTGGATGTTTGAATTCGGCTATGGAGCCGTGTACAGATGTTTATTTGTCCTCCGCAACTCAGAAACGGCCATATGAACCTTCACGTGACACGAAATAGAGTCCTGTCACCGTGGGACTCTACGGTTGACTTCCATTTGGACATCTTTGACCGTAGCCTCCTTTGATGAATTTTCTCGAGCCAATAGTACACGATCCATGTCCACATCATTCCTAACTTGCCCATGTGGCTCGTTTTTCCTGTAGACACCTGTAACATAGAGTTTCACAAAATGGCTGCGGAAAGTTGCAGCAGCTGCGGAAAGTGGCAAGATTCCGCAGCTAGATGAACAAAATATAAATCAAACAACAGACAAAAAAATATAGTTAAAAACCATGTTAGATGCTCTTTTGCAATTAATATACAATGATATTAACAACTTGGGAGGTTCAGGTGGATGAAAAAGGTATAGAAAAGTGTATGGAAAAGATGCAGATTTGAGACTCAAAATACCCCCACTGTGAAGGTGTTGCATGTCCTCATGCAACCAAAATTTTGATAATCCTTCCTCAGTTCATATGCCTTGACACTTTAGCCAATACATCCAAACCTCTCCTCTTCTTCCTTGGTGCTGCCAACATCCTAGGCTTCTTCATTAGGCATCTAAATTTGATATTAACCAATGCTCTGCTTAACTTCTGGCATCTCCTTTTCAATTTCTTGTTCTTCTTCTGCCATATTCCCAGATGTAGCATGGTATTATCATGAATGATTTTGTCTAATTTTCCTTGTTCCTTCAATGCCTCATTTTCATTTTTAATGTGTCTATTCAAAAGCTCTAGCTCAAAGATTTCCTATTTTAGTGATTGGACTAGATCATCTTGTACTGTGTGAGGCTGGATGGACAAAGTACTAGGACGTGTAGCTGCCTTTTCCAAAGATTCTATATAATCATATACTTCCTGCTGCTTGGGGTCTATATCAGGTGTCATTTTTATTGGGCTGTCCCCAAAATGCTGTGAAGGAGAGTTATCTTCAAAATCTGGCTGAGAAGGGCTCACATCAAAATCTTGCTGAGAATGGGATGGACTATGTTCAATGTCTGACTGAGAATGAAATGAACTAGGTTCACTAACTGATTGAGATGGACTATGGTCAGCTGGGGACTGTTCAGATGTTTCCTCTCCTAAATCAATGAAATGAGGACCCTTCATTTGCGTTTTCCTCAATTTCCCCTTAAGTCTGCTGCTTCTTCTCACACGCTGTGGTACACTATATTTTTGTTTTTGTTTTCCTGTCTCTGTCTTCTTGGCCATAGATGACTATTTTTGAAGATAAACTAATATTTCAGATAACACTTGATGATCTTCTTCTTCAGAAGAAGGGGTTTGATGTATAGCCTCAATAGTTTTTCTCTCTTTTGGTGTTATTGGCTTCTTACCCTTGATTTCTTTCTTCTTCCTCTTTGACAGTCTCTCTTCCCTGTCAGTTCTTTCAATTGTAGTACTAGGAGTATTTTGAATTTCATCAATTGTTCTTTTTCTCCTACTTCTTCTTGTTGTGCTACGTTCAGGAATTTCTTGAGTACGAGTAATTTGAGTTTCATCATTTATTCTTTTTCTTCTACTCCTTCTTGTTGTACTACCTTCAGGAATTTCCTAAGGTTCCTCAAAGAAATTTCTAACCAAAAATTGTTCCCATGTGTCTTTCTTCTCCTTTAACTCTTTTTCAATCAAAATTTTTACAAGACCGTGGTGATATAGATGTGGTTCTACATCTCCTAAATGCTTCTGAACAGTCACATAAATTTTCTTCAAACTATTGAATAGAAAATATGGGAGATTGAGAGTTTGATTATCTAGAAAATTCATCAGCAATCTGGTGTGGTACATATACATGGACCCAAAATGGCCTTCACAGGTAATGAATTTTTGAACAACTAGCAGCAAAGTAGCCCATTCCTCTTTCAATGCATGAACAAGAATTCCTCTTTTAAAATAGTTATGTCCATACCTTGGTTTCGTAAGATTGTTCTCCAGGCTTCATTACTAATGCTTTTATTCTTAAACCAACGCTCACCCTCTTGAAGAAGTTCCGTGGCTGATGCTATAGATGCTTCATTGACCGCAAACTTAAGGTCTCCAATCTCTACTTCCAAGCCATTGAATGACCTTGCGAATGCCTTTGTCACTTCTTTATGATAACCTCTGAATTTCTGGATAAACCGCAACCACTTTGATTTCTTCAATATATCCCTTACATGAGGATATCCCTCCATGAACTTAGGTCCTTCCGGTTCTTCTCTTAGCAATTTACCCATTCTTCTTTCTGCTCTTCACAAATTTGCCTACGTGAGGGTTCAATGGAAATAGAACGGCTGAATGCACGGAGATGAGCACAATGACTGTGGGTAGATATCAAAGAGTGGGTATACAAACTATAGCGTAAGAGAGAATGAAATGGAGTGAGACAGAACAGAGAGGGGTTTTCGTGAACACGACAGAGATACGGCTGTGAGATTAACAGAGTATAACACATCCAACAGTGTTTTGAAATTTGGTGGCTGCGAAATAAATGTGAGAACGTTTAAACAACGGCTATGGATTTATGCGGCTGTAAGAGTCCTTGGTCAAATCAATTACGTCTCATTGTCACCGGTGGAATATCGGAATATGAGTGAAGATCGGGGGTTTAATTATGAAACAATTTGAGAATGAATGTGGGAGGATCATATGGAGATCGTGAAATGGTTACGGAAGTTGTCAATATAATCATTGCACATAATGGATGGAGCTTATGGTTTAGAACTATATAAAAATGTGTTTTTCAATGCTATTTGAAATGAATTTTACTCATACCTTGGAATCTTTTGCCTTTTCCTTGGTCTTCAACTAGTTTCTCTTCATTGGTGTCTTGAATGCTCCATGTCTTCATAATTGATCCTCTCACCTGCATTCAATTTCATGATTATGGAAATAACATCTGACTGTACATTCTTTTGAAGGCAAAGTAGTAGCTGTGGAATCTGCTTCTGGCTGCAGAAACTAGAGTTAGCTGCGGAAACAGATGTCAGCTGCGGAAACTGACACAGCTATTATTTGGATGAATGGAGATGAACAGATGACTAATGACCAGATGGAAACAGTCATGAAAAATAATTTTATTGATGAAATGGAATGAAATAGATAAAATGAAGTGGAATGGAGTGAAATGAAGTGAAATGAAATGGAATGAAGTGGAATGGAATGGAGTGGGTGGTCACAAAATTTGTGAAATGAAAGAGAGATTTTTTTTTTGGAAAATATAGAGTGTCAGGTGCTCCTGATTTTCACCCTATATTTTCTGTATAAGACTGCCAATCAATGATTGGTTTTCAGGCTTATACAATTTTTTATTTATATATATATATATATATATATATATTTTAACTGAAAAAGAACAAAATCTAGGCTGGTGGAGAAGAAGAATTCTTCTGTACCAGCCTGATTGCAGAATTCTCTTGAAACACTTTGAAAAAATACTCTTTTGAGAGTGGCTTATTATAAACTTTCAATCTGTGGCCATTCACAATAAGAGGAGTTTGAAACTCATCAATGGTCTTGATTCTTACCGCTCCATTGCTAAAGATCTTGTCAATCTCATATGGCCAAAGCCAATGAGTCTGAAATTTTCCTTGAAAATATTTAAACTTGGAATAAAATAACAATGCCCAATCTCCTTCTTGAAACTTCTTCTCTTTGATGTACTTGTCATTCCATTTAGCTCTTTGATATTGAACTAGATCAGTTCTTAAAATTGCTTCTTATCTGATCTCATCTAGCTCATTCAACTGCTCCATTCTATGCTTTTGGGCTTCTGATAAGTCCATCCCCAACTGAACTGCTATCTTGAAGGTCTTGACTTGGAACTCAATGGGGAGCAAGACTTCTTTCCCATAAACGAGTTCATAGGGAGAATGTCCTGTTGTATTTCTCCATGTAGTTCTGTAGGCCCACAAGGCTTCAGGAAGCCTTTCTGCCCAATCTCTTCTATGTAGATGAACAGTTTTGGTGATGATACTTTCAAGAACTTTGTTTGTGGACTCCACTTGACCATTTGCTTGCAGATGGTAAGGAGTAGATCTTTTGTGCTTGATTTTGTATTCTTCCATCAACTTCTCCACCAAATTGGATGTAGATTGGCTCCCCTGATCTGTCACAATTTCTCTTGGAACACCAAAGCGAGTAAAAATATCCTCATAAAGAAAATGAACAACTGAATTTTCAGTAGCAGATACTAATGCTTTGGCTTCTACCCATTTAGTAACATAATCGGTACAAACCAATATATACTTCTTTTGCTTAGATGGTGGATTAATAGGTCCAATGAAATCTAAAGCCCATTTTTCAAAGGGTTCAATGAGTACCTGTGTTTGCAATGGCATTTCATTTGAAAGGGTAGGTTTCCCTACTCTTTGGCAGCTGTCACACCTTTTGACATATTGTTTTGCACCTTTGAAGAGGGAAGGCCAATAATATCCTAAAGAGAGGATTTTATAGGCCGTCCTTTTGTCTGCAAAGTGTCCGCCGCATGGTTCATCATGACATGCCTTAAGAATATCAGGCATTTCATCTTCCTTGACACATCTTCTGATCACAAGATCTGGCCCTGTTTTAAACAATTCATTAGAAATCCATGAATATTTTGAACTCTCCTGAATAATTTTTCGTTTTTCACTTGGAAATAAATGTGAAGGTAGTTTCCCTGTAACCAAATAGTTAGCAATATATGCATACCAAGGAGTCTTAATAGTTACTGCAAACAAGTATTCATCAGGAAACTTATCCTCTACAGGAGAATCTTCTTTAGTATTCTGAATTCTAGACAAGAAATCAGCTACTGTATTATGTTTTCCTGGTCTATCCAACACAGTAATATTGAATTCTTGCAAAAGTAAGAACCATCTTGTCACTCTGCCATTAGTAACAGGTTTGTTCATTAAATATCTAATTGCAGAATGGTCAGTATGAATAAAAGTTTCATAGCCTGTTATGTAATGTCTAAACTTATTAATTGCATGAACAACAACTAAAAACTCTTTTTCAGTCACAGTATAGTTCAAATTTGTGGGAGTCAAATTTTTACTGGTATAATAAATGGCATAAGGAACTAAATATTTTTAACCCAACACAGCTCCTAGAGCTTGTTTCGGGGATTTAACACCCTAGAGGTTGGTTGGGATTCAACCTCCACAGAGCAGGGGCGTACTATTTAACAGAGACTCACACGATCATGCACAGTCATGAAAACGAAATAGAGCAGAACGAGAGGTTTACCCGTTGGTCCTACGTTTGAAGTAGATCCACGTGGAGTTCAAACTCCCTGCACCCGTCCTTCCTCTTTCACCTGAAATACAAGAAGAAACCAGCACAAAGGACAAGTTGTACAGTATATTTCTACTCTATATGTTAGTGAGATTCATATAAAACATTAAATAAATCATCATAAATGCTTGTATAACAAATATTCTTCATACATTAAAGCATTCACTAACACGTTTACTTCGAGAACAGCATGATACTTCTGTATTATAAAAATAGTACGTACAAAAGTAAGTGGAGAGATCACCTGATCCTTCCAAGGCCTTCGCAGACCGTCGTCCGGATCCGTCCAGCCCTTGCCTCGCTAAGACTCCTTCCAAATGAGTGCATACGAGATAACATATAAAGGGATGTGTATCTCAAGGAAACAAGGGTTTCCCGAAATGAACTGGGAAAGTGCAGGAGGCACGGGGAATCAGACTTGGATAGGGAACCAACAGAGTATAATAATAATAATTCTCTCTCTCCCTTAGGCCATACATATGAGGTCCTTTTATAGTCCCTCCAAGTAGTTTCAGCAGTTGGAAACAGTTGGCCACGGGCTGGGGTGGTTGAACTACCTGAGTAACCATCAACCCAGCGCGAAATTAGGGATTTTTATATTTTTTTTAATCATTAAAATGGCATACGCGGAAAAGTCTAGCTGTACTCGCGTATACACGCGGAAAAACACGGGCATAGTCGCGTATGAAGGATTTTCCACTGTTTTTAAGTGAATTTGTCCAAGTCTGTAGGAATGGGTGCCCATAAAGCCATGTAGCAATAATGAATCATGTCAAGGTGAGAAATGATGCTATAACAGATGCCCCCTAATATATGAGGTCAGAATGGGTACATGATGGCCGAAATGTATTATGCACATAGAAAGAACTTCGCAAGGACAAGAGAGGACTTCACCAGATTTCAGCCTGCCAAAACCAATGAAAGAAATCAGAGAGTCAACACATGCTGAGGCGGGCATACCCATGCTCAGTAAAAAATACATCATATATATAGAAAGTACTGAATAGATCCAACATGTATACAAGTATAACTGAACTGAAAGTACATAGTGAATCATCTGAGCAGGGCCCGGAAAGACAAGTCTGTATCAATGTCCAAGTATCACATATAGAAAGCTGAGCAAAGATAGTGCAACTGGATATCTGATCAAGTAACCGAATCTCCAAGTACCGGATCATAAGAGGCGGATCAAACGGTACAATCACGCAACTCGGGGATCAACATATAAGATGCTGCTGTGCTGAACTGCAACATATAAGGGTGGACGGCAACACTGGCAGAAACTGAAAGAACTGTCAACAGTGATCCGAGAAATGCCGATGCAACCCAAGGTCTTCACCGATCACAACGGCACAATTCTACACACTGGGAATAAATGAGCTGAAGTCGACCATGTGAGAAATCGTTGGATTACCGGGCAATGATGTTTCCCGTTAACCAACGCGAGACGACCCACCGATAATGATAATGAGTGTCAAGGTGCCCCAATACAATCTGACAAGTGTGAATGAATGAGTTGAAGTCGAACACTTGAAAGAATCTACCAATCAGGAGGCAATAATGAATCCCCACTGTCGATAGCGAAGAGTCTGCCACTGATGACTGCAAACCCTAAGGTACTGACAAAAGACTCTAGATCTTGTTCCCAGAGCAATGAGTCGGAGTCGATGGGAAAAGATCTGCTGGAAGGAAGGCATTAAGGCATCCCACATCAGTCCAGTGCGAGTGTAACCCGCAGGCCAAGATTTGGAAGGAATCGGACGAAGTAGAGTGATGGAACCAAAACCGAAGTACGTTTCCGACATGCACAAGATGAAGCTAGCGCACGGGAGAAACCCTCTGAACCAACCAATAATGAAAGCTGACACAGAGGCGAGAAATCCACCCATAGGGTCAAATGGAAATCCAGGTACTGCACGAATCCCAAGTGTGATAATGTGTGCTGATGTCGAACACAGGGGAAACCACTCAGTCAAAGACCCATGATGATGATCAAATGCCGAGCACGAGGTCACCTATCAATGATGGAAATAGGCCCAAGGTGCGGCTCTAGGCTTGCTCTCAGAGCAATGTGTCGTAGTCGATAAGAGACAAACCCGCCGGCAAGAAGTCAATGGAGACCTTCTCAATCCAGCACGAGCAGAAGATCAAAACATCTGATGTGATAGAACATGATGCTGACAAGACCGGGAAGGCCGACTGAATAATGAGTCAAGAGACACCGCAGAATGGCCGACTCAGGCTAGACTTCCCTTGAACAAAAGCACGACTCTGTGATGACCATGGCAGTAAAAAGTGACACTGTATAAGTCTGTCTTGCAAGAGGCAAAACAAACTCTCCATATGATTGGAAGAGATAACCAACCGGGGGAGAACTGACAAGTGAAACATGGTAAAGGCTGAACCTAGGTCAAAACTAGAACCATCCCAAATGAAGGAAATATATATAAGTATATGTGCTTTGTTCAAGGGCGACAAACTGACTCTGTACTGCCATCAAAATAACGAAGATACATCCCGTTCCCGCTCTTTTTGTTATATTTAATTTTTTTTGTCTTTTTCATAATAAGCCTGAAAAAGAATAAAAGAATGCTATGATACAATGGACAGAACGAGTATCAAGAAAGCAGATGCACTAGTTCCTGGGTTTGGAACAATCCTATGCTCAATGCAAGGTGGCGAAAACTGGTCAGTGATACTCAGAGGAACGTTCCATCCATGGGTACAAAGGTGTCAAGTCGTGATAGCTAAGTGCATGCAACGGTTAACTTGTACAGAAAGTCAAGGTCAAAAGTTGGCTTAAACATCGAGTCCAAATGAAGTCGGCTAAAGGCCAGGATAAACAAGTAGCCAATATGCAATGCAGTAATACAACTTAACGACACCAGGGAGCCTCTAGGGTATAAGCCAGAAAAATGATAAGTGCTGAAGGAGAAGAATGAAGCTTCAACACGAAAGACATGGCGGGACTAAAGAGGACTCCCGAGCCTACATAAAAAGCAGCATGGGCAACAAGCGATAGCGAGGAACTAACTAGGAAGCCCATGTAAAGGAAGGCTCTACCATCAAGTCATGATTTTAAAAATCGGCGAGTGAAAATGGTATAATACTCATGACCTGATGGGATCGACCCCAAGGCAAGTGATCAGTATGGAGGCTAGAATGCAAGATGCAATGGAAAGTGATTCCCTAACCTATATGCCAGTGAAGATCATATACCTGCCATGAAGAGTCTGAACACATGGGCCAGAAACCGGGAAAAATCTCGAAAATGTCAAAATGTACCTGAAATATACCAAACTGGGCACTTCCAAGCAATCGAGTTATACAGCATAAGACAGATCGAAAAAATAAGCACAAGGAAATTTTTTGCGAAAATTTTCAATTTTTTAGCCATAAATACACAAATTACCTCTCAAATGGTTCATTATTGCATAGCTGATTTGGAAAAAGAGCTCCGGAGCTAAAAACTTGTTTCGTCAAACCAGCAACAACCGACCGTCGGAATTCAGCGAAACTTCAGGTAGGCTCCTTATTCATCCTGTTGATTCATTTTGTCCGTTTAAAATTTAAAATTAAGTGGATTTTTACCGGGAAACCCTTATTAAAAAACGCGTACCTGCGCATACGCGGGTTCAAAGAAGGAAAGCCGCGTGTACACGCGACTGTGCACAGCGAAACTAGCGTATGCGCAAGTCCGAATTTTTAAAAATGAGTTTCTAATGCAAATTTTAATGAATTTCTTCAGGATGACAATTTCATGGAGGGAACGCGAGCATAGTGCAGTGGACCAAGAGGTCATGGAAGACCGCGCAGCACAAAATGTCCTCCGAAACTCTGGATTATTCAAATTTTTCAAAATGCCCAATATGAAAAGTAATGTGAGGTTGCTTGAAATGCTGGTAAATTATTGGGAACCGGATCAGGATTGTTTCATCATTGATCAAATGCCACTACGCATAGAGGTGGAAGATATATACTTCATCACTGGACTCTCCAGAAGGGGAGACCCGGTGGATTTGCACGGAAAGCCCCTGGGAGGGTTAACCGTGGAGGACTATGTCCAACTCTATTGCATAGAAGATTCCAAAAAAGTAGGCACACAGATTGCAATCAGAGATATCAGTGACTTGCACATGAAGATCCTCCTGTTCACCATCGGCAGAGTGGCAGGATCTGCCTCACTGCATCAGGCGTCCAGGGCGCACATGAGCATAGCTGTAGAGTGCTTAATTCATGTGTATGATTGGTGCACTGCCCTGCTACTGAACATGAAACAACAACTGACGTCGATTCGCAAAACACATACAAAACACTTTGGCTATGGAACCATTTTGACTACATTCTTTTTCGAGAGAGTTCCAGCTTTGAGACCCAAAGTCATCTCAACTATCAGCAGCCCTCGGGACCCAAGAATTGCCCGTTGGGCAGACATGATGAAGAGACTGGGGGGCAGCGAGGTACCCCGAACTACCTCGGACGATGAGTTCTTCTTATGGTGGAGAGAACAGATCATCGCAGTAGATGACTATCCCTATGCCGGGATGGATTTCCGAGGAGATCCAGATCTAGTACTCCCACCCGGTGCAGCATGGGGAGCAGTCGGTAAGTTTTTTCAAAAAATTTTTAACTTATATGATTTTTTTTTTTGGATTTTTGGATTTTTCAAATATGTATGAAAAATGAAAAACAAACATGTTTTTGGATTGGATTCATAATGACTGACAAATGAAAAATGATCATGTTTCAGATGTTGGACCAGTGCGTCCTGAGGGCCTAGCACGTCACAAGCACCGCAGAGGTGAAGCAGAGACAGCGGATTCTGACAGGACCCTCCAGGCCGTACAGAGAAACTTGGAGGGACTGACCCGCCAAATCCCTCTGGCTGCTGTGGAGGACTTGCCAGAAGCCGTCCAGAGACGGGTTGTAGGAGTACCCCGGGACTGGGTTAGACTGTTCCGCCGTGTGGCCACTGCAGTGATGTTCTATAGGAACACTGGGCAGGGTCCTCAGGATTAGACAGATTTCATATTAGATGACTGTATATTTTTTGAGACTGAACATGATGGGGCATAAGCCCAAGTTTTGTACGGCATTGATGGATCCAAAATTTTGTGAAGTTTTTTGACATACCGATGATATATATACAGCGATATTTTGATGTGATGTGATAAATGTATCAAAAGTATGATGTTTTTGATGATTTAGATTTTATTGTATTGAATGATTAATATGCCAATCTAAAGCTTGATTAGCTAATGAGTCAGCAAACCAATTGTCAGCTCGAGGAATATGAATGAATGTTAAAAATTGAAATGACCTTTGTAACAAACGTACCCTCAAGAACAATCGTAATAAAACCGGATCTCGTACCCGATAAGTGTTGTTCAACTGCGACACCACCAGCTGGGAGTCCAAGAAAACTACCAACGAATCAACACCCAAAGATATTGCCTCCGAGAGTAGATGAATGACTGCAGTGTATTCTGCTACGTTATTGGAAGCAAGACCAATGCAGACCCCTCTTGATACCAACAGCTGACCGGAAGGATAATGAAGCACCCAAGCCGCGGAAGCTAAGTTCCGGGTGTGTCTACTAGCACCATCGGCGAAACCATAATGACTCATGACATCAACACAACCTGCCAAAGCAGATCAAAAACATCAACATCCCATCAAAAATCGAAAATCAAACAGATATGTACAAGACAAAAAACTACTATATACAAAGCAAAATGCCAGGCCAAAGCCTAGGCATAATACTTCTTCAGATAGAGCCCATTTCGGGGCTCCGACAACTCGTTTCCTTCGAAGTCAACCAAGGTATACGCTCCTTTCTTAAGGACCCTTTTGACGATATAGGGGCCATACCACATCGACTTAAACTTTCCTGCCCCCAAGGCATCCTTTTCTTGGGCATAGACCAAAACAAGGTCGCCTTCGGAAAAGACCCTAGGCTTAACCGCCTTATCGTACTGGACTTTGACTCGGTTTTGATGCGCTTCGTTCAACGTGGCGGCATCTCGACGCTGCTCATCAAGATGTTCCAGATGAAGAAGCCGCTCTGCCAGACTAGAAGTGTCAGGAAGAAGCTCAACAGCCAGTTTAAGGGAAGGAATCTCGCATTCAATGGAAATACGGATTCCACCCCGTGGACTAACTGAAACGGAGTAAAGCCAGTTGCAGTTTTAACTGACGTCCTGTATGCCCAGAGTGCAGGATATACCATAATGTGCCAGTTGGATCTATGTTTATCAATCGTCCGTTGAAGAATTGTCTTCAAGGACTTATTCACGGCTTCCACTTGGCCATTGGCCTGAGGATAATATGGAGATGAATGCTCCTGCCGAAAACCCAATTTAAGAGCCAACTCAGCCATCATACTGTTCTGAAAGTGACTGCCATGGTCAGTGACAATCTCTCTAGGTATACCGAAACGAGCAATGACTTGATTGAAGAAGAAAAGAGCCGCAGTCTCACCATCGTTCCCAAAAGTAGGCATAGCTTCGACCCACTTCGTAAAGTAGTCTACTGCTACGATAATGTACTTGTGACCTTTTGCCGAAGGCGGGTTACAAGTAGTATAATCCATACCCCACTTTGTAAAGGGGCCGACAGTAACGACTGGAAAAAACGGAGCTGGATGAGCGCGCATTTTTCGAGTATACACTTGACAAGGATGACACTTCTTGACCGATTCAATACAATCTTTGAAAATCGAGGGCCAGAAGTAGCCAGCGCGCAAAATCTTTTGGGCTGTAGCAAGCCCCGATAAATGACCCCCACAAGCTCCACCGTGAGAATCATTAAGCACAGCCTCAGCTTCTTCGAAAGTTAAGCAGCGTCTTAGGATTGAATCAACCCCTCGACGGTACAAAGCATCACCAATAATCAGATAACTTTTAGCTAAGTGACGCAGCTTACGACGCTCATCTTTCGAAAAAGAAGAGGGAAACTTCGCAGTCTAGAGATATACAATGATGTCCCCATACCAAGGATCTTGTGGAGAGATTAGAAACAAGTGTTCGTCCGGAAAGGACTCATCATAGATCATCGCCTCTCCACAAGGCAACTCGGAGATAAATTCCGCAAAAACTAATGACTTCTTGGATTTGGCAGACATGAACTCTAGATCAAATTCTTGTAAAATCACAATCCATCTATTATATTTGCCCCCAATCACTCGCCTGCTGAGGACAAACTGAAATGGATTGGCAGCTGCCAAGACATAAGTTTTGCGAAGAATAATATAATGCCGAAGTCGCTGCACAGCATGAACTGCTGCTAAGGCTAATTTTTCTATCGGGGTGTATCGCAGTTCAGGTCCTACCAGTCCTCGACTAAGGTAGTAAATAACATGCTCAGCCAGAGCATCATCCTCCTGAACCAGAACCATACCAATGGTAGATTTTGCTGTAGCCAGATACAAAAGAAAATCTATGCTATAATCAGGTGGACTCAGTAAAGGAGCAGAGGTCAATGCATTTTTCAAGGCATCGAATGAGCGTTGAGCATAGTCGTCCCAAAGAAAAGGGACTCCTTTCTTCAACAGTCTCATATATCCCTTTGTAATCTCAGCATAGTTAACGATAAACCTCCGAAGAAAGTTAGACCTCCCTTGGAGACTTTGAAGTTGACGGATTGAAGACGGGGGAGGCAACCGAAGTATTGCCTCAACCTTGAAGGGATCTACCCTTATCCCTTCATTAGACACGATAAATCCCAACAGCCGACCGGATGTTACCGCGAAAACGCACTTTTTCGGATTCAAACGAATTTTATAAAAACGACATCTCTCAAATATTTGCCGGAGGTGTCCTGGATGATCCATCCTCTTTCGAGAATGAGCAGCTAGATCATCTAAGTATGCCTCGATAATTTTCTTGATGTCGTGGAAGGCGTAAGACATGGCCCGCTGAAAAGTGGCTCCAGCATTTTTCAGACTAAAAGGCATTTTCTTATATGCAAACGTACCCCAGGGACAAATAAATGCGGTCTTATGTTGATCTTCTGGACGGATAGTAATTTGATTGTAACCAGAAAAACCGTCCATGAAGGAAAAATTTTCGTTACCGGCACACTCATCAATAATCTGATCAATGACGGGTGTGGGGTAATTATCTTTAGGACACGCCTTATTCAGGTCTCTGAAATCGATGCACACTCGAATTGTTCCTTGCTTTTTATCAACAGGAACGGGGTTTGAAACCCATTCAGTCAGAGGAACCGGGAAAATGAATCCCGCCTTAAGCAGCTTTTCAACTTCAGCTTTGATAGCTGCTGCCTTCCTAGGATTAACCGGACGAAGTTTTTGCCTGACCGGCTTAGCGTTTTCATACGTCTTGATCTCATGCTGGACAATAGATGGATCTATGCCAGACATTTCCTCATAAGACCAAGCAAAAACATCCCTATACTCTTTGAAGAGCTCGGTATAGATTTGAACTTCTTCACGGGAACATTCAGCTCCAATGAAAACGTTCTCAATAATGTTGGGATTCCCGGAGATGTTCACCGGGATAGTCGGAGAGATCACAGCCATGTTCCCTTCAGCATAAACCTGTGCTGGTGCTAAGGGGCTCAAGACTGGGTGAACAGGTCCAGGAGACTGAGGACTTGGAAAACTAGCTTCGACTTCGCTCAAGTCAGGTAGGAAGCAAGACCGATGATGCAAGTCATCCCACGGTCTCTCTATACCTGTCATTGCTTCCAGGATGGCCTCTTCAGATGGAAGAGTGGTATCTAGACAATCCTGGGCAGAAGAAGAAGTAAGCGTCCAAGCCGAAGCCACATCACCATCCAACTCTTCCGGCGAAAGAGGAGCTGGATCAGACTCTGCAGTGTCAACAACAGACTGATATGCAATCTCAGCTGCAGAAATCGGGAATGCCATTCCACCCACTTGCCCTTCCTCCAAAGTGGCCGTTGGGGAAGGTAAGGTCCAAGGGTCCGAAAAATAATGAGTTCGAAAGAACTCTCTTCGAAGGGGAGCCTTGGAGGATGAAATAACATTGATAGACACCTTAGGAGGAGGAAGATCAAAAGATCCCATCAGGGAAGAATACATTCCAACTCCCAGATTCTCGATAGGTGCCTTAGTATTGTCCAACTTAGGGACAGATGAGTCAGGAGGCGCATCTAGGTCTACAGGAGGACAGTCCAGTTGATCCACCGTAACTATCCTCCCTTCGTGGGGGAAACATACTATCCGAAATAGTGAAGATGCAATGGCATCCATATCATATATCCAGTTTCTCCCCAACAGAAGGTTGTAGTCCAAGGCCGCATCTACTACCTCAACCTCTATGTTAACGGTTTTGCCCCCAACACAGATGGGCAAAGCCGGGACAATACCATGGGGCCTATGAGAATGGCCATCGAATGCAGTAAGAATAGTGCTAGATGGAACAGCTTTGGGAGATCCTAGTGTCTTCCCGCATGCGAGAGACATCACGCAAGTAGAAGCACCCTCATCAACGACCGTGCGAAAGATATTAGTCTTCCGGTACGATGATTTAATATGGAAGGCCATATGATGAGGGAGTCTCTTCTTAAAATTCTTCATATCAAAGGTAATCAGAAGAGAATTTTTCGGATCTATAGCTCCAATGGCAGTGAGCAAAGCACTGCGCTGAGCCGGACAAGACTGGAGTACCTCTAAAGCTGACATAGCACAAGGACTCTGCGCCAGATCTTCTACAATCGAGCAGTTCTGGGTAGCCCTCATGTTCGGATTAATCGTTGACCGCTTAGAGGATGCCTTCAGTATCCGAGGCATAGACTCGACAGTTGGCTTCGTGATATGAAGCGGCTCAGTAGCATCAGGAACTTCCTTAGCTTTCGAAGATTCCTCTCCGCCATAATCACGGGATCTCGTAGCAACATCCACGTGAGCACTCATCATAAAGATATTCGATGGAATTTTCCCTTCCTGAGGACCTCCATAGGAAGCCCCAGGATTTTGATTCGCGCCAGCAATTAATTGCTGCCCTTGGGCAAAAGGGTTTGTTAGCACAGCCTGGGAACTAGAAGAACCTTGCTGAGATAACAGGCGCTGAGCATCCTGAATTTTCGGGCAAAGATGCGTGAGATGGTCTCCAGCACAAAGCTTGCACGGAAACTTAACTTTCTTTTTCTCCTTTTGCCCTTCACCAACACGCTCGTTGGTCTTATTTGCATTGCCCTTCCCATTCTTGCCCCTCTTCTTGTTATTACGTCCCTTCTTCTTCCCATCGGACTGTTGATTTCCTTTGGGTTCAGAAGATTGGACAGCATTAATGGACAAAGACTGGGAAGGTGAAGAATCAGCAGGCACAGCCTGACCAGAAGAAGCATATTGTAAAGACAACTGCTGCAATTGAGAAAGCAGGCTGGCTGCACTACTACTGACTGATCCGACAAGTCCGTCACCATGCGGACCAGGTTTAGGTTTCGATAGATCCAATTTGGAGCGAGGAGCATTAGGCAAATACTTGTAAAGCATGCCAGACTGAGAATAGATCAACTCTAACTGCTGGGCCCTAAAGATGGCCCGCTCCTCGGAATATACCCCTGACATGGATACATCCTTTGAAATATCTGACTGAAGCGATTTCAAAAACCACTCGAGAAGGAACTCACCTGGAATATGGGCTTTAATTAGCCTCTTCCTTCTCCTCCATTCCCGAATATGATCAGAAATGTGAGTTGCCTCATCCTGCTTAAAATTAGCCAGGAGTTCGGTCCCAGCCTCATATCTGACAGGCAACTGGAAATGGTTAAGAAAAGTGACAGCCAGTTCTCCAAATGTGGCGAAACTGCCCCCAGTAAGCTCTATATACCACTTCGCGGCGTTTCGAGTTAAGGTGCGCTGAAATAATCTCAATCTAATCGAATCGTCGATCAGAGAGTTGGATGAACACCATAAGTGGAATGTGGTGACATGGTCTGCCGGATCTTCACCATTCTTACCTTCAAACTTAGGAATTTCTGAAGGAAGTTTGGTTGGAACCGGAGGCCAACTCGGACTATACCGAATCGGGTCATTAGTTAACTTCGCCAAGTCTGGCAAGTTTAACGTTGCCAGAAATGGTAATCGCGGCGGAGCCTGAGAATTCCATCCTTGATGGGATGGATTTCCAACATTCTGAAAAGAATAGCCTGGATTTGATGAGGCACCAGGCTGCCAGAAAGGACCCGTAGAAAACGGAGAAGAACCTCCTCCCCACGCCGAGTTACCAAGACCCAGACTAGTTCCCCCCGCTGAAGTATTGACTGAAGATGTAAGCCCCCGGTAGGGGTTCCATGCATTAGATAGAGGAGAAAAAGACTGATAAGCACTCGATGCAAGGAAAGAAGCATTCCCTGGATGACTCGCGATGAACTGATTCCCTACCCCCGACGTTGCAAACATAGGATTCCACCCCATAAAAGCAGTCGAACTTGGCCCCTGAGCCCAAGGATTGAAACTTTCGGTCTGGGACGTAAAAGGAAAAGACCCTAAAGAAGGATTGGGACTAGGAATATGCCTAGTCCCAAAGGGGAAACCCTGAAAAGAAGCTGATCCACTAGCCATGTTGGACATGGGCGTAGATCCAGTTGCACCGGCGGTAAAGGAAAAAGAGGGATTTCCAGCAATGGACATCCCTGAAACAAAGGGACCAGATTGAGAAGCATATGCTTGGGTGAACCCAGAGCCAAACATAGCAGTGCTAGAAGCACTCGAAGATAGAGCAAGAGTGCCCCCTGCCTCGACAGAAGCAGGGGTCTGAATACCCGCAGCACTCACGGTAGAAGCCGTGTTCCCAGTCGTGGCCATCGAAAGATAAGAAAGATAAGGAAGATCCGGCGGTCTCTCAGACTCCGGTCCGATGTACTCTATAACAAACGGATGATTAAGAGGAAGAGGAGATGGACCTGTAGCTGCAGGCTCAGGTATATCTTCTATCTGAAAATCTTCCTTTTGAGGAAACAATACCCTCGAGGTGAGCGAAACGCTCCTCTCGGAACCGACACCGGAATCAGCAATGAAACCTTCAGTCCTTAGTGGAGGATCTCTCTCCACAGCGTCAGACTCTACAGGGTGAAAACCACCTGCTAGATCGCTCCTACGCCTTCTCGAAGAAGGCTCTGCACTCTCGGGAGATAACCCCCGGACTCTCCTCGAACGTCGAGGCGCTCGATCAGCCACTTTTACAAATTTATTATATTAGACTCAAGAAAAGTGAAAAGCTAGGCAAGCTAGGAGCAAAGAGCACTCACTAAAATCAAAACCCTGAGAAACAGCAAGCAAACAGCCTCCAAGTATTTTCGCTCCGGGTGATGAGGACCGGACACCAAAATACAAGAAAGCGAAGTATAGGACCTTCCGAAAGCAGTCTGGGATGATTAGGGCCCAGAACAACTAGCGAAGGTATCAGAAGCAGTTACGCCGACCTCCTAACAACAGCCTTTGCCGGCTCAAGCACCCAAGCTTCGCAAGGGCACCCCCCAGAAGTACTGCTGGAAGTGATGCGACGTCCGCCTCAGGTACCACGGGTATTCCCCCCCGCAGTCACTTGTGTGGAACCTAGGAACAACAACTATGGACACCAATCCGTATCAGAAGCTGGGCGGAACGGTCTTGAGGTTAGATTCAGCTAATCGGAGGGGGGGTATCCCTCTTCTTAACCTTCACTTCCCCTCGCGCTTGACTCTCGGATGAGATCTTTCCCAGTCCACTTCACGGAGTTGGATTTCGCTCAATTAGTAAACTTCTATGTCTGTTTGAGCGGCCTTGGAGAGTTAACTCTCCTCTCTCCTATTCCAAGGCCCTACAACCTAGCTAGTTGGTGATTGACACTAAATAAAACTTGCTAGTTGATTTTAGATTTAATCGCTTATTTTAAGGGCTATTGTATTAAGTCACAAGGATATGGAGTTGAAACCAATGATGCTCTGACGCAAAAGAAATTAATAAAAACCTGACTACATGCACATGCAGTTCTTAGTCTTTCGATGAAGAGCAATTTCTATGTAAGTTCTACGAGGCTAAAAATGCATTTTTCTTTTCGAATTACAAACTCACACGCACAAAAATTAAGAAGCTAACTAAATGATTCAATGCACCTAATGCAAATGACCACTAGCATGTAAATTCTAAGATGCAAAAAGTCCCTTGAAACAAGGTGAAATTTCCCAAAAGGCTCCTTCAGTTTCAACTAATCTTTTGATATCCAGAAAGCTAATTCTTGCAAACAAGAACTCTTAATATAAGACACCAAAATACTCAACAAGAAAAAGAAGAAATCAAAAGACAACCTCCCTTCACAATCAAGTAGGAAACTAGAAGCAAGAAAATTCACTAAAGTCCCAAAAGATGAAGCCAAACGAAAATGAAAAAGGCAACAACAAAAACAAAAACAAGCAACAATGTTTTTTGAGTTTTTGATATGCAAAAAAAAAAAGCAAAACAAATGTTTTTGGGCTTTTTTAGTTTTATAAAACAAGAGCTTCAAGAAAACCAAGAACAACTATCCCAATCCAAGCCAAAACGAGACCGAATTTGAAGCATAAACTCCAACTATGCCCCCAAACCTTATAAAACTAATGATAGCAAGATCAATAAGGGCAACGGAAGACTAAAAACTCAATCAAACAGCCAAGAGAAATAGTGCAAATTCGTTGCAATACAAAACTCCAAAGAAACAAGAAAAGATCTTCGAAAAAATGCAACAAAACCCTAGCTTATGAAACTCAAGAAAACCAATCGAAAACAAAGCCAAGAACGCAATGCAAAGCACAACACAAAGACAGGAGCGAGTCAATGAGCAAAAGCTCTCTGTTCTGATAAAGCAGAACAGCCAAGAACGCTCAGAAAGCGATATTGGAACTCAATCCAGGAGTGCTAGCACCAACAAGAACACTTCGCCAAAAGATCAGTTTTCGGGCAAACGAAAGAGAACCAAGACTTAAAACCACTTCGGTCACACTCCAGTAAGTACAAAGACACTGCAAACACAGGCCTCCACAGCCAGAAAAGACCAAAAACACCAGAATCTTGAAATTTCAAATTCAGCCTAGGTATACGCGACCTTGCAATTATGCAACAGGCGTGTATACGCGTCTGTGTTGAGGGAAACCCGCGTATACGCGGTTCCTTCTACACAAACTCGCGGGTATACGCGACTGTGTGCAAGAAAAACTGCGTATACAAAGAAAGATAGTGAAAAATAAAAAGTACAAGTCTGGGAAAGGTATAAAAGCTTCAAACTGACTGCAAGAAAGCAAACTGGACTGTAAAAGACAGAAGAAACTGCTGGCAACCTACCAAACAGCTGAAACAACCCAACAGGAGAATCACAAAAATGTGATCCCCAGCGGAGTCGCCAGTTCTGTTTCGGGGATTTAACACCCTAGAGGTTGGTTGGGATTCAACCTCCACAGAGCAGGGGCGTACTATTTAACAGAGACTCACACGATCATGCACAGTCATGAAAACGAAATAGAGCAGAACGAGAGGTTTACCCGCTGGTCCTACGTTTGAAGTAGATCCACGTGGAGTTCAAACTCCCTGCAACCGTCCTTCCTCTTTCACCTGAAATACAAGAAGAAACCAGCACAAAGGACAAGTTGTACAGGATATTTCTACTCTATATGTTAGCGAGATTCATATAAAACATTAAATAAATCATCATAAATGCTTGTATAACAAATATTCTTCATACATTAAAGCATACACTAACACGTTTACTTCGGGAACAGCATGATACTTCTGTATTATAAAAATAGCACGTACAAAAGTAAGTGGAGAGATCACCTGATCCTTCCAAGGCCTTCGCAGACCGTCGTCCGGATCCGTCCAGCCCTTGCCTCGCTAAGACTCCTTCCAAATGAGTGCACATGAGATAACATATAAAGGGATGTGTATCTCAAGGAAACAAGGGTTTCCTGAAATGAACTGGGAAAGTGCAGGAGGCACGGGGAATCAGACTTGGATAGGGAACCAACAGAGTATAATAATAATTCTCTCTCTCCCTTAGGCCATACATATGAGGTCTTTTTATAGTCCCTCCAAGTAGTTTCAGCAGTTGGAAACAGTTGGCCACGGGCTGGGGTGGTTGAACTACCTGAGTAACCATCAACCCAGCGCGAAATTAGGGATTTTTATATATTTTTTAATCATTAAAATGGCATACGCGGAAAATTCTAGCTGTACTAGCGTATACACGCGGAAAAACACGGGCATAGTCGCGTATGAAGGATTTTCCACTGTTTTTAAGTGAATTTGTCCAAGTCTGTAGGAATGGGTGCCCATACAGCCATGTAGCAATCATGAATCATGTCAAGGTGAGAAATGATGCTATAACAGAGCTGTATCTAAAGCATCCGTATAAATATGGAAAGGGAGTTTCCAATTTGGTCCTCTCAAGATAGGTGCTTCAGATATTCTTGTTTTCAAAATTTCAAAAGCTGACTGACAATCAGGATCCCATTTAAATTCACAGTCTTTTGTAAGAAATTTGAAGAGTGGAGTTGCAATTTTAGTGAAGTTTTCTATAAATCTTCTTTAGTAACCAGTAAATCCTAGAAAACTTCTAACATCTCTTTGACAATTTGGAATAGGTAACTTGGAGATGACTTCAACTTTTGATCTATCAACCTTAATCCCATCTCCTGAAATATGATGTCCCAAAACAATCCCTTCAGTAAACATCATAAAGCATTTTTTATGGCTTAATGAAAGGTTTGTTTCTTTACATCTTATAATAAATTTTTCCAAATTTTCTAATGCCTCTTCAAATGAATTACCATAAACTGTAAAATCATCCATATAAACCTCTACACAATCATGGATTAGATCAGAAAAAATTCCTAGTACTGCTCTTTGGAATGTTGCTGGTGCATTACATAACCCAAAAGGAAGCACTCGGTAGGCAAAAGTTCCCCATGGACAAGTAAATGTGGTCTTATCTTGATCTTCAGGTGCTACCTGAATTTGATTATAGCCACTAAAACCATCCAAAAATGAAAAGTACTTTTTCCCTGCTAATGTGTCTAATACCTGATCGATAAAAGGAAAAGGAAATTGATCCTTCAAAGTCGCTTTGTTCAATTCCCTGTAATCAATGCATACCCTCCATTTACCATTCTTTTTAGGTACTATAACCAAAGGAGAAACCCATCGGCTATCTGAAATTGGATAAATGAAGTTTACATTGAGAAGTTTTTGGAGCTCTTCTTTCACTATCTCCCTAAGATTTGGATTCATCCTTCTTTGAGGTTGTCCGATTGGTCTACTGTTTTCCTCAATATAGATATGATGGATGCAAGTCTTAGGATCAATACCTTTCATGTCAGTATACTCCCATGCAAATGCAGTAGAATGTTTTTGCAAGATTTTGGTTAGTTCTTCTTGTTGTGACTTTTCCAAATATGTGTTGATATTCAATGTTTTTCCTGGAAAAATCTCAATAGTAGAACTACCAAACTCTTCCATAGAGTAAAGAGACATTTGTCTTGATGATAAATATTCTATGTTAGATTCCAACTGAAATTGTGTGAGGTCATATTCTGAAGATGTCTCAAAATTTTCTAATGTGTTCAGAATTTGACTATCCTCACTGATTTCAGAAATGGTAAAGACAAGTTGTATAATGTCCTCATCATCGACCCATTCATTGTCTCCTACTTCTGTGATTGCTTTTGCTGGAGGATACAAATTGAATTTCTTTGTCGAATTACCATTAGAAATGTACATGTCCCCAGATCTACAACTAATAAAAGCATTAGTTGTGGCTAGCCAAGGTCTTCCTAAGATAGGTGCCCTCCTAGATTACTCTTGGGAGTCAAAATCATAAAATCTACTGGATATTCCCAATAATCTAAGGAGACTGAAATATCTTCTAATACACCATCTGGTTTAATAATTGATCGATCTGCAAGTTGCAGTAAAGTAGGTGTAAAAAGAAGGTTAGGAAGTTTTAGCCGGTCCATAGTCTGTCTACTCATAATGTTGATAGCAGCCCCTAAGTCAATCAATGTGTTTGGAATTTCTATCCCATTTATATGTGTCTTGACAATTGGACTTCCTGGATCTACATACTTCTGCATGGTAATTTTTCCCATCATAATATCTGCAATTTTTCCTACCAGGTAGATTCTTCTTGTGTCTTTTAGTTTCCTTCCTGGTCTTTTGAAACTCAACTCCTTTATTGTTTTTGCTAGAATAGGAATCTCTCGAATGGCTTGTAGCAAGGGAATCTTGATACAAACATTCTTCAATTCATCTAGAAATTCATATTTAGGCAACAAGATTTGTTTTTCCACCCCCTTGTCAATTTGTAGTCTTTCAGGAAAAGGAGGTGTAGATGAAGATGCAGGTTGCTCAACTATAGGAGTTGTGGGTGTTAGCCTTTCTTTTTCTTTTTGAATGTCTGAATTTTGAAGAGATTCTTCCTCAGAACCCTTATTGACTTCAAGAGAGTCCTCCTCAGAGGTATCTTTCTCTTGAATATATATAGAAGGTTTTTCTAAAACTCTACCAGATCTGAGTTGTACATCGTTGAGAGGAACAATCATATAGGTATGAAATTGTTGTCCTTCTACCATGTAAGTATTTTGAGGATTTTTATTATTAGGATTTGGCAATGGATGAGCTGGAAGTTTATTTGTCTTTTGTTGGTATGGGAGCATGAGTTGAGGATTTGGATTTTGTTGAGAAGGTTGTTTTTGTGAAAATGACAATGAAAGTTGTGGATTTGAATTTGGAAGTTGTGGAGCTTGTTGATTTTGAAAATATGGAGGATATTGATAAAATTGAGCAAATCTCCCATAAGGATTTTGCATCCCTTGTACCCATGGTTGATATGGATTCTGATGTTGGGGCCAAGGTTTTTTCCAAGGATTCCAATTTGGTGGGGTTTGAAAATTCATAGGGTTGTTAAACCCTTGAGTTTGTTGTCCCTGCCAAGGTCTCCTTGCAACAAAACAAAGAGATTCTACTGAATTTGGGTCTTCTTGAAAGACAGCTTTGAGTCCAGGAATTGAAGGACAATCCTTGATCTCATGATTCTTTGAGCAAATCATACATGTTTCTACAAATTTTTCATCCAAGGGACATTCCCTTAAAGCATGTTTCTTCCTACATTTTGGACAAAAGATGGCTAAGGCATCTGTTTCTGCTTTCTTCTTGTTTTGGATTTTAAGGGTGTCTAGTTGTTCACTAAGGCTCCCTAAGATATCAGTTTTGAACTCATCAAGCATATTACCAATCTCTGCCCTACATACTGATCCAGTTGCAGATTTGTTAGCCCTAATAAGAGAAGGATCCCTAGGCCCTTTTCCTATTTTAGATTTTCCTCTTGAGAGATGGACACATAGTTTTGTTATATCACGAAGTGGGAGTTGAGAAATGTCTCCTTTCCCCATCATGTTTAAAATATCTATCCATTCATCTCTAATGGCTTTTAATATGAGGGCTTTCAAGGTTTCATCATCTAAGTTGCTCATCTTTGCTCTTTTCAAGTTGTATTGAAATCTTTCAAGTAAGTCTTCCAAATTTTCATCTTCTTTTTTGCATCATTTTGAATACCTCATCCTTGTGATTGGTGGGCATACAATAGTCCAAGTATCTATCCAAAAATGTTTGTTTCATATCATTCCAAGTCCTAATAGATTGAGTAGCTAATCCCATGAACCATTTCAAAGCAGATCCCTTCAAAGTTGAAGGAAACAGTTTGAGTTTTTTAGAGTCTTCCATATAGTCATAGGTTCGGCACACGACTTCAAACTCAAACAGAAATGTTTCAGGATCCTCACTTCACAATCCATAAAATTTAGGGAGGATAGATGGTGAGATATTTTTCATTGTTGCATGAGTTTCCTCATCAACTATAGGGAATCCAAACAAGTTGTCTCTTTCCCTATTTCTACCATTATTTCCTTCACCATTGTTGTCTCCATTGTTTCCTCCTCTTCTACCTCTACCTCTACCTCCATCTATTACTTCCTCTGCCATGATAGTTTCTTTAGAGTCCTTAAAGTCCTCTAGTTCTTCTACCAAGGGAGGATGAGAGAGAGTCTCTTTGTTTTCTAAATGGGATTTAGTAAGTGGTATAGGAGAATCCTCTAATTCAGCTGCTCCTTGAATTCCAAAAATCTTAAGGCTAGGGGTAGATGGTGGTGAATCTGGTCTATGCCTTGAAGAAGATGGAGTTGTGAAAATTGAACTCTTGGCTTTAGCTATAAACCTTCCCCTAGAATCTCTTGCTCTATGCATGTCATTTTTTTATTTTTTATTTTTTAAAAGTTGGGCTAATAATTCTCTTTCTGATCTTCCAGGTCACACTAGGTGCAAGAAGAGAGCATACTTAAGAAATTACCGAACCAATAACTCTCTTTTCTGATCCTCCAGATCACACTAGGTGCAAGAGGAGAGCATACTTCAAGAAGTTATCAAGTTTTCCCTTCTTTTATTATTATTATTATTTTTTTTTTAAGAAATTGGCTACCTAGTTACACTTCCCCGGCAACGGCGCCAAAATGTTTGGTCAATTTAGTGTGTCCTAAATTGCTACATTTAATTTGTCAATCCGGGATTCGTAAGCTGATGAAGTGCGACACACTATATGTGCAAGATAACATTTTTCTTAACTTTTTGTCGTTTTTGGTTTTCTAAGGTGAGATGGAAATTCTAAAATGGAAACAAGTATGGTTATGTTTGTTCAAGGAAATAATATCCTCTATAATGATTTACCAACTTGAAACTAAAAAAAAAGAATTTGAAACATACAATGACAAAACTTGAAAGAAAATGAAAATGTGCTGCTGAAATGAAAAGGTGCTGCTAGTCTAATAAATCAAAACAGTGAACTAGTGAGCATGAAACCAAACTATTCTTGCTGCTGTCTAAACACAAAAGAAACTATGCTAAAAGAAATCCAAAAGTTGCAATAAAGTAAATCTAAATCAAATTACATCAACTTGTCTTCTGATCCCTCATCATTAGTCCAGCTATGATTTTCGGAAGTAACCATAAACAACTTGAGTAACTGATATCTAACTTGCAGAAAGTAAACTAATATAAAACCACACATTCATAATTCAATCCCTCACCATTAGTCCAGCTGTGGCTTTCAGAGGTAACTGAAGATGTCATGCACAATTTAATATTTCTAACTTGCAGAAAGGAAACTAATATCAAACTACACATCCATAATTCAATCCCTCACCATCAGTCCAGCTGTGGCTTTCGGAGGCAACTGAAGATGTTATGAGCAATTTAATATATCTAACTTGCATAAAGGAAACTAATATCAAACTACACATCCATAATTCAATCCCTCACCATCAGTCCAGCTGTGGCTTTCGGAGGCAACTGAAGATGTTATGAGCAATTTAATATATCTAAATCTAACTACTGAAACAAATGAGAAAAATTGAATTAAACAAACAGTACTGAAATTAAACATAAACTAAGAAAAGAAAATTAGCAGTAGAACAATGTTAATTTCATGTCATTAGTCAAAAATTTATGCAAATGCCCGGGCTGCCTATCTATAACCTGAAACAAGAACACTGATCAGTAATTAATAACATAAAACATGAAAGACAGAAGTGAAATGGAAAGCATGATAGTTTATAAATAGAAATGAAGCATATATACCATGAAAGATGCAATGTATAAACATGTGAATGGATTATTGCACAATGAGCTTTAAAGAAATAAAATAAGAACTATACAATAATGCACAGAACCTTAGCGAGTGCAGGGGCCCTCTACACCAGCCTTGGCAACAATCTTCAAGTACGAATTACATTTGGAAACAGATTCTTCTTATATTAAAATGTAGTCATAACAGTAAGGTGGTATTACGACGCAAAGGCATCGTAATTACATTACAGAGCAGACTAATAAAAACTAACAGAGACTAATCACATATGCGTATAAAAACGCGTTATTTATAACAAAAGAAATATAACTGATTCCTAAAGTTTATGCTGATGGAGAACACGTAGACCGTTACGTCCATAGATCTAGGATCATGGCCGTATTGAAGAGTAAATCTATGAGGAGTGGATGTTTGAATTTGGCTATGGAGCCGTGTACAGATGTTGATTTGTCGTCCACAACTCAGAAACGGCCATATGAACCTTCACGTGACACGAAACAGAGTCCTGTCACTGTGGGACTCTACGGTTGACTTCCATTTGGACATCTTTGACCGTAGCCTCCTTTGATGAATTTTCTCAAGCCAATAGGACACGATCCATGTCCACATCATTCCTGACTTGCCCATGTGGCTCGTTTTTCCTATAGACACGTGTAACATAGAGTTTCACAAAATGGCTGCGGAAAGTTGCAGCAGCTGCGGAAAGTGGCAAGATTCCGCAACTCGATGAAAAAATCTAAATCAAACAGAAGACACAAAAATATAGTTAAAAACCATGTTAGATGCTCTTTTGCAATTAATATACAATGATATTGACAACTTGGGAGGTTCAAGTGGATGAAAAAGGTATAGAAAAGTGTATGGAAAAGATGAAGATTTGAGACTCAACAGTTGGGGAAAAAGTTTTAAAGTGGGACTCAAGGAGGGAAGACAAGGGTAGGCATAGAAAATTTGACAACTTATGGCTTGGCCCTTATCTCATCCATTCAACTGCTGGTAACAATGCCTATTTCTTATAGGAGTTGAATGGAGTTGAACTGTTTGGAGGTCCTGTCAATGGCAGGATGCTCAAACATTACTTTTCTTGATCCATGCCATGATTTGAAGCCTTTTTATTTATTTTCCATTAAAATATTTCATCCATCATGCATTCAAAGTTAGAAAAACAAAAACACAAAAACAACGAAAAGAAGAAAAGAGGGCAGATTGTAAAAACAAGAAAGGTACAACCCCATGAAAAAAAAGAGAAAAAAAGTTTGAAAGTGTGCAAACTTAAATGCCACTCCTGAAAAACGCACTCCTAATTAGTAATACAGCCTAATCTTGACTAATTAGTTTTAAATTTACTACTGATAGGATAGTGAATTCGATTTGTCAAACCGTTTAATCTTGGCTTATCAGTATGTAGATTAGGCTAGAAATTAAAGTTTCAAACATGCTCAAAATCTCAACCTAAGTGTCTAAAGGAAGAATGACTCTAATCTATTTCAAATTCTGAGTCAAAACAGAGGTAAAACTGGTTCTAATCAGCTCAAAATATGAACCAGATTTTAAGGAAAGAACAATTCAAACAAAAGTAAAAACAAAGCTGAAAAAGTATGAAGGAAGTGCTTGAACTTTCAAAATTTAAAGCCTTCCATTTTGATCTAAATTTCTGTAAAATAATATGTATGTGCAACTTGTTTTTATTCCATAGATCGGCATCAAGTTAGACTATTCAATCTTGACTTGAATGCTTTTAAATTTCTGTTTTAGAAATTAGAGAATAAAATCTGTTAGACTGTTTAATCCTAACAGATTAGTAGATTAGGTAGAGAAGCATATGAACTCAACTGTTTAATCTAAGTTCATGGAGAAATAAGGAGTACAATTAGATTAGTTTTATGTTTTCAAAATAATAAAATGCTGTAAAAAGAGTTTGCCAATCCACATGCACTCTAAAGAAGAAAAAATGTTAGATCAGTAGGATTGAGTAGGTAGAAAGCTTGTGTTGATGAAGATCCATTGTTTTTCATGGCTTCTAACATGTTTTTAGACCAAAATAAGATCATCCAAGTAAGAAATTTGGAGCCCAATGGATAAGGCATTGATCAACCTCCCAGAGAATGCAAGTCTGAAGTTCTTGATGCCTTGAAGAAGGCACCATTCCCAAGTGGAGCCACTGTCAGCCACCTATAAAATTTGTTATGTCAAATGGTGGCTAAATAATTTTTGGAGCCTTCAAGAAACAATTTTTATTGCTAAAATTGTTATCTCTTGAATACTCATGGAGACATCATGCCATTTTTTTGATCTTCACTGTTGTTTTCCTTTCGAACTCAGAAATTATGCTAATTCCATAGAGAGAAGACAACTGCAAAACACCATTCTTCCCTTCCTTTCACTTAAAACTAACCTTCATTTTTACCCATTTTATTCCCCATGAAATTCCTCTATTTTCCATTTTTCCCCATTTCCCCTTCATAATATCCTCTTTACAAATTTTAAAACTCACTTTTAAACTTTGCCGAAACCCCCAAATCCATCAAAAAACTGTGAAAAGTTTTCATAAAAAATAAATTTTTTAACTGCAGGTTTAAGCCCCTTTGGGCTAGGTCCTAACCAATTCCCCACCATATTCCTTGGTACTGTAACCAAGTGCTAAGCCATTCGGTGCTTATCGCATTGGAGAAATCGGAGCATGCAAGTCTATTTGCCATGTCAAAGGCCTCCGATGCGATTAGCCGTTTGCATATAACCCCCCATCCTATTATCACTTTATATAACCACAGAGCCCACACCCAGGCGCTAAACCATTGTATAAACCCATCTCCAATGCATATTTCCTTTTGTAAGTTAATAAACCCACTTTTCTTAATTTTTGGTCTAAACCTACCAGAATAATGTTTTTAATGAAAATGGGTAGATTGAAAAGTCCCGCATCATTGTTCCAATGCGATTAAGCCCTGTTGTATAAACCCTTGCCTTCCACTTCTATGCATATAAACCTATGCTTGGGACCAAGAGTTAAATTCCCAAAGTTCTAATCACATCAGAGAAATTTAAATGGGTAGATTGAAAAGCCCGATCCGAAGTCCTGATGCTGATTGGCCCTTTCTATGTATAAGCCTCGGGCCTTTTATTATCCATATAAACCACAAGCCCCGCCACTGGGTGCCATTTCATATATATAAACCTGCCCAATGTAATTAAACCTTTGTATTTTTTTTAATTTTGGGTTTTCATATAATATAAAGGGTCCCGCCCGTTCATTAGTCAGAGCCCTTCTCCGATGTTGATCATTGGGCCAATCCGATGGCCAGCGTTGTATCGCATCGGAAATGTTTCATTGGACACATTAATATTTCCCCACCCCCGATTGGCATCCCTCGATACATTCTCCACCGTCGATCTGATCCACATATCGACAACCCACAATCAATTTCTTCGGCGCCTCCATGTTCTTTGCCCCGCCAATGCCGATAGCTTCGATTGCATTTGGGTCATCCACATGTCCAGATAGGATGGTCCAGATTGCATTTCCTGACTTTGGTTTAAATCATGTGTCCCACTTCATAATGTTTTTTTCCAAATCTTAGTTTTTGATCTCTGTAGATAAACGACCCTCATTAACCCATTCTTTGCCTTTGTATTATTTCGTTCAAACCCCAGTTCAATCCTAACCGTTGATTTGTTCCATCTAACAACTCATATTAACCCTGATAGGTCTGCTTCCTATGGGTCCTGCCTCACTCTAGATCTGATCTCAGCATCGAATCCTTGATCTGACAATCCATATCGAAACTTCTCCCCCTGCTTCCACCTATGCGTCTATCTGATATCGCACTCGTTCTCCACCGTTAGATCTAAGACCCTAGATCCAACGGCTGACGCGTGTTTTTGTGTAACTTTAAGTGTGAAGGTTAACTTCTTGAGGGCTACGTGAAATGGGAAATATTAAAAAGACACGCGGCAGCCTCTGATGCGTATCATGTTCAAAAAGGCAAAACCGCCTATCGGCCTTTTCTCCGCACGAAACTCATGGTTTTCACCTCTGAAACCACTTTTCCTATTTCTATTGTGTTTTATTGCACACTTCGCCTGTCGTTGATCTTTGCAGATCAACGACCCAGATTTAATCTCACTTCATATTATCGCCCTCCACCTTTTATAAAGGGTCTTTGTACACTGTTGATCTCGTGGGCCGATCTCATCCGATGGCCCACATCATCCCAAAACCCCAATTTCAATTATTATGCATTTTACCTCCGCCGAAGGAAATTTCATCTATTTCCTTTGTTTCTCTTCCGAATTTCCAATAATGTGACCATTTGTATTATGTTCCTACCGATTAATCCTAACTGATGATCTCTACAGATCGACATATCTGAATTAATTCTTCCCTCGCTTTCCTTTTGACCACCATGTGCAAATCTCCACCGTCGGATGCTGCCATCCAATGGCCACGCTCCTTCCCACAACCTCTGAAGCAGTTTTACCAAAAAACACAGGATTTCATAACATTTGTGTGCATTTTGCAGGTTTTTAATGGTTTTTCCATTATATCAAAGGAAAACCAAATTTCGGGGATGACGATCCCCCGCGCCTTTATTCATAAAAGAGAAGCCATCTACAGGGTCCAAACTTCACGTTTTGTCAATGCTTCATGGGCATTGATGCCATATGGACCTTTTATAAACCTGCACATCAACAAGACATAGAGAATTAAAATCAAGCAAAAGGGTATCAGTGTTGAAGACCTTCACCACAGCAGAACTAAAGGATTGAAGACTGTTTTCACAGTTTTGGTGGATTACGGCTAAGATCGAAAATTAAAAGACTAATCCTCCGAATTAAAACAAAATTAAAGACAAATCAAAGTTCTATCAGTCGGAAAGCATTTCGACTGCCACATCAGAGGCTAATTGATTCCTCTCAACTACCCAATGCCACCTGTAGCTTCAAAGAATTCAATAGAGGTTGAGTTATGATCAGAAAAGAAGATATTTGCCTTAACGTAGCTGAATAGTTAATTCTGCCAAAGGAAATTAACGCAAAAATATCAACAGAGTTATTACAACATGAAATAGAGACTTAAAGTCAACAAAAGCTCCCACCAAGCTTATTTATTAAAGGTAAAACAATTAATACAAATAAAAAATCTGCAAAATTCTCCATCGAGCCCCTCAAACGCCGAGAAATATTAAGTCTGTATTGATTGACCAAGGATATAGTTTATCAGATCCCAGCTCCTCATTTCTTCTATAAATACTCTTGTAGAAGATGAGAAAATGTTGGTTGCTGAACTTTGAAATATACTTGTGCTCGAATTTTCTACCTGTAAATAGTGTTCAAAGGCTCTTGAATCTCTATTTGTGAGAGAATAGTTAGGCTAATAAGTGAAGATGATTGCTGAACTTAAACATTGGACTTGAAGATTGTAACTGGTTTCAAGCATCAATACAAGCTGATTTATGGGATCCTAGTCTATGTCGACGATGATGTTATTTCTTATTGTAAATTGTTATTTTATTTCTGTTTTCACTTTGTCCATCTTATCTGATAAATAACAACAAGCATAGAGTTATGATTTATTTTATATCATTACCCTTCTCTAACTGATAAGCTTTATCTATATTTTTTCTTCCAAATTATGTTGTTTAGGAATGATTTAATTTAGTTTAAGCAATTAGGAATGCTAGCGTTCCCTCGTCCTACTGTCTAGGCTAAATGTTATTCTTAAATGTTATTTTTAATTTATGTTAAGTAGAGATAAACTAAGGAAGTTATGGTGAGCCCTGTCTTTTAGTTTTATCACCAAAGACTGTCTAAAAGTTTCCCTAAGAGTGTGTCGAAAGTAGGCTAGGTTAAAAGTCCTTACCTTATGTTAGACTATTCTTTGTTATCTTATGTGTTTCTCCTTGTCTTTAATGTGTTTTCTATTGAAAGTGCATCAAAAGCTGGCTATTTTTGAAGTAATTACAAAATCTTAGATTACTTATGTCTTTCTTAAGTGTATTTCAAAAGAAGGATAGTTTCAAAGTACTTACCTAATCTTAGGCTGCTCTTTGTTCTTCATTTGTTTAAATTCCCCTTCTTGTTGTATCATTTCATTCCATAAAATCAAATTTAAACAGATCCTTAGACATAGATGACTTGCCCCATGGACCACTCTTGAACATTGTTGTTTCAATTAAACCCATTATGACTCCATAGCCCAATGGACTAAAAACCAACATTATATCTATCTTTTTAGCCAAAGCTTGTTCTGATTGCTTCCAACTTCACACCTTTGAAACTCTTTCCATTTTAGAACTTTCCACTCAAATAATAATCATGCTCAACCATCCAAAACAAGAAAAAACCCTCGAACTTGATAAATATCCTAATATCATTACCCAAAAGCTTTTAAATATAAATCCATCTTTGCACTTATTGGATAGATCCCTCTCCGGATTCAGGAGGGCTGGATCCTAGAATCCCAAAGTGGTTGAAATAGTGTTCTCCCTGTAGTTGGAATTTTCCAATATTTCTAATTACAAGGAACTAACACACTGGACACTACAAGATGTGTGGTGTTCTTCCAGTTGTTAGACTCTATCTCTCAGTGAACTGATTCGAAGTTGGAAAGATGTTAAAAATAAAAATATAACTCTTCTGGGGGACCCCGACGACATCTCCAGATTTCCTAGCGTTGTCGCAAGCTGCCATGTCCTGGTTCAAGAATATTAACCCGATTCCATTTTGATGCTCGTGTAGAGTGCACCCTTGATACAAGGCTTCCCTATCTCTTAGCATCAAATCACCCATGTCCAAGTCGTGTTCACATGGAACCTTTCCCCACTTCAGTCTTCAAATTTCTCATTTGAATATTTTCTACTACCACCAAGATCTGTACTGGGGGCCGATCCACCCAAGCTCATGTAAAATTTTTCTTAATGACTCCCCCATCCTCCTACTCATCAAAGCTAAAAAATTTCTCTAATGGTGGAGTATAGGTTGCGCACTTCAGCACCATCCATTTTTGGGGCTAGTTGATTGGGTAGGTGAGTTGTTACACACTCCTTAGTGGATTTCGACTTCCATGACCACTGTCTTGCTATCTTAATCAACCAACACCCTTTGTGGGATGTAGGTTAGCACACAATTTAGCACCGTAACTCAAATTTCAATTCATCCTACATTGCCAATTTTGCACACCAAAAATGGCCCACTTGGAGCTCTCGATTCCATGGCATGGATAATTGGAGCAGCCACACCCTCTTACCTATTTAAATTTTTATAATAGGTTAAGGGAGTTACGACCTCGATGACTCTAATCATTTTATTTACCTGATAAAACTTGTGCATGAGCTCCATCTATCTTGAGGGAAAATTCGGAGGAAGCCAACTACTAAATGGTTTGATTAGTCTTTCACCCCTATACCCAAGTCAGACGAACAATTTTCACGTCAATATCACTACGAGCCTCCACCAAAGTTTCCTTTGGCTTCACCCTACTCAGGCATAGTTCGCCATCTTTGAGGTTCCAGCAGGTGTGCTCACAATTGAACCCTTATTAAAAGCTCAAGGTCAGTCGACAATGCACCCCCTAGAGAGGGGATATCGCCCATCATATTCCTTGGGACTCATAGGTTTTCAACCTACTGACTTGCACACATGTTAGACTCCTTGGTCCATGTTTCAAGAGGGGTCGAATGGAAAGACTTCTGACCAACAGCATGAGCGCATAGGTGCACATCTTCCGCCACAAGGGTGTGCGCTTCGTTCCTTGACCGCCACAATGGAAAAATAACAGGTGGTATTCCACCTGCGTTTGTGACGATGCAGTAGACCGTGTTGGTTCGAACCTCAAGTTGAGTGGCAAACTAGCTTGAGCTATTCCACATCTGACCAAGATTCATCGATAACCTCCATCTGCTTCCCTCCTGGCAATTTCAAACATTGTTTAACTCTTTTTTCAATGTAATTTTCATATTTTCCTTGTGATACTTGTTCGCTATAGGTCTCTCTCTTGTATTTAGCCTTGAATGGAATTTACCACCTAATTAGAGTTTCATTCTGGACAACTCCTTGTGATGCGACAGGGTCCCATCCTGACGGGGTTGTCACCCTCTCAGGCACCCCCTTCCAAAATACTTGCCCCAAGTCTTCCATTGAGAGCGCTTATACAAGACTACATTTCAGGTGACGTTGCCACATGATGTTCATGCTGGGATCT
Organism: Pinus albicaulis; assembly: GCA_034641835.2. Classification (NCBI taxonomy): domain Eukaryota; kingdom Viridiplantae; phylum Streptophyta; class Pinopsida; order Pinales; family Pinaceae; genus Pinus; species Pinus albicaulis. Next base: position 829,499,580 of record CM076580.1, read on the forward strand.
TCCCATTTTGATCGTCGCCACTAGGGTAATCCTAGTAAGTTTATTTTCCTCTACTTAATAATATGCTTAAACTGTGCGAGTGTTCTCGCATGAGTTGAGGTTGAAATTTGGAGATAAATCTACCCTACCAGATAGGAGGACAAGACAAAGAAAAGAAATTTCTAGGGATTCCACACAAAGGCCACATGAGCTAACGTCGACTGCACAACCAAGGGAACAAGATCACTACTTGCTGACGCATGCCATGAAACATCGCCTGCCACATTTCAGATAACTGCACTACATTGGGCACAAACGACCACCTCCAATTATCCCTAACATATTGCAAGGAGCACATTACAGATGTGACCTCGACCGAAGCCTCGGGTGAAAATTGCATTCAAAAGCTAGATGATTCACGAGATTCTACAATTAACACTAAGTATCGCATTTCGTTATGTTCTTCATCGTAGCAAGAGTTGAGATATATGTTTTTGAGATTCGTTTCCATGTGTTAAAAAAACATCACACCCCTACGAGAAATGGCTAAAATCTGAACCAACATATTGCATCACAACAAGCAACAAGCCCCCTTTCCCACTCCATAACCTACTCCACTACAACTCTACTCCATAACCCACTCACTAAAGGGAAGGCTCAAACAAGCTCCTCAGACCCCATGGATTTGCAAAAAGGGGGGAAATTCAAGGAATGGTGATTGATAAGGACTAGGGTGGCCAGACCAGGAGCTCTCATTGCTTTTCCTCCTTCTCGAAGAACCAACTGTGACGGTTCCCCCATTTCTACATAACGTCGTTGGGGGCCAACAAGAGGAAGGGAAGGAGAAAAAAATATATATGTGAATATAAAAAAATATATATGTGGATCTGACCCCCTCAAAAGGGAGAGCTTAAGCAGACAAACAGGAAGAGCTTTCCAAAACCCATGCCTTTTCAAAAATGGTAGAATTGGAAAGAACGATGAATGAGAAGGATTAGGGTGGCCACCCTGAAACTCGCACTTATTTTCGTCCTTCATGAACATCAAACTACTACAAATTCCCATTTTTTCTCCATATACCTAGGGGCAGGAATGAGGAAAGTAAGAGAAAAGCATGAAATAAAGAGAAACAAAATTGTCCACCCACTGAAAGGAGGAGGCTCAAATAGAGAAAAAAATTCTTGAGCAACATGCCCTCGCAAAATGGGGGAATCACAAGGAAATATAATCGGGAAGGACTAGGTTTTCCACCCTAAGAGCTCACATTGCCTTTCATCCTTTGTGAATTTCAATCCTCAATGATTCACCCTTTTCTCCATAAAGCTAGGGGCCAGAAGGAGGAAGGAAAAAAAGCAATGCAAAAAATCAAAAGAAATGAAAAAGAGAACCAAAACATGGCTTCTAGTAGAGAAGATGAGGCTCAAACACAAAATAGGCTTTCAAGGACCTTTTCCCTTGAAAAAAGGGTGGAAACTGGACAGATCAACAATTGAGAAGGACTAGGGTGGCCACCCCAAGAGCTCACATTGCTTTTTCATCCTTCCAAAAATGCCAATCCACAACAATTTCCCCTTTTCTCTGTAAAACTAGGGACCAGAACGACTCACAAGGGGAGGCTCAAACACAGTAAAATATTTCCAAGCCATGTGCCTTGGCAAAAAGAGGCGAACTACAAGGAGCAAAGAATGATAAGGACTAGGGTGTCCAACCCAAGAGTTCACATTGCTTTTCATCCTTCTTGGACACTGACCCACAACAATTCCCACTTTTCTCCATAAAGAGAGGGACTAAAAGGGAAGAAAACGACATGAAATAAAGAGAAACCAAACATCACCCATATAACACTCGCGACAAAAATCCAATTTGGGAGAAAGGGGGCTATATTTCAAGCAACGCTAGCAAAATAGAGGGCCACCACCACAAGAGCAGATGCTAGCTTAACCAAAAATAAATATAACAAGGAACCCTATCCAAACCATCCCACATTTTCCAACCCTTCCACATACGTCATGACACAACATCCTTTCTATCTACACAACATAAAAAGTGACAATCAAACAACCAAGCAGACAAGTCACAACCTAAACTTGACCATTAGAAAAGTCGGGATCCTCGACGAGACGAGTGTCTGTAGCACGGTACTACTAAAAGTTAAATGACCCCCCAACCCCATAAGGTTTCATACAAAAAATTCAATAATAGAAAACCCACCACACTATTGCACCACTCCATTTAGAGGACACCCAACAACCTTTCCATCCAACAATTCGAGGGGGGCCAAAAAAACCGAACTCTAAAGAGGAGTTATTATAGGCTGAGACTCAATGCTAGATAAAGCCAAGGGCCACAAATACACCAGTGGTACAATGTGACACCCTAAAAAGAGGGAAGCCCTCAAAGCACACACCACAATAATATTTCAAAAATCAACACATCCAAGAAATGACCAAGTCACACAAAAAACCCACAATCCAAAAGTGCTCCTACTTTCCTTGGAAGGGGGAGTGTCTCAAGAAAGGACGAGGAACTACCTCAACACCAAAGGCATGAGAAAAGAATCCTACCTCATGCCCATTGATGGGAAACTTCTAATTTTTATGGAGCTTAGTCGAGGCAGGGCTTTTTCATTAACTAGACCCAACCTTTCTGTGAGGGCATATCAAGGAACAATCAAGAGGACTAGGGTGGCCAGCCCAATAGATTTCACCACTATTCATCCATCCCATATTGACTGCACCCTAACATTTTCCCCTCACAAAAGGGTTGATGTAGCAAGAATACACGCAACCACTCCCTTCAACCAACCACCAACAAAAAATCTCGCCATAGAAACATATAAACCCCCACTATCGCCTTTTGGAGAGAACCAACTATGGATGCCCACATATTCCAATGAATAAAAGATCGAGCACCGCCACTACAAATGAGTCTAAATTTTTCCATCATATTTCCCAAGCTCCTCGACTACAACAACCATGCCCCACTGAATATACCATTGGAGAGGGGCCTCCCAAGCAATGAGCTTCTAAACCCCATACAAAAAACAAATTAGGGGAAATAATAACAAAGGATGGGACAAGAACAAGCATCACTTGCAAGTACAAGAAATAACAAGCGTGAACTCAAGATAGGAAATTAACAATGTTGCAAGTCTCTTTCATAGGAGGCACTACCCTGACAAGCCTCAAACCCACTCTTGTATAGACACACCACATGGGCCTATGTTACAATCTAAACCCACAAAAAAAAAACATAAAAAAAAACTGCTATCAATGATCCTACCGCAAGTTCACCTATGGTAACCTTGTTACAACTTCTCCTTCCTCTAAATGATAAGGTTCAATGAACTTCTCACAATGTCGACAGTGGAAAACCACCATAGTCAATGCAATATGAACACTTCTTCCATTCATTCAATTGGTAGGAGCGACGAGAGGTGTGTACAAAGGGCAGGGATGTAGTCAACACGAGTTGATGACACGTGCTTACTAGGAATTCCTCGTTGAATACAAATAATTGCAATGGTCTATCCCCATCATGATTCAATTTGATAATATTTCCTGATCCTATCAAACCAGGAAAAGAAATTCCTTGTGTCATCAGTGTAGCACGCATGTGGCCCAGAACATCTAAGGGAATCACAAGCCTATTATTTTCTCAAACTTCCATGGCCTAAACGACCATAGTCTTTCTAAGAATCTAGATGCAGAGGGGAACCTCCATGTAGCTAGTTAGTAGGATGAGGTCTCGTTCATTATCAAAATTAACCAGAAAAATCATTTCACCAACTAAGAACAGCCATGCACCACTACCTATAGAATCAAGAAAGAGCTCTCAATCTGTCAATCCTTACTATGTCTGGACCAGAGCAAAGTCCTAGCCAGTTAAGGCTAGGAGCATGCCATCGACAAAAGGGACATAAGGGAAAGTGCACACCAAGTAGGAGGACTGACATTTACAACCCAAGGTCCAACTACGAGCTTCTTAACTGCAACAACTTAAATATACACTATTGGAGATAGAATTACCATGACTGTTGGCACCAGAATTTCCATCCAATGGATCCTCGTTGAGGGATTTGTATTCCAATTACCAAAATCAACGAGCTCAGTATTTTTATTTAGTGTCACTACATCCCCATGTCAGGATTGGGTAATTTGTGCGCCTGTTTCCTTCGTTGGATGTGGTAGACATTTCTCAAGATCCCTGTTGAGCCCCAAAGATGTCCTTTCCCTTCACCAAATTTCACTTCATTCCATTTTTCCTTTATCAGTTATAAGCTTAAAATATCAATAGGATTGATTAAATTCACTTTAAGAATGCATGCAATGACTGACTTACTATACTATTGTGGTTTTCTTGTTGTAGTGATTTTTGACTAGACTTAGCTACATAATGCAGCCATTCTATAGCTAGTCGCATATTCTGCAGCTATCTTTATGTTCACACAGGTTACAGGTGTCAATTAAAGGAAAAATTCATATGGTTGAATTCCAAAACTCACCTACATCATTCCTTGCCTTCTACGAAGTCTGAGCAAAAATATGCAAGTGGTTATGCACGTGGAGGAAACCAAAACTAAGAAGTAGACTTCTACTAGGACAAGGACTCTGCAGATGTCTTCAGCAAAGTACGAGGCCTCAACAGGAGTTCTAATTCGATTTTGATTGAAAAATACACCTATCTTTATTTCTTCTCAATGACAATTATGTATTTTGCTTATAAAAATAACTCAGTGAACCAAGAGACAGTTCGCTAGTTAATGTTTTGTTGTTAAGTTTTCCAAAACTGTGATACTCTGTTTCTTAAGCGTTCTCCTTTAATGAAAGAATTACAAATTTTATGCATGATTTGAAGAAATCTTGAGGATATTCGTGTGCCAATCCAACGGTATAGGGCGCCTACTATCTAAAAGGCTTTGTGCATATTTTCTAGATAAGTGACTTTAGCTCTATTTCGTTCCTAATTTAGGCAGTTTTCTGAACTTCATGTTTTATGTTCACTTACATCGAATGTTACTGTAAATCTCATTCTTATGAACTGTTCCAATATATCACTAGCACGTGAATGAGATAGAGCTATAATACTTCAGAGGTTAATTGCATTCTAGTTCAGTTCTATTCATTGTATTTCAAGTTTTATTAATTGCATCTAGTCCTGTTAATTTAGACTTAAAAGGCCTTCATTATTTACAAACTTCACTTTCTCTTAATCTCTTCTAATACATCATTATCATATGGACAATAATTAGCTATATCATTTTGAGTCCTTGAATAATCTGCAGTTTCTCATAATTTTACAAACAACCTTTTTCCAAAGTTATTCCAAGAGATCTCTAACCCTTGAATGAGGCTTAAAAATAACGTTTTGAGTGGAAGAATGGGTTAATTTTAGTGTCATAAGTCATTTTAGCATAGGGTTCCTTACTATGTTGCAGATAATCTTTTCTCAAATTGTTCCAATAAATTTCTAACTATGGATGAGATTTTCTCTGTAATATTGTAAGTTGTTGTTTACTATAGAGAACTTCATTACATCAAACTTATCCTTTTCTCAAGTTGTTCCAACATACTTCTAATGAAATTAATTGGGATAAGTTAATGTTATGAGTTACTTTCCTTGTCAAGCTTTTCAATTTGTGAATTAGCATTTTCTGTTCTTAGGTGTCATACACAGTTTAGAGTAGATTTTGTTCTCTTTATTATGATCAGTAACTTCTCTTTGCCAAAAATTTAGTTTTTTTCCTCTTAACACAAAAATAAAAAACCAAAAACACTAGAAAACACTAAACACAATGCAGTAGGAAGAAGATACCTAGGCATATATAGTGCACTTCACTTCAATAGTTTACTAGCCCTAGTTGATAATTTATGACATAAATTTAGGAACACTAAGTTGAGCAGACAATCCCTCTCCGAAATCGAACCCTAATTATTTGTCACCCTTCACCACCATCATAGGCCTATATCCTACCATTAAAAGTTGATAGGGAAGAAATTTGAATGAAGCAGGCACACAAGGGATGTTTGATCCATCGAGTTATCATTATTCACCAGAGAAGCGGGCAAGCCTGCGTCGAAATTTTATCTAAAAAATGCATCCCTTCCAAAGATTTGGAACTTGGTGCACGTCTTAGCTCTAGAATTAATACAATTATCTGAGTAGTATGGTACCATAAAAAAAACTATAACTGATTTAATGATCCATCCGAAGTTTCACAGTCTAAATTAGTTCATACACAGACATGCATGGCTTAATCTTTGAGAGAAGGATATGAGTACTAGCACGATCAACCATGTAGCACCATCCCACTTAAAAGGGCATTCAAAGCTCTCTCTTAGCAAGAGCTAGCATGAACACCCATCAAGTCTAGGAGAGGTCAAAATATCATGTAAATATTTTATACCTTGCACCTCTTGCATCCCGAAGAATGGATTATAGCCCACATCTACATTCCAAGGACATGCAAAAGAAATTATGAAAGTAAAATGTGATGGAAAATGGATGGAAGATCCACAAAGTGAAAAAATGGGTCACCCCAATGAGTCACATTGCACTGAGGCTACGTAGGAGTTCGCAACCACCCCCCAACCAGCAAGAATGGTAAAAGCCTTGTTACCCACACCATCCAAAATGAATAGACAAATGAGAAAAAAAAAATAAGACTCTCTTTGAAGTGCTCCTCAAACCCTCCCCACCTCGTGCCAAGGCCACCTAGGATTCCACCCACACTGCAAAATTGGTGGACCTCGAGCACCTGCGGCGACCTCAATGCAAAGAAAAAATAAGGAAAAAAATGGAGAACAACCAATGCCACATACTCTCTCTCTAAAATGCCTCCCAACCATCCCTATCCTGCACTGAGGCCACCTAGGAGTCCACCCGGACAGCAACAATGATGGACCTTGATCACCTGATCACCTGCAGTAACCTCGATGAGAAGGCAAAGTAAGGAAATAAAGGGAGAAAAAATGACCCCACAACGTCTCTTAAAAATTCCCTCCAACCCTTCCCACCCAGCAGCGAGGCCACCTGGGAGTCCACCCAGACAGCACTAATAGTGGACTTCAATCACTTGATTGCCCGCAAAAATGTAACTGCAAAGGAAAAATAAATAAGTAAAAGGAGAGTGACCAAGTCGACAACCTCTGTTATAAATTCCACCCTGATCCTCCCCGCACCACACCAAGGCCACCTAGGAGCCCACCTAGCCAGCAAAAATAGTGGACCTGAATCATTTGGTCACCTATGCCACCCTTAATTCAAAAGGAAAAGGAAGGAAATAAAACAGGAATGATTGAACCTGCAACCTCTCTTAAAAATCCCCCCCCCCCCCCCCCCCCACAACACTCCCCACCCCACACTGAGGCCACCTAAGAGTCCACCCAGACAATAGAAATGGTGGACCTTGATCAATTGATCACCTGAGGAAACCTCAATGTGAAGGAAAATGAAGAAAGTAAATGAAAACTACGAGGCTTGCTATAAAAGGAATGAACATATCTAAATAGGAGGAGGGATCAGGTAGCCCCACACCCCACACACCCTACGTACAAGCAACCTAGGAGATTGCCCCACTGACTTACCAAGTGGAAAATGAATAATTTTCACCTGTAGCACCTCCACACAGACGAGGGAGGTCAAAGTGTTCCACCTTGAATTCCTCCTTCCAGATATAGCCCCCACCAAAAACATAGCAAGCCTCCTCCCAATTGGACCAGAATCGCATACATGATCAAAAAAATAAATATCCATCACCTTGTGTCTCAACATTCCAATCCAAAACATTCTGCTATCGACGCAAGATGCAAGGAAAAATCTGACCACATGATCAAACATATGGGCCATTACATCTATCAAAAAATCAAAGCCAAGGCAGGGACATATGATGTGCACTCTAAAAGGAATTCCAAACCTTAACTTTACAAGGAGAACCACTCATCATATTTCCCAATGGAAAAAGAAAGCAAGAGGGGCAGCTTAGAACCAAAACCCTTCCACATTCCTCTTACATGTATGTATCTCAACCCACAATGATGACCTAGAATGAGTACAAGAACAGGAAACCAACACCATAAATATCCAAACAATGAAGAGGAAATTCATCTCAAGGAGCCACACACAACAACCCATCCAATTATGAGAACACGGAGCGAAAAGGGAATTTTTCAAATATGCCTCCAAGGACGAGCATGGCCAACATTACCACTCATGTTCTACTGAGTGGGGATGGAGAGAATATGAAAGTCGGCCACCCTACTAATGACCCAAGGCCATTCTTCAGGCACACCTGAACAAGTAACTCAATTACGAACCCACCTTTCACTCTAAAATCCAACCGCTCTTCCCACTAAAAGGGGAGGAGGTGAACAATATAGCAAAGATACAACTTCACAAAGTCAACGAGAGAAAATCCAACCTCTCCCACCCACAAAAAGGGAGGAGGTGAAAAATATAGCAAAGAGAAAATTTCAACATAGTTAATGAGTGACCAAGGGGCATGAGAGTGACATAGAGGAGCGGCCAGTAATCTCAAGGAGCTAGACATGACAACCTCATCCAACTCTAAGAACACAGAGCGAAAGGGTAACTCTATTCACATATGCATCCCAAGACAAGCATGGCCAACATTACCACTCATGTGCTACCGAGTGGGGATGGAGAGAATATTAGAGTTGGCGACCCTACAAATCACCCAAGGACATTCTTCAGGCACACTTGAACAAACAACTCAATTACCAACCCACCTTTCGCACAGAAATTTCACCCCCTCCCTCCGATCAAAAAAGGGAGGAGACTAACAGTATAGCGAAGAGCTGATTTCAACAAAGCCAACGAGAAACCAAGGTGCATGAGAGCGACATAGGCATGTGCCCAATCATCTCATGGAGCCACACATAGTAGAAGGGAAAGTTTCTACACATATGCCTGCCAGGACGAGCATGCCCAAAATTACCGCTCATGTGCTACCGAGTGGGGATGGAGAGAACATGAAAATCGATTACCCTCCAAATTATCCAAGGCCATTATTCAGGTGCACCCAAACAAACAACTCAATTACCAAGGCACCTTTTACATGAAAATACAACCCCTGCCCCCACACCAAAAAGGGAGGAGGTGAACAATATAACAAAGAGTCGATTTCAATATAATCAACGAGAGACCAAGAAGCACAAAGAGATCATTTCAACGAAGCGAAAGAGTGACCAAGTGGCACGAGAGTGACATAGAAAAGAGATGATTTCAATGGAGCAAACAAGCGAACAAATGTCATGAGAGTGACATAATTAAGAGTCGATTCCAACCGAGAAAATAAGTGACCAAGGGGCACGAGAGAGACATAGGTAGGAAACCAGTCGTCTCAAGGAGCCACACACAACAACCCCATCCAAATCTAAGAAAAGAGAGTTGAACGGGAGGTTTTTTCACATATGCATCATCGGAGAAGCATGGCCAAAACATTACCGCACATATGCTACCGAGTGGGAATGGAGAGAAGAAATTCGATGACCCTAAAAATGACCAAAGGCCGTACTTTAGGCACACTCAAACAAAAAAAATCATTTACCAAATCACCTTTCATACGAAAATCCAACCCCTACCCCCGACCAAAAAAAGGATATTTGAATGAATGAATGAAGGCATAACAACTTAGCAAATTTGATACGGCCTCCCTCAAATGAAATGACCCAACCCAAACGCATTTCATCGAGCACCTAAAATGAAAATACCCGACCTGAATGTGCTTCATCGAGTGTGCTCATATGACATGACATGGTGTTCCCGACCAATGAAGGCACAAGGGAGAAAATGGAAAACAGGCCACATGAACGTGCACAAGGCACTCGGGCAGTCTCAACCTAGAAAATTTGATATGGCCTCCCTCAAATGTAATAACTCGACCTGAAGTCATTTCATCGGGTGCCCTCACATGGTGTGACAAGGCATGCATGTTGGCTTGAGGGGTCCTAACCTAGGTTCAGAGGTTAAGGTTTTCCAACAAACCCCTATACTACTAGCCCTTTCGGTAGTGACCTACTTGCGCAGGTCAAAGTCTCACTCGAAGTAGTATGGGTGGTTGCTGGAGCCAGGTTTCCACACTCTGAGAAAGGATAGGTAATGCAAGCAGAGCCATGTCCATCTCTATGATGACCAAATCTCCCTACTACAAAGCTAGATCTATAGGTCTCCTTCACATCCATGTGCGCAAGGTAAACTATACTACGGTGCTCAACAAATCATATGCTTCTAAGACAATAACGTAGTATTGCATAAAATATAACAGAACATATCCAGATGTAGTAATCACACTTACACATTATTTTTGCAGCTTAACATAGAATACGCATAATACAACAATTACCACAGATTCGCATAAACAATACACATATATTCAGTTACTCCAATATACTTTCTTATTCATGAATCTGTCAATTCATTCTTACAATACCCAACCCGACCAATGCACATAGCAGCAGGGTTCGCACACATTAGGACTTTGGATCTCCGTGTACATAGCTAGTAGGATTCCTTTCCCCAAAAACCCAAAAGGATATACTAAGCCACAATTCTCATCAAGAGCTCATCATATTCCTCCCTTACAATCCAAAATGTTCCTCTATTTATAACAATCTAGCCTATTCTTTCCTATGGTCTGAAAATCATGGTTTTCAGATTCCAGACCTACCCTTTAACCCATTACAATACTTTTTGGGGCTTTTTCCCACCCCAAAACCCTTGCAATAGACTAAATATAATCAAACTTATACAAAATCAGACCAGTTTTACAGCTTGTAGGAGACCCTATTCCAATAGTCCCCCAACACAATCTTGTGACTCGTCCCGAGTCACTGTAGTGGTGAGGTCTCTATCTGCACATGTAAGGTATTGATGGCAATGATCAGTGGAGGTAGCAATTCTTGACTCTGGGCAGCAACACTCTGTTGGGTGAAAATATTATCGTTTAATTATATTGTAGAATTTACCCAACTATTTAATTTGTCAATCCGAGGTTCGTAGGCTTACGAGACACATGCACTATATATGCAGGACTAAAGTGGAACTATTTTAATCTAAATTACTGAAATCAAATTAATCTAGGAAGGCATTGAAACACTAACTAGGAAAGTAGGAAATTGCATAAGGGAAAAGCAATACAACATGTGAAGAATTGAGTGAAAAACAACATATGTGAGCTCACAACAATAAAACTATCTCAAATTATATTACAAGAATCAAATTACAAATCATGAAAGCATAACAATAAAAGATGAATTCAAAACTAAGAATTCCCTTCTCCTAATTACAAGACTATCTCTCCAAACTCAAAACTCTATCTCTCCATTATTCAAAACTATCAACTAATCAACTTTTCCCATCTCCCCAAATGAAGAGAGAGCACTCTCTTATATACATGAGGAAGATAACCATCTCATAATTACATATCCAATATTCTCTCAAGTACTCTCAACTAATTTCCCATTATTACAAAATATTATCCCTTTGAATCCTCCACACATCTCTCACATATCTTGGATAAGATATGCCAACCAAATCCTTCATGATCTTCTCCTTAGGAATAGGCTTGAATAATTATCTCCTTAATATGGTGGAGGAGATATTTGAGACGTATCTTGGAATTAATCCTTCACATATTTCCTACACATTACAAAAGCTCACATATTCTTGAGATATATATAAAAATATGTATATTTTCTAATATTTAATCATAAATTCACTTATAATACAAAAATGAATAAAATGGAAAATAAGAAGGTGAAACCCAAATGTATTTATGAAAATGATATGATAAAAGGTTAATGGAATGATGAAATGTAAGGAATAGTGAAGGAAAAGGTGGATGAAAATATGACATTTTTGAGTCCCAACATCCTCCCCAACTGAACTTGTTGCATGTCCTCATGCAACCATGCATGGGTCTCTCTAAGAACATTTGGCATCTTGAACTTTGGCTTTACATGATGATGTATTTTAATAATGAATGTTTCCAGGATATGTGAAAAACATGAGTAACAACTTATATTTTCTTATGGTTGGTTCTTGTGTGACAACCATGAATACAAAGAATGTTGGTTCTTGTGTCAACAACATTCATTTCGTTTTCTATTCTCTTTTCTTTTGGTTGGTTCTCATGAATAAAAAGAATGTTGGTTCTTGTGTTAGCAACATTCATTTCGTTTTATGTTCTCTTGCTGCAATAATAATGTAAACATTCACTGGAAATCATAATGTGCATAAGAAAGCCCTTTTGTAATATTAATGAAGTATGCCAATATGTATATTGATGCGTATGAAGCAAAGTGCAACAAAGTATCGTTGGAAAATAAATGTTGGTGAATGGTAAATGAGAAAAAATGGAGTGATGGTGGTGAAGAAATGGAATCATGGTAGTGAATATGTAGCGAATATAGTTCCCCCCCCAACTGAATTGGTTGCAACTTGACATGGCTCATGAAAGGAAATGTAGCATGGTGAGGGAATTTTCCAAAATATTCAAGTTAGCATATAAGGAATTGCATGATTAAATATTAGAAAACAACATACCTCTACTTACCCAAGAATGATGAACTATGCAATAGGAATGTAGCTGCTGCTGCTGCTGGATCTGGAAAATGTGACTGATGTTGTTGTAACTGGATCCTGGGAAATGAAGGAATCTGAACTGCTGATGCTGAATCATGGAAAAGATAAATGCTGAAAGTGGAACTATGGTACTCTCGTAGATCAGAATTCATGCTGCGGTAACTGCTGAGGGAGTCGTGAAAAAGTGTATAGTCTTCACCTGCTACAAAACTGATGGTACAAGTCTAATCATGCGAAAGAATGTGTTGATGTCGAGCATGAAAAGAGATCATTGGATTACCGGCCATTGATGCATGCCGTTAACCAATGCGAGGCAAACTCACCATTGATGTCAATGAGTGCCAAGGTACCCGAGTACATCTTGCGAAATGCGAATAAAGGGGTTGATGTCGAGCCATTTGCAAGATCTGACGATCAAGGGACATTGATGTATTCCCATGATTGTCAGCGAGAGAACTTGCCATTAAGGCATGCAAGTCTCAAGGTACTCAAAAGGAACTCTAGTCTATTTCCCAGATAAGGTGCTGAGGTCGATGGGGCAAGACTTGTTGAAAGGTGGGCCTTAAGGAATCCCACATCAGTCAACGCGAGTTTATACAAAGAGATTTGGTAGGACTATAAATGGAAAGAACTCACGGAAAGCAGTGTGGATCAACATGGCGAGGAAAGCAAGGCAATGTAATTATGGAAAGGGGATCAGTTTTATTCAGAAGGAAAACTAGAAGGCAAAAATAAACTGAAAAGGATAAAGGAATGTATGCGATTCAGAAAAATAGGCATGCATGAAGTCGTGAAAGATAAGGAAATGAAAGATGGGTTGCAACATAAAGATGGTCTAGACGTTTGGAAGGAAAAATTTGAGTAATCATGTCATGATGCAAAAGGGTTTTTTTTTGTGTAATGGTAAATGTCATGACATGATGCATGTGATCTCTAGAGATCTCGCATTCATGATTTTCTTCAATTCCTGCATAAAAATTTCCGCCTTTGTGTGTGATCCCCATCGATCATTCCTGTATGAAGTGACTCAAAAACAAATTAGCTCATTTTAAAGAATTTATGAAATGTCCATTTTTTAATTATTTTTCGAAGTTACACTAATTGTGGATGAAAAAGGTGTCGCATCGTAATGTTGAGCTTTCTTCATAAGCTTCCTATTGACCTACACATAACACCAATCTTATTTCACTTGTTAGTATATGCATCCTAACTTTTGCCTCCAAATTCACTTTAAAACAAATGATAAAATCCAACATACTTTTATTTACCCCCAACTAGAGATATTGCATGTCCCCATGCAATGTACTTTTTCAAAATGTTTTATTGGTTTGCAGTAAAATTGATTTAAAACAATTGAAAATTTTTTGTATTTGTTAGGGAAGAGTAGTTTTTTTATGAATTTTTATATAAATGAATGAGGGCAATTTTTTTTATTTTTTTTTATTTTATTTTTATTTTTTATTTATTTATTTATTTATTTATTTATTTTTTATATTTTTTTTATATAAAACCCAAACTAATTGAAAGACAAAACTCAGGACAGGCCACGAGTTTAATGATTACATATAAGACATTGTCCAGATTCAAACAAAATGCCTGCAATCCATATATGTGAAAGTGCACTCAAAACCCTGGATATATGAACCCTGGTTGGAAAGGTATTATGATCGATTATTCAAAACTCATAAATATATTATATAAAGTTCATTTCCCGCCTTATTTGTATAATTCAGGTATTAAACAACAACCCAATATAGATGTTGTCAAATGTTGCGCTAAATCCGAGTAGGAGGCTTGGCCAATTTGCCTGTCTTTGAATTTGGGGGATACCACTTTGCCTTACAACAAACATCGTATTCATAACTAGGAGTGCGCTGACACTTATATCCAGGATCACAGAATTCTGGGATAGCTTGGCTGCATTCAATTTTTTGACAATCAAGGCTCACCAAAGCGTTAACATTTTTTTTTTTTGTCCATGTCAAGAAAACCAGAATTGAAAATACAGTAAACATTTTAAAAACCATTGTCACCTTCGTTATTTTCTCCAGATGCAAGAAAGAAGAATAGAAACAACAAACACTGGTTTTCTCTTTCCCAACTTGACAGAGCGCTTAAGCCGCTGAATAAGATCCTGGCAACCACCCATGCGGTGCTAACTGGTTCAACGCCTGCGTAAAACAAGTTTACGTTTCAAGACTTCTTCATCAGCTCCGCAAAACCGAATTCTCAGCATTCTTTTCGGCCTCAACATTTTCTTCCGCCTCAAGGCGCTGGAAATAATTTCCGTAGATGTACTCAAGGCGAAAACCCTTTTCTTCATCGTAAAACATGATATGGCCGTGCCATTTCCATATGCGGTAGTGGAATTCTGCCTTCTCCGTAGTGGCAACACAGATGTGATGCTCCCCAACCTCGACATAATTGCGGGAATTGGGCTTCAATTCGTCCTTTTTTTCCACTTAACATTATGCGAATGATATTTTGTTCGTAAATAGCCTTTGAAATGAGATTGATCATTGAACACTACTCTGCGAAGCGGCACCAATAGATGCAGTGAGTGACAGAATCTTGACCAATAGATGCGTTGAGTGGCAGAATAATTACAGTGGTGATTAGCAGATTCTCAAGCCCCTTCCTTTTATGGAATTCTATCTTATGCTTGGGGAGCCAGATCAATCCATCCAGTCACTGCCCCGGGTGTGGTCTTACAGTCTGGTTTCACTGGTTCAATAATGTGTTTTCGCCTATCCCGCATGGTAGCTTTGCCATCTTTGAATGCAAAAACGTTGAATCCCTCCATGCAGCGCTGGCTACGGCGGCAACTAAAGTGGTGATGCATTATCTGCGTTAACGGTAAAGGGAATCTGGACGCAAAATTATGTATCAAATCTGTGCATGTAGAGAAATCGGGAGTTAGTTGCTGAAATCTGGCTAAACTGCCACCTCCATTCTTGGATTAATAACTGCAAAATCAAATTGTTATCTCCTCCTGTGGGCATTTTTTAATTATCGATGACAAAAATAGCAATTCGAGCATGGAGTTGATCGAGCAATTTAGCTGCAGTTTAGATGGGGTAAATGCACACATCGAAGTCATGCAAACGATTCTGGTCTTGTGGGCAAGATTAAATTTGCTTGTGTCCAACTCGTAAGAAAGTACATGGAGCGTGTGGCATCAGAGTTAGATGATTTTGCAAATATTGCAAAGAAGGAGCCAGTTAGAGAGTTTGTACTTCTGCAAGGAGTGCGCTTTTCCTTGCGTTCATCAGTTTGCTAGAGGTTTTGATGAAGAGAGTATGTGAGCATTTGAGAGTCTCAGAAGGCGTGCTTAGGAGCAGACTAGAGAAGCAAACTAAGCAACGATGACATTTGAAATTTCAAATCCAATCCAGTTTTCCTTGAAATTCACCTCCATGGAGTTTTGATCGAACTCTTTTAACTGTAGCATTGCTATCATCTGACTTGACATACATCAATGGAGTTATGCAAACGAAGTCCACTTCCTCAAGCTTCCATCGTTATTTTGCCAGCGCATACAACAACAATGGATACAATTTGTAAATGATGTTTGCTGAATTTGCAGTCTCGGGCCTGGAATCTACAGTGCGTTTTTTTTTTCTGCTCTCAGCCATTTATCCAATGTGTTATTGTTTTATGTTTTTTTTTTATTTTTTTTTTTTATTTTTATTTTTGTATGAGTGCGTTGGTTTTTATTTATTATAAAATCTAAAAAAAATGGATTTGAATCCTATGTTTTGTTTTATTTTTTTATTTTTATTTTTTATTTTTTATTTTTTTTAAATGAAATTGTATCTTATCTTAGAAAAATTGTTAATTTTTCAAAATCAATTTTTTATTTTTATTTTTTTATTATTTTTATTATTAAAAATCTAAAAAATGAAATTAACCCTATCTTTCTAAAAAAATGAAATTAACCCTATCTTTAACCCTATATTCCTAAAAAAAAAATGGTTAGTTTTAATTTTTAATTTTTTTTTAATGAAAAACTAAAATTTAAAATTTAGAAAGAAACTAAAATTTCTCTAGACTTGATTTTTTTATTTTTTTATTTAAGAAATGGACACAATGATTTGCATATTGAAAGATGTTTTTAATGAAGCATATTTCAAAACATTTATTTATTCCTGAAATTAGTCTAAATCATCCCTATTTTTCTGATCCTCGCAATCGCACTAAGCGCGGAGGAGAGCATACTTATTCTAGGTCAAAGCAAAACTGAAAATGAAAGTAAAAACTAAAAATGAAAGCCTACCTACTCTATACTAATAAAAAAAAATTAGTTACGTGTAATTAAACTTCCAATGGAGCCATTCACGTAGCAGTAACAACAATATATCCAGTAGAAATTGTTCAAATGAAAAATGAAAATATTCGAGAGTGAATGAGTCTAATTGTTGTAACTGCAAATCAACTAAATAAAAATAAAAAGATGAATCTAATCTAGTACTTAACTGGAACCATTGTTCGATAAAGCTTTGATAGGCACAGTTTCTCTCACCCAGATCATGTTGTAACTCCTCTTCTTCTTCCCCGATCTGCTGTTCTTCTTCCTCAATCTCCTGTTCGAATGATTGTTCGCCATCAAATATGGAGGATTCTGTTGAATCTTCGTTTATTTCTTGGGGAGTAGTTGAACCTTTAAGTCTTGTCAAGATCTCCTCTTCCAAGGAAGAAGAGATCCCGACTTCTGCTAGGATCTGAGTGATTAGTTCCAAGCTGAAACTCATTGTTAAACCATGTTTAAAAAGAGATTCTAAAAACAGAGTGCTAATAATTGTCTGAGTTTTTAATCCTTTTACAAGGTTTTGGTTTACAAAAACTCTTTCAAATCAGCACACTAAAGATTGAATTTATTAAAAACAAAGATCACAGAAATAATATTGAATTCAATACTCAATTAAACCCTCTTACAAGGACTACTCATTAATTTAGTAATTGAATTCTTCAATTACAACCATGAACCATGAATTCATCAAACACTCTTCACAGTTGCGAAAATCAAACACACTTGCAGAAATGAAATTCACACTTGCATAAATGTAAACAAACCCTACATGCCCTGATCCATAAGAGGTCAAGCCCGTTACGGTATCTCAAATGCGATGCATAGGCTGTTCCCCACGTCTTACCGCCTTAACACCTTGGAGTTAGGAACATGTCTAAACACACTTGCATGAAAAATCAAACTAAACTTCAATCCATCGCGCCTCCCCAGCAACGGCGCCAAAATGTTGGGTGAAAATATTATCGTTTAATTCAGTTGTAGTATTTACCCAACTATTTAATTTGTCAATCCGAGGTTCGTAGGCTTACGAGACACATGCACTATATATGCATGACTGAAGTGGAACTATTTTAATCTAAATTATTGAAATCAAATTAATCTAGGAAGGCATTGAAACACTAACTAGGAAAGCAGGAAATTGCATAAGGGAAAAGCAATACAACATGTGAAGAATTGAATGAAAAACAACATATGTGAGCTCACAACAATAAAAATATCTCAAATTATATTACAAGAATCAAATTACAAATCATGAAAGAATAACAATAAAAGATGAATTCAAAACTAAGAATTCCCTTCTCCTAATTACAAGACTATCTCTCCAAACTCAAAACTTTATCTCTCCATTATTATCAAAATGAAGAGAGAGCACTCTCTTATATACATGAGGAAGATAGCCATCTCATAATTACATATCCAATATTCTCTCAAGCACTCTCAACTAATTTCCCATTATTACAAGATATTATCCCTTTGAATCCTCCACACATCTCTCACATATCTTGGATAAGATATGCCAACCAAATCCTTCATGATCTTCTCCTTAGGAATAGACTTGAATAATTATCTCCTTAATATGGTGGAGGAGATATTTGAGACGTATCTTGGAATTAATCCTTCACATATTTCCTACACATTACAAAGCTCACATATTCTTGAGATATATATATATATATAAATATGTATATTTTCTAATATTTAATCATAAATTCACTTATAATACAAAAATGAATAAAATGGAAAATAATAAGGTGAAACCCAAATGTATTTATGAAAATGATATGATAAAAGGTTAATGGAATGATGAAATGTAAGGAATAGTGAAGGAAAAGGTGGATGAAAATATGACATTTTTGAGTCCCAACAATGTTCACTCTTACTTTGACAGCAAAGCCAACACTGCTCTATCTTCAAGTTTCTCAATACATAGTTGGGATGAGTTTTCGAAGATTTTCCTTCATGCTTTTTAGGAATATGATTATGAAAAGGTGTGTGATCAGTTAGAAGTATTATGTAGGATGAAAGGTGAGACTTTGGATAATTATTACATTAGATTTAAAATAAACTTAATTCAATTCCGGTCCAAATATTTTCCTCCTCAATTCTAATTAATTAGATGGTTCAAACATTTAGTGTCTATGTCCTATGATAACTATGAAGAACTAGAAATCATATCCATTGCTCGAAATGACAATGATGATTCTCCACAAAATGAAATTTAAAATATTTCTAATCAACAAAAAAAAATTATTGCTACTCAAATAAATGATGCTTATGCTAGAATTACTCCAAATTTACATAATGTTTATGAAGTAGAAATTCGACAAGATGCAAAATTCATTAGCAACAATAATCATCAAATAAATCAATAACAATTAAATCAGCCAGAGAATGTTAGCAACGTACAAACTGTTGCAATTAATTTAGAATATTCTTCCACTAATAATAAATTGCAAGTAATGGAGTAGCTTAGCAAAAATTTACAAATCAATCAAGTACACAAAGAATCTAATTTTTATGAAAAAAATTATCAACAATTCAAAGTTTGCAATGGTTCAAATATAGAAGAATTTGAATTGTGCATTTTAGAAAATGAGAAATATTCTATAAAGAGAGAAACTTTCAAGTATTTATCTTCAACTTATTATTTATATCTCTATCATGATCTTTTTAGTTGTCAGGCCAGGAGGTAACTCCACAAAATGAATTATATTTTGCATTAAGGGTGCACACAATTATATACATAGAGGGAGAGACTCTTGGGATTCATCTCCCAGTGTCTCTTCATATTCCATCTCTCCTTATTTTCTATTTACATTATTTTTCATTTCTCACTCAATCCCAAGGATTAGGTGACAACATTCCCCCCCTTAATCTGAAGGGATGTTGGTGAGTCCAAGCATCGTTCTGAATCTTTCAAACTTTTCTCTTCCAAGTGCTTTGGTGAAGATGTTTGCAATATTCTCATTTGTGGAACAATGGCATAGATGGATTATCTTGGTCTCAAAATGATGTCGAATCAGATGGTATTTTGTATTGATGTGCTTCGCTCAATCATGGAACTTTGGGTTCTTGTCCAAATTTATTGCAGAAGTGTTGTCGATCGCGAGTGGATTTGAATGCACTTGTTTCTCCTGCAAATATTCTAGCATTTTCTCGAGCCACACAATTTCCTTTTTTCCTTCAGCTATTGCCACATATTCTGTCTCGGTTGTGTATTATGTTGGAACTGATTGTTTTGGTGATCTCCAGGAGGCAGCGCTTGATCCAACGCTCATAGTATAACCTTAAGTAGATACCCGGGTTCCTTTGTCTCCATGAATGTACGAATCAGAATATCCAATCAAGCTAAAGTCGCCCACCTATGTATACTTGAGTCCAAAGTCTTTAGTCCCCTTCAAGTACTTTAAAACTCTTTTTGCAGCAGAACAATGTCCCTCACAAGGATTTTGCATAAACCTGGAGAGGATTCCAACAAAAAATGAAATGTTTGGTATGGTAGTAGTCAAGTAGCTGAGATTTCCTACAAGTTGTCTATACTTTATTGCATCCTTAAATTATTTTCCTTCAATGGATGTGAGCTTCAAGTTCTGTTCCATTGGATTAGTCAAATGATTGCACTCAACCATGTCAAACATGTTCAATAGATATCCAATGTACTTCTTCTGAGAGAGGAATATAAACTTAGGATGTTGAGTTATTTCAATACCAAGATAGTAGCGAAAATTGCCCAAGTCAGTCATTTCAAAGCCTTTACTCAATTCCTTCTTTATGGATTCAATATAGCTCTCATTTTTCCCTGTCATCAAATTATCATCTACATTCACCACAAGGTATACAATTATTTTTCCAAATTGCTTGGCAAACAAAGTTGCATCATCAAGATCAAAATGTTTGAAGTTGAGTTTCAGAAGATGCTCAGTTAAATTATCATACCAAGATCACAGTGCTTGCTTGAGGCCATAAAATGATTTTACATACTTGCATACTTTGTGTTCTTGGCCCTTCACAACAAATCCTTCTGGTCGGGACATTAAAACATTCTCCTTTAGATATCCATTCAAGAAAGTGGTTTTTACATCTATTTGATGGACTTTCAAACCATTTCGAGTTTCCAAGGAAAAGAGTGTCTGGATGGTAGCCCATTTTAAATGTGGGGGAAAAGTATCCTTGTAATCGACCCCTTATTTCTGTATAAAAACTTTTTCCACAAGCATGGATTTGTGCTTGTCAAGTGAGCCATCAACTTTATACTTGTTCATGTAGATCCATTTTCAACCAATTGGTTTGGTTCCCAATGGAGGATCAACCAACTTCCATGTGCTATTCTTTATCAAGGAATCATATTTGTTCTGCATCGCTTCTTTCCATTCATCATGAGAATTGACTTATTTCGAAGGAAGTTGGTTCAAAATCTCTAGAAAAAAACAATTCAGAATTATAAAAAACATCCATATCAATTGGTGAATTAGAATCATCTACATCACTTCCATTTTTCCTGGGGGAACTTCTTGTTCCTGTCTTTCCAAACTCATTAGGATGGAAATTTTCAAGTGTATTTGTTAGCCATTTTGGAGGACCTTTATGAGATGGCTCGGGCTGATCAGTTGACTGAGTTGGGGATGAATCAAGACTTAGTCTCCAACTTCTGTCAAACACATCACTCAAAGTGTCATCCGTGAGTGTATATTCATGTGGGGAAGAGAGTGTTTCAGAACAATATTCCACATGTTGATCCAGTATAGAAATCCCTCCTTCAAGATGTCGAATTTGATTATCAAATTATTGAAATGAATTTTCATGCCCGAATCTATCCAAGTGATCAAGATACTGCTCAACAACATTGTCAATCTTGGAACATTCAAGAAACATGACATCTCTAGATACTTCAAACTTATTATTAACTTCATCGTAAAGAAAATATCCTTTGGAGGTATTTGAATACCCAAAGAAGATACACTTATGACTCATTGCACCAAGTTTGTTTCTATTTTTCTTAGGTATCAAGGCATAATAAGTGGAACCAAAGACACTGATATGCTTTACCGCAGGAATGTGGTCATGCCAAATTTCATAAGGAGTCTTGTTTCTAATTGCATTATAAGGACACCTATTCTTTATATACACAACACATAGAATTGAATCAACCCAAAACATCAATTTTACATTCTTGAAAAAATCATGGAACAAACCATATTTAAAATTGTCTTGTTCATTATTTCAGCTACTTCGTTATGTTGGGGGTTATAAGGCATGTTTTTTTTATGTTTGATCCCATGTTGGAAAATTTAGTTTTCAAATTCATTTGAAGTGTATTCTTTTCCATTATCAGTGCGTATAGAGCCTATATGAGTTTGTGCATCATTTTCAATCCATGCATGAAAGTTATTGAATTTTTTAAAAGCATCATATTTTTTCTTCAATAAGTAAGACCAACACTTTCTGGTGTAGTCATCAATAAATTTCATCATCTATTTATTGCCATTTGCAGAAGGAACAGGCATGGGTCCACATAAATCAGAATGAATGAGTTCAATTTTTCTATGTGCTCTGGAATGTGAATCATGAAAATATTGTTTGCTGTGTTTTCTTAGAATACAAGCATCACATTGCTTAAGTTTCCTAGGAATTGTAAGCAAACTAGTAACACCATTTTTCTTCAAAAATCGAAGGTTGTCATAGTTTAAGTGTCCAAATCTAACAAGCCATAAAATAATTTATGGAAATGTACCTTCATCATAGTGAGAACTGAATGAAAATTTTTGTGCATGAGCAGAGGCACCTTGTAAATTTAGAATTCTTTATTCTTCTATCCTTGTCATGAAAAGTGAGAGATATGATGATTTTCTGACCTCAACCTTGCCATTAACATATGAATGGAGTGTCCTTGCTGGTGGATGTGGACCAAAGACAACAAGTTTCTCCTCAAATCTGGGAGGCATACAACCTCATGTAGAAGAAAGTCTGGAAGACCAGGTAGTTTGAGCGTGATTATGCCAAGCCCCGATGGCTTGAGTTTTCATTTGTCTGCAAAGTATACTACTCCATCAACCTTGTCAGTAAATTATTCAGAAATATATTTTCTAAAAGTCATGTGGCATGTTTCTCCTGAATCAAGCAACCAATTATTTTCCCAAGAAGCAAGTGAAGCATTAAACAAGTCTTCAATTACTCCAATACTACAATGTGCCACAACATAATGAGCGAATTCATGTGCTTTACCTTTCTCTTTGTCATGATTTTTACATTTGACTTCATTTATTTCATGTTCAATTCTCTCCCAAGGCAGCTTACATGTGGATGTATCATGTCCATCTCTATTGCAATGCGTGCAATGAAGATCAAAATTTTCTCCTTGAAATTGTCTACCCCCCTGCCTCTGAAATTTCTTCTTCCTCTTCCTCTTCAGCCACCTCTTCCTCTAGAAGAATATTGAGCATTATTCTTCTATTTATGTGAAAGACACACAACTCCTTCAAAATACTTAGTATTTTTCTTCTTCCCAAAATCATTTTCTCTCTCAGCAAACTTCTTCTCAAGGGAGTCAAAGGTAATTTCCTTGAGGTTTCCACTTGCTTCCAATGACTCAAAATAAAGTGAGTAAGTGGGATATAATGCCTTGAAATAAGATATGAGATGTATTTCTATTTCAACACCAGTGTTTTTAATATCATGCATGATATATCTTACTTCTGATGCTAAATCAAGAGGGTCATCATTTTTCAATTTAACATTGAATAGTTTAATCATCAATTGAACAACTTCAAGTTTCAAGTGTGAGTTAGTATAGTTCTTTCAACTTCTTCAAGACTTCATAACCATTTAACAATGGTGTAATATTGTGACTCAACTTTTCATTTACAGATGCTGCAATCAAAGCATATGCCTTGATGTTCTTGCTATCCCAAATGGTGATCTCCTTGTCTAAGGTAGACTTTGTAGGTGCATTTTCTCTGTATCCTTCATAAATTCCTTTCCAAAACTCATTAAAAATGAGTGTACTTTATTTTCTGGGACCACTCAGGATAGTTCTCCTTGCCATTGAGAACTACTCCCATAATATATATGAGTGAATACATTCTAATTATGTACGATTAAAAAATAAATAAATAAAACTCTCCTGCCAATACTATAAAAATTTAAATTCTGGTGCTAATTTTTTTTTTTTTGTAAAACAAAAATTAATTCTGGTGCAGAGGTATTACTTTGGGGAGTTTTTATTTGGGGTAGATAGGATATGGGGGAGGGCGTAATGTGGGACGTGATATCTAGGGGAGGCAATATCTAGGGAGGGTGAATTGGGACACACTATAATGACAACATACATTGTATTAACACAACATATTAATGACTAAGGACAACATGGAGGGAATGGTGAGGCCACAATAAGGAGGCTTGAGGTACAGGAGGGATGACTACGAGGGTGCTTTTTGAGGGTGCTATCACATCACTGTAGTGATAGCATAGTCATAATGGAGATGATATAGGCTATGAGTTGATGGGGTATGAGTTGATGTCGACCGAGACAATGTGGATCAGAGGCCAACACTCAGGGTTGATACTGCGCGATGGGGGAGTGGTGATCCGGATTTATGTGAACACAACAGAATACAAATATAACTATAGATATAGAGATGCAAATGAAATAATGCTTCATTTTATTAATAAAAGAATGATCGCAATAAGATTACAAACGAATGGAAACAAGCCAAGGCGCTGGTAGCTATCTCTCCGATAAGAGATGTACAGACGCAGTGCCTCTAAAAACAGCAGGTTACATCGAGGCTCGCATGCCGACACATGCATAATGGAAATAGATGAGCTTGTGTCATCGTGCGTATATCCCCCCGAGAAGAGATGTTGCGCCACTAAACCCTTAAACCGTGTTACACGTACATGATGGAGATGTGGCGAGTTAGGCATTGGTAGTGCTTATCGTTGAGAAGAGATGTATCGTGAGAAGAGATGTATCACCTCCCAGCCCCCTGAAATATCTTACAATGAGGCTCGAGGGCCTATTTATTGTTGAGAAACAATGTAGAATCCGAAACGTCCAAAACCCTAACCGTAGGAGATGAAGCGCCAAAACTGTGGGCCCCGTTTGGGTAAATTGGTGGTTCAACTTCTCGGGGATGTAACTTTGGCATCCGATCTCCGTTTGACGCGCTCAATAGCTCGTTAGAAAGATCTGTCCGAGGAGTACAATTTTTGAATGAGCAACATCGGTCCATGGACCCATGTTGCTCTCCGTTTTCCCAAAAAAACGTCGTTTAGGGCCTCAAAACGGCTCCGGAAGTTCAGGACCCGAAAAACTGCTAAAAATAGTAAGTTGTGCCGAAACTTACAAACTGAAATAAATGATGGTGGGGGTTCAAATGGACTCGATGGGTGGCCACCAATATCCACCTGGATTATTAATGCCCCAAAACGGCTCCGGGTGTGCAGGACCCGAAAACCTGCTATAAATAGTAAGCTGTGCTGAAGCTGAAAAACTGAAAGAATCGATGCTGCGGGTCCAAATGGAATAGGTGGGAGGCCACCGATATCCACCTGGATCATTCCTCCCTCCTTAGGAAGCAATGGTCTCCATTGCGTTAAGTTCCTCCATGGGGGGGGAAATTTTGTTGAACTTGGTGTTGGATTTAGATGTGCCACCAGTGGGCAGCCATTGAAGGATCTGAAAAAAATTGTCCATCATCGCGTTCCTCTGTTTCTCGAGGGCATCCTCGAGCAATATTTTGACAGGATCTCCTGCTCCCTCGTCTTTCTTTCCTTCCGCCATGGGGGGTCGTCGGGGTTGCGAGGTTGAACTCCTTATACCCTGGCCGCATTGGGGACATGAAGAGAAAAACAGAGAAATAGCAGACCCGCTCTGATACCACTGATCCGGATTTTATGCAGGAACGCAACAGAATACAAATATAACCATAGATACAGAGATGCAGCGGAAATAATGCTTCATTTTATTAATAAAATAATGACTGCAATAAGCTTACAAACATAATGGAAACAAGCTAGGGCGCTGGTAGCGTATCTCTGAGAAGAGATGTAGCGTACACAGGCCTCTGAACTGTGTTACATTGAGGCTCGCAGGCCTATTACAGACATAATAGAAATAGATGAGCTATGGTACTGGCAGTGTATCCCTGAGAAGAGATGTGGCAGCTACCAGCCCTTGAACTGTGTTACAATGAAGACATGATGGAGATGTGGCGAGCTAGGGCACTGGTAGCGCTTATCTCTGAGAAGAGATGTATCGGCTCCCAGCCCCCTGAATTGTCTTACAATGAGGTTCGAGGGCCTATTTATTGTTGAGAAACAATGTAGAATCCGAAACGTCCAAAACCCTAACCGTAGGAGATGAAGCGCGAAAACTGTGGGCCCCGTTTGGGTAAATTGGTGGTTCAACTTCCCGGGGACGTAACTTTGGCATCCGATCTCCGTTGATGCGCTCAATAGCTCGTTAAAGATCTGTCTGAGGGAGTACAACTTTAACGTGCAACATCGGTCCATGGACCCATGTTTCTCTCCGTTTTCCCAAAAAACATCATTTAGGGCCTCAAAACGGCTCCGGAATTTTAAGACCCAAAAAACTGGTAAAAACAGTAAGTTGTGTCGAAACTTACAAAATGAAATAACTAATGGTGGGGGTTCAAATGGACTCAATGGGTGGCCACCAATATCCACCTCAATTATTAATGCCCCAAAATGGCTCCGGGTGTGCAGGACCCGAAAACCTGCTATAAATAGTAAGCTGTGCTGAAGCTGAAAAAATGAAAGAATTGATACGCGAGTCCAAATGGAATAGGTGGAGGCCACCGATATCCACTTGGATCAAGTGGAGCCGAGACAACATGGATCCTGTGAGAAATGGAGGAGCGTGGATCCTGTGTGCAATGGATGAGCATGGGCATAGTGGGAAGCATAGAGGGAGGTCGACCAACATGTTGCACATTGACTTTTGAGAGTGGTGTCAGGGTGTTTCACTTAGGGTTGAGGAGTGTGGGATGAATCAACGTGCTTCGCCGGAGGGGATTGCAAGTGGGAGGTTGCGTATGAGTCGACCAATTACAATATTGACCAGGATCCCACAACAATGCAACGAAGGGGGCTTCCCTGTGATGAGAACCTACAACACTTTGATGTAACGACAAATATGGAGCATGCTTTTGCTAGAGGCTTGATGCTACAATGGAATGAGGGAGAGTACAAAGGGAATTAAATGTAAGAGGGATGGTGAGAGGAGAGCGCTCAAAAATAATTGTAGTGGTTATGATACCCCATGAATTTCAGATACGACAAATTGCAAAAAAAATGGTAGAAGGACAAAGAATATGGCAGGAATGGCCAAAGGGAGTTACATAACCATGGATAGAAAACCTAAAATGGATTTGGCGCTGATACCATGTCAGGCCAGGAAGTAACTCCACAAACTAAATTATATTTTTCATTAATGGTGCACACAAATATATACATGGAGGGAGATACTCTTGGGATTCATCTTCCAATGCCTCTTCATATTCCAACTCTCTTTAGTTTCTATTTGCATTATTTTACATTTCTCACCCAATCCCAAAGATTAGGTGTCAACATCAGTAATGATGATTTAATTGCTAATCAATTAATAGTCTCCCTAGACACAAATTTAATTTTTGAAAACAAATGAGTTGTTACTAATTTATTTAATGTTAAATCATCGTCTAATTCTAATTTCGAAAGAGAAAATTTAATTAATAATATTTATGTTTATCCTGATGATTATTCTTATCTTGCATGTGATCTTTTGCCTAGTTCTGATTTATTCTATTCAAAGGAAAATAACACTAATGTAGTCACTTATAATAAATACTTAAAGACTGAAAATGTTGAGCCTCTTTTCTCTTTAAAAATAATTTTAACTCACTCCCATTTTCCCAATTCCTTAAGGACCTTAAGAAAATCTATTTTTGAAGATGAAAATAATATTAGTTTAAATATTTCAGTTAACTCTCAATCATTTAATCATTATAGTGATTTCATTAGTCATGAATCCATTCCAATTTATGATTCATACAACGATGAAATAGCTTTTTTGGATCATAAGTTTGAATTTTTCTCATCTCCATAAGTGAATGCAAACAATGATTTTAACTTCATAATTTCCATTGACATTTTTGGGAGGTACATTTTACAAATGAATCACAACCATGTTGTATCATTATTTGTAACCTTAATGTAAATTTGAATCTACTTCTTTTTCATTTTTCTCAGTTTGAATTTATGTCTCTTTCAGGTTTCACTTTTCAATTTCTGAGCACATTCTGCTGGCACTTTGAATATTATAACTCTAAACATTCATCAAATGCATTTATAAGTATGCATGAAGATCAATTCCAAGGTCATGAGTATGAGCATCAACAACTTTTAATTCTCCAATTTTTTTTAAGGTTCATTTCAGGCCAATTTATGTCTTATTTTGAAATTAATTTTATTCAAGTTTCAACATTTGAGAATGCGTCATTACACTCTGGCTAGGGATGTAATATTTCTAGAATTATTCTAAATTTCCATTCATAATTTATTGATTCATGTGGAAAATATCTGGAAGTTCCAGTTCTGGAGAATATTTACGACTTTGCCAATTTTCAATAGGCTTCAATATTTAAAAATATAGAATTCAAGCCTAGTATGATATTTCCTCTTCCTTTGAACATCTTCCAATCATTCACTGATATACATCTTGATTTTCATGATCCGATAGGTTGGTTTTTGGAAGAATTTCAAGGTAAAAATTTTGTAAATGACTTTATTTTGTTGAACTTATTAGATGTGCGTAGTAAGATGATTTTTTATTTTAATAATTTAGTTGCAGTTTTATTCCTATTGCTGATTTGTGACATTTTCATATGCGCGGGGAATAAGTTTTTTGCATGGTTTCATTTGAAGTATGACTATACTTAATCATATGTTGTCTCAGTCACTTAGTGTAGCAGTGGGATTAATTGTGTTAGTTAGTTCTCTTTTATTTTATCTTCCGGTTTAATTTGCATATTTTTAATAAAAAAGTAATGGGCCCAAATATTTCCCCTGTTACTCATGTCTTTTTAGCAAAAAGTGGCTTAGAGCAATTTGGATCATACACATGTGTGATTCCCTTGATTATCCTTCTTCACAAAGTTTCATCATAAGGTTGAAATTATTCTTCCCAAACAAAATCATGAATGATGAAACTTCAAAAAACTATTATAGCTAAACATATTGATTTTCCAAATTCACAAGCATTTCTATATGGTCACTTTTACCACTTTTTCTTCAATTTAAATGTGAAGCATATGCAAATAGCTCATTACTTAGTATTTAATTTAGATTAAATAATGAGATGATTTTTAACATATGCAAAATCAAATATAATACACGAGATAATGTCGAGATATATAAGGTAGACTTATAATTAGACTCTTCCAAGTATGCATAAACATGTTCATCTTCGTCTGTTGTTAATTTTATTTTTTTCATAGTTTACATTTTTATTTATGTTTTGCTTATTTTGCAGATCTTCATTGGCTTGTTTTAGAGGCTTGATTTTTATTAGAAAAATTATTTATCTTTATAAATAAACAAGAAACTAAGATATTTGAAGTCACAAACATTGTTCAGGGAAGTATTTTTTTTCATCAGAATGAGTACTTTTGTGCTCTACCATTTCCTTTTCTTTCTGTAATTTTGAGATGAGTCATTCCATTTTTTCATTTCTTGTGGATGAAGCTTAAATGAAACACTTGAATTTTCTCATTCTAATTTTCCATGGGCCTATATCGTCCTACATTTGAAACATTTAATTAAAAAGAGTCCACAAGAAAAGGAAAATCACTAGATATTGCAACACTACTCTTGTCCATAATTTTACACTTGCCTGTTTTGAATTGTTCATTTTCTGAGTTGAGTTGAACCATTGCATCACACTTGTCCATATTATTTACCCTTTAGTCACATTTCCTTCTCCTAAGATTATTCAAAGCCTTTATATTTTAAATCTCAGAATCTCATACCTCTACTTCTCGTCTCATTTTTTAAAACAACTCTTCTGAGATTACTTTCCTGAAGAATTTGAACCTTCAGGTTTAATGGACTCTCAGGTTTTTCCTATATCAAATAAATATTAAAATACCTCCCAAGGTTTCTAGCACGAGATACACATAGCCTTTCCCTTGATTGACGTGCCCATTCCACTTAATTAAGAAAATGGCCCCCACTTGATTGTCTTCGCTTGGGTCTCATGATATCAGAGTCTCGTATAATGATTTGATTTAAAAAATGGTTTCTGAGATTTTTGATACATCCCACTCACTAATATTTATTAATCTCAGACTCATTTTCTCAAAAACTTGTTTTAAAAAACAACTTACGAGATTTAACTTTCGAATTTCCTATTTCCCCTCTATACTGAGCCTATTCAATATCTCAGACCTATGAGATATCAGATTGTGTAATCTCGAATGCCTTTGGCCAATTCATCTATTGCTAGAAAGTTCAACCTATCACTATGTTCACATGGAGTCTTCTTTTATTATATTTGTATCTTTACACTTACTTCCATTTTATCATTATTTTCAAGAGCTTGAATGCACTTTCAATTATAATTTCGATAAAATTACAAGCATTTATTCCTCGGGATGACTAAGTGACTTTTGGTATATTCATTCTACATTGTGTGTGAACATGGATTGCTATGGTTGGGCATACATTCCTCAGCATAGATCCATGATTGTTCTTTAAGTGCATTTTTCCTTAATCCTGGATTCTTCTCGCAATCTCAGAACCTTTTTACAAACCCATCTGAATCTGAATCTCATGTCACTCGCTTAATTGATATGGCCTACAATATCGTTTCATTGCAATTCCTCTTTTCGCTATATCATCTCAAAATATTAGACTCTTGCGAATGTGATTCAATCTAATTCTGAAGTATTTTCGAGAACTTGATATCTGAGTGACCTCATTTTCACCTTGTTCATATTTACAGGATATCAGCTCCACTTATTTCCTTGTAGAAATTATACAAAAAAAATGTATATCATGGATTCAATCCGATCTAACAATGTACTATAGTTAAATATTGAATCGCTCCTACAAATCAATTGTGGAATTAAAATCACAATCGCCAATCACATGAAGCAAAGAAGAATCAATCAAACCACAACATAGATAATTTCGCGGGGAAATATTGATGCTCAAAACCCCACTATCCTCTATTTTGTATTCGACAAGGAATCATGAAACAATTACATACAACTCTTCTCACAAGAGCCCTCCTGTATTCAACTAATTGTCTCACACTGATCCAGACAAAATCGAGCCAATCCTTAGCCAATTCTCATCTTGTCTTCAGTCTACCTTTCTCACGCAGTTCATGAGGAATGCAATCCTTATTCACAAGGAATTCCATCCTTCCTACACTGCACTGAGTATCATGGGCATCTTGTGGTGTTTTAACTACACCTGGGTAGCCTACTAATGTCACAACTGATAGTCACACTTCCATTTCACTTACATCTCAACTGGGTCTCCACTGGAACTGACATGCATGCAAGTAATAATAGTAAATCATCAATTGCATGTTAAATCACTGATTGTGAATTAAATAATATTTAATTCACTTGATCTCTCACTAATGTATCAAATAGTTACAACTAGAACAACAGATTTTAACTCACTTAAATGAGTTAAACTGATTACAACATGCATTAACTAATGCACCACTACACTTCGAACTCTGTTACAACTTGAATTACTCTGCATGCCTCACCAACTTCCCTCAACTCAAAATTCATGAGTTAACTAAGTTTATCACACTCATTTAACTATTACAAGTTATTTTGAGATTAGATTATATTTTATTGTCCATCTTAATTAAGGGATAATTAAATTTGACACATATCCAATTTATTAAATAAATTGAATTTCACACTAATGTATCGCTAGGACCCATCATTACATGATCTGTGGTCCACACTAGTGTAGGTGTTGTCATGTTGTTTCCAGATGCCAATTTCATTGTTTCTTGTTGCAAATCTCAACACTCCCCCTCAACAAGAAAGGAATCAATTTGTTCCAATCTGGTACCTTGGAATATCCTTGCATGCACACATGCACCTCTTGCATGTGACATGAAACTCTTGCATGTGAAATGAAACTCTTTCATGCAACACTTCTCGAGTGTTTCTCGCACATGCAACACTTCTCTAGTGTTTCTCACACATGCAACTTTTGCATGCAAAACTTCTCTAGTGTTTCTCGCACATGCAACACTTTCAAAACTGAATAACCCCCAAAAAAATGAATCAGTATAATGCATTTTTCATTAGAGTTTTATGACTGCTGCTAGCTACTGCACATGTCTACTAGATTCTCTACGTTGTTGACATCGGCATCCATGCACTGTGCACTACTGCCAACTCTGATCTGCGCTCCAGTATCTGACACTTGTCACTCTTATTTCTGTCCTCCTGACATCTGACTGCATCAATCTAACTAATCTTGATATTGTTTCTCTGTGGGCTCCTCGTAGCCAGGTTCGATCCATGAGACACACCATCTCAATGAATCCTCGCCAAATTTCTTCTTGGGATTAATTTTGCACATCGCCCCACCTCACACCTGGAGGTATAGATGCATGCACTCCCTCTGCCCATTTGGCTCGAAATTTCTCTGTATGAGTGTTTTCTACCACTCCACGATCCTCATCTTGTGGTTGCTCCAAATCCTGAGGTTCATCCTTTGGAACCAAGAGTTCCTCATCTACAAGAAAATTAATCTCCCTCTCAAGAGACAATTGCATGGCTTTCTCATACTTCCCTTTTCTTACTCGTGCAAATTGTAATTGTCCCGACATCACAAAAGTTTCTAACAAAAGAGATGATTTTAAATCGACGATATCTCCCTCATCCGAGCTTCGATTCGACCGATTTTTGTTTCAATTTGGGGAATCCAAATATGCTATTGTTTTTGGAAAATTTTGCATCAAAATTTGCAGATATTCTCTGCAAACTCACGCACCCAAATAATTCTTGCTCTGATACCATGTAGAAATTATACAACAAGCATGTATATCATGGATTCAATCTAATCTAACAATGTACTAAATTTAAATATTGAATCGCTTCTACAAATCAATTTCGGAATTAAAAACACAATTGCCAATCACATGAAGCAAAGAAGAATCAATCAAACCACAACAAAAATAATTTCCCGGGGAAAGCTTCATGCTCAAAACCCCACTATCCTCTATTGCATATTCCACAAGGAATCTTGAAATAGTTACATACAACTCTTCTCACAAGAGCCCTCCTATATTCATCTAATTGTCTCACACTGATCCAGACAAAATCACACCAATCCTCAGCCTATTCTCAGCATGTCTTCAACCTACCTTGCTCAGGAAGTTCATGAAGAATGCAATCCCTATTCACAAGGAATTATAACCTTCCTACAATGCGCTGAGTATCATGGGCATCTTGTGGTGTTTTAGCTACACCTGGGTAGTCTACTAATATCACAACTGATAGTCACACTTCCCTTTCACCTACATCTCAACTGGGTCTCCACTGGAACTGACATGCATGCAACTAATAATAGTAAATCATCAGTCTCATGTTAGATCACTGATTGTGAATTAAATAATATTTAATTCACTTGATCTCTCACTAGTGTATCAAAGAGTTACAACTAGCACAACTGAGTTTAACTCACTTAACTAAGTTAAACTGATTACAACCTGCATTAACTAATGCACCACTGCACTTCAAACTTTGTTACAACTTGAATTACTTTGCATGCCTCACCAACTTCCCTCAACTCGAATTTCATGAGTTAACTGAGTTTATCACACTCAGTTAACTATTACAAGTTATTTTGAGATTAGATTACATTTGATTGTCCATCTTAATTAAGAGATAATTAAATTTGACACATATCCAATTTATTAAATAAATTTAATTTCACACTAATGTATCGTTAGGACCCATCGTTGCATGACTTGTGGTCCCACACTAGTGTAGGTGTTGTCATGTTGTTTCTGGATGCCAATTTCACTGTTTCTTGTTGCAAATCTCAACATTCCTTTCGCCCAGATTCTTGCTTGCTTGGCTAATGTGAATCTTCATATTTTTATCGCTTCATACTATTTCTCAAGTTTAATTGTGTAATTGTCATTTCAAAGCATTCATTATGTCAACACGAAAAATTGGTAAGCAAACAAGAGATATATAAAGGTAATGGGTCATGGGTCAATTTCGATTTTCGATTATGGTTTACTAATATATCGCCTCCTACTCAACAAATACATTAATTGAAGTCCTCTTCATATATATATATATATATATATATATATATATATATATATATATATATATATATATATATATATATATATATATATATATATATACCACAAACCACCGTTACATTGTTTATACTATGAATTGATTTCTTGAGATTACATGAATATTTTGGGGCTAATATAAAATCAAAATAGAAAATAAGAAAATAATTGCCGCTGCAATTAATAGAGAATCACATCTTCATTTTCATTTATGATGGATTTTATTTACTTTAGATTCCTTGAACATGACTCATTATTTTTCCTAGCATTACTTCTTGATTTAATTTAGATTTAATAGGTTATGATTTTGGGTCATTGAGATTTCCAAGAGTACAACTCCATGATTTTAATTCCAATCAAAAGAAGAGGTTATATTTTTTTTGGAGAAAATCGACATCTTTCAGGTAAAATTAAGTGAAATTCGTCAAAGGGTAAGATTCATATGCCCACTTTCATCCTTTTCCATTTATTTACACTTTTTACTTCAACTTTAATTTAGTTATGCTGATATAAACCTTTGTTTTGCATGTCTTTAAGGATTTTTCCACACCCATACCAACTCAGATTTGGAACTCATTTTCCTCATTGTTTTCTTTTGAGTTTTTAGAAGGGTAGTAATGATGTTCATCAAGTCAGCTTAATTGGGGAGTCCATGAACCTTCAATTTGTTTCTCAAGCATTGATTTTGATTAAAATAGTTATTAAGATGTTCTGATGCAGGCTTTGTTTGAAACTATAAAATTTGCAAAGGGTAGTAATTTATCTTTTGGCTTAATTTCTCTTTGAGAGGCTAATTGCTTATAACTCTGCAAGATAGAATTCATTAAAATCTCAACATAAGACGAACACACACATGCTTGTCTTATTTTTCTCTTTCATTGAGACCTTTTTTTTAGTTAGTCTTGTTGGTGTTGTATTTTTAATTTGGGCTTTCTTTTATTATTCCCTTCCTTATTTGAAATTTTTGGAGTTTGTTGATTTCTTTCGCTTTAGTTTGGAATTATTTTTCCTTTGGTTGTTAGTTATGGTTTGGTTTTAGTGATACCTCTAAGGTTTATTCGGAATGGCTTTCCCTTACCCAACATTGGTTGGCATACATGGGAAATTTGTACTCTGTCTATTTTAGTGGGTTTCATTTGCCTTCAAGGGATAATTTTATGGAATCCTAAAGCCCTATCACTTTAAATATTTTCCCTGGAGAAACATGCATTATTTCTAAGTAATATAATTCATATTTTCAAGGAAATAATTGGTCTTCAGTTTAACTCAATGGATCCTTCTTATCCCTCCACTTTATACAAAAGTATCTAAATGAATGTCGTGGGGAAAGAAGGAGAGTCAACATTATGGAGGTATTATATCCATATGCTTAAGCATATATTACCATCCCACCTCTTTCACTCAGCTGCATCATAAAATTATCTCACAAATGTGCTTATCAAAAGAGTGATCAAAAGGGGAAGCATGAGAAATATGAGTAAACCCTTCGAGGCTATGGACGTTCAATGGCAGCGGGGCCATGTTTGTACAAAATTAAAGGACAACTTTGTCGGGGTATTGAATAGACTCGCTAGCAGAAAATTAGCAATGTCATAGACCATTCATATCAATGGATATATGCTTTATCAAAAAGCTCCTATCTGTACCTTCTTCTATCACTCATACAAGGTAATCTTAAATATAAATATTCCTCAAATTTCGGATTCATGATTTTAGATTCAATATTCTTTGAGTATTAATCATTTCGAACTTATATTGCTTGAATTACTAATGTGGGACCCATGGGAAATGCTTTATTGCTTGACAGTTTAACAAAATTCTTCATTTTTACCTTTGGGTAAAGTTAAATTCATCATCTTTTAACCAAAGATAATTGGTTCTTCCCCACATCTTTCCATTGTTGTGGTGAAATCACAACCCCCCAATTTTTAACTTGTTATAATTAAAATAATAATGGGGACCATTTTTGTAAATTTTGGATAAATCACTTTTAATATTTTATTTTGGTTAAGTGTTCGATAATTTTGCAAGATTTTCATTTTCTTCAAGTTTCCCTTCTGATTTTTCATCACGTTTTATTTTTCCCTAACTTTCTATCGGTTCTCGTTTAATCTCATTTGGATGCATGATTGATAAATGGTGCTCATCCGAAATTTGGTGATTTTTAATGCCTGGACTAAAAAATTTACAAAATGTGTATTATTTTAATTTTTGTATATTAATTAGTTATTAATTGTAAATATTGATTTTTAATTAATTAATTTTTATTTTTATTTTCCTCAGGAAAAAACGTAATTTTCATTACTTGAAAGAAAATTACATGTTGCATTTGCTGCAAATTTCTATCACAACAATCTTCTTACATTCAGAAAGAAACATTTTGTTCAGGATCTTTTTGGTCATAATCCAAAAAAATTACAATGATAGTCTGATATATAATCAGTTGCAAAAAATAAATTATCATGATACCAGAATTTTAAAATATGTTCCAAAGAAAAATAAAAACACTATACTGCATGTGAAAATCCATTCCAAAGCCTCTGATCATTATTCAACAAGCTAAAAAAACCCCAATATTCGATAAAGGGATGGTGGAAGTGATGGTATATCTCAAGAATGATGTTTTCAAAGATGTTCCATTCCCCCCAATTTAGGTTCGATGCTTCTTTTGATAATCTATCTGCATCCTGGTCCCTTTGTCTGTATACATGTGAAATAGATATAACTTCAAAATGAATTTTAAGAGTCATGACTTCATCCAAAAGACATCTAAGTGCATGAGTATGACATCTTGTACTGTTATTGAACCTGTTGATAATGAGCAGTGAGTCCCCATAAATATGAATCCTATTGTATCCTTTCTCTAAGACAAATAGGAGTAGAAGTATGAGGCAATTTAGCTCTGAGTAGTTATTGGTGCCAAGACCGAGACCTGTCTTGAGTTTGAAGAAATTTAAGTGAGATAGGAACAACGTCGCTCCGCCACCACACCCAGTAGCACTAGCCACACCATCAACTTATGCCCAGGGCAATGACCTATCAATAACTTCAGGATTGATGATCTTGTTCGATTGAGAGCAGTCCACGACCAGAAGAGAGGTGTAAAGGGCACAAATGGACTTCCAAATGACAGACCAGGAGATAGGAGGGTGCTAGAAAATAGATTGGTTTTTCGTGAGCCAAATGCCCCAAGATACGAGGAGGGGAAGATTCATGTCATTTATAGTAGTGCATGAATTCCACTAGTTTAGCCATGCAAAGGATATGGAATCCCCATGCCACCGGAGAGAGATGCCCAGTTCCGAAATGATCTCCTCCCAAATATGAATGGGCGTAGTATAGTTTAGGAAGAGGTGTGAGACATCTTTAGATTGTATTTTGTAGAGGTTGCATCTGGAGGGGCCAAAGATGGACCTTTTTGCCAAATTGTCCTCTGTAGGCACACAGTTGTTGATAATACTCCACATAAATAACCAAGCTTTGGGAGTGGCTTTTAATTTCCACAAGGGTTTCCACCACCAGGTCATATTAGGTGGAAGCTGCATGGCTGAGAGATCCAAATACCCTTCTTTGGGAGTATAGAGAACATTCGGGGAAATTGTCCATATGAGCTCGTCCTCTTTTTCTAAGAGTTGGATGTGATAGGCCTTTAAAGCCCATATGTACATGTTCCATAACCTCCCCCAGATTGCAAGGATGTTCAAATCAAGTTGAGAT
This sequence comes from Pinus albicaulis, assembly GCA_034641835.2. Taxonomy (NCBI): domain Eukaryota; kingdom Viridiplantae; phylum Streptophyta; class Pinopsida; order Pinales; family Pinaceae; genus Pinus; species Pinus albicaulis. Next base: position 829,537,547 of record CM076580.1, read on the forward strand.
TTCCACACCTGTGACATCTAGTTTGATCGATCTCTGTCAACCACCTGGTTTAGGTAAGTGATCCCTGCCAACGAAAGATATAATCTAAGATCCTGAGGGAGTCGATGTTCCTTGCCTCCACCAGACCAAGCATCTAGACCAATCCTCACTTGCGAGCCATCTCTGATTTTCCATGCAAGGCCTTGCTTGACTAGTGCAATGGATCTGACAATTGCACGCCAGACAATGGAGGAATTCGGTTCGTGACAAATAGGAGTTCTAATCCAATACATAATGGAAGCCGGTGCGATGTATTTTGAATATGTAACAACCTGCCACATATTGCTATATTTTAAGACATTCCAACCCATTTTGGTAGCTAATGCTATGGAAAAATTATTGAGGTCCTTTAGCCCCCAACCACCACACTGTTTGGGCTTAATAATCCTGTCCCATTTAACCCAGGAAAAAGTATGCCCATCCTCCATTCCCCTCCAGAGGAACCATTTGCAAAATTGTTGTATCTGTTCTTCATGGCTTTAGGAATCCATGCAAGTGCCATCCAATACACAGGGATGGCCTCCAACACCGACTTGATGACCACCAACCTCCCTGCCCCGAATAACCATTTTTATTGCCAGGTGTTGATTCTCCTCTCCACTTTGGAAAGCAGCCAGTTCCAATTTTTGATTCTATAGTCATTTGGTTTCAATCTAAAGCCCAGGTATTTAAGCCCTTCATCAATGTTCCAATGCTCAAAAGAAAAATGGATCAGAGCCTTTATAATCTCCTGAAGGGATCATTTTGAGAGCATAATGATGGATTTGTTGGGGTTTGCCATCATACCAGTGGCTTTATAGAAATTAGACCAAATATTCTTGAATCAGATGTAGTCTCTCATGGAGCATCTAAAAAAACCAGAACATCATCAACAAACAATAGGTGAGTTAAATTAATGGAGTCAGTGATCTTGATCCCTATGAGTTTCCCTTCTGACCTATCAGCAGCTATAAGTCTAGTAAGCCCTTCCATAATTAAAAGGAAAAGGAGTGGAGATAAGGGACAGCCCTGGTGAAGTCCCTGCCCCGCATGAAAAAATTTCGAGGTAGCCCCATTGATCAGAATGCTAAAAGAGGCATTGGTGATGCAGTCCATGATCCATCGAGTGAAGTGATGGGGGAATCCGATATGGGAGAGAATCAGCTGAATGTAGGTCAAGTTTTCACGGTCAAAGGGCTTTGCCAGGTTGATCTTTAGAATGACATATTTGAGGTTTTTAAGATTAATGGAGTGGAGACCTCTTGAGTCGTGCCAATGGCCTCATGGATCTGCCTATTATGGAGGAAGGAAAACTGCTCTTTGGATATGTTCTGAGACAATATGGGCTTAATATGATTGGAAATTAATTTGGTGATAATTTTGTAGAAGCATTTACACAAAGAGATAGGGCGATAGTCACTGAAAGTGAGAGGCTTGGCCACTTTAGGGATAAGGGCAATAAAATTAGACTTGAAACTATCAAGTAGACGGCCGGATATTTTGCAATCCTCTATGACCATAAGAAGGTCCTTACCAATATGATCGAAAAAGGAGAGGTAAAACTCTATAGGCCATCCATCCGGACCTGGGCTTTTGTCCTTCTTAAACCATTTCAAGGTGTCGGCTTCAATATATTGCTGTGTCACAGGTGCATTGAGAAATTCCAGCTTCTCATCCTCTATGTAACTGGGAATTTTCCTAGCAATGTTGAGCACTTCCCCAATGTTAGCCACCCTTTGATCTCTGTAAAGATTGGAAAAATGCCTAATGCCCATGTCCGCCAATTGGTGATGTGTATTAACCACTCTGCACTGCTGGTACAAAAGTTCCCAAATGGTATTAATACTTTTCTGCCCATTTGCACATTATTGAAATTTTTTTGTTTTATTGTCCCCATATTCAAGCCCGATGGCTCTGCTCTTGAGTCTCCAAGCCTCATCTTTGGCTCTAAGAAGCTTGATTCTCTTAGATTCTATGGATGTGAGAGTCTCCTTGTTTTCCACTGAGGAATTACCAGTGCCCCTCTCATTGACCAGTAAGCCAATATCTTCCTCCACTACTCTTAATTCCTCCTCCTCCCTCTTTCTTTTATCGATAGCCCATATAATTTTTTTGGCTTTAAGCTTGGAAAGATTTTTGGACAAAACTAAAGAGGAGAGAGCCCATTGTTCTTGCTGGCAGTGTTCCTAGTTATCCAGGATAATTTTTCTAAAATATGGGTCATCTAGCCAGGAAGAGTAAATTTAAAAGGAGATTTCGGAATAGAATTTTCCCCTTAAATCTCTAAGTATATAGGGGAGTGCTTCAACAAACCCCCATGGCTATATGGATTTTTTCTGCGAGCTTGGAATATATCAGGAAATGATCCAATCTACGGGCCAATGCAGCTTCACCAATTATGCGATTACACCAAATGGGAGTTAATTTGGCCATACTAATATCCAGCAGATTTGATTTGTCAAGAAATTGCTCAAAAAAGCTAGTCAAGGGGTCAGGGGAGGCTAGAGGACCCCGAGATTCAACCCTCCCCAAAGAGAATTTTAGATCACCCCCGACAATGATGTATTCCTCCTTTAATAATGAGGAAGCCCACATCTTATCCCAGAAGCGTTGTCTATGGTGGCAAGGGCCATACACATTTATGACTTTGATCAGTATATCAAGTTCAGAGTTGGTGATATCCGCCCCAATTATCCCATCCAGACCCTAGATGGAATGGAGAAAAATATAATAGTTATTAAGTCCTAATGCACAACCTCCAGATTGGCCACGAACATCTAGTGTGTGGAAGGTCCAGGACAGACAAAACTTGGAGAAAAATATTTGGATGGTGTCTCCTTGCCCAAGGGTCTCTTACAACATAATAATTTCCACCTTCGAAGACTCAATTAGGTGATGCATAGCCAATTTTTTATCAAGGTTGGCTATCCCTCTGTAAGATAGATCATGAGGAAACCTTGGGATGGGTATTCTGTGCTCTAAGAACCTCGTTGATAGGAATTTTTTTCCCCGTGGCTACATCAATACAGCTTGAAGTATTGCATTAGACAAAGAGGATGAACAAAATTTTAAAGATTTGGATTTCATGGCCAGGTCATCTCCCAACCCATAGGATTCACCGACCATGGCTTTAGCGGTTGAACAAAGGTTGTATCTATAAAAGGATCTGGATGCTAAGGAGTAGGAAGAGGCCATATGGTCCGAGCAATCTGTTGGGATGTTGAGGGAGGGAATAGAAGGCTGAGGGGGGGCACATACCACAAGAAATCATACAAGGGTCATGTTACACTTCAATGCATCAGTATATTTCAAGGAAACAGTTGTGGCTAAAGATGCAAAAGATAGGGCATGATCAAAATTAGGAGAGGGGGAAGAGGACCTAGCACCCGATGTAGGATAAATTTCCTCCTCATGCGATGGTGAATCCTCCAGTCCCGTCATGTAGGGGTATGTTGGTGTTGAGACCCTTGTAAATGGTTGTAGCGTTGTACCCTGCTGCTATGCCACAGGGAAGGGGTGCTTCCTATGAGGAAAGCCATAGCTCTCAATCATTTGAGTGCCTTCCTGGGATTTCTGTGTCGCAGAAATGAGATGACAGTCTTTGTAAATGTGTCCTACCATGTGACACCGTCTACATCTAAAAGGAACTCCCTCATAATCCAAAATTTGGAATATGGAGATATTTTTATACTTGAGTATATAGCTTTCAACCAGTCCTTCCCTTGTATCTAAATGTACTAATATTCTAGCCATGGAAATATTATTATTTTCCATATAGGACCTGTGGTGATCAAGATAAATACCCAGATCTACACCAATCCGTTGGAAGACATCATCCATGCAAAACTGAAGGGGTAATCCTGGTAATCGAACCCATATGGGACTGACACCCATATTTTCCTTGTCGGGATCAAATAGAGGCGTTCAATGCTTTAAAAGGACTGGTGTTTTCTCGATGTGCTGATATTTGAAAAGAACCTAGGAAGCCATCTATGGTTGAGGACAGCAGAAAGTTTCTGAAGGTCCTTGCCCCAAATTTCAGAGGTCCAAATTTTAAGTCTTGCCGAGGTATAGCTACGGCCGCGAACTCTGCCCACCAAAGTTGATTGTTCAGTCTTCTCCACTTCCTGCATACTGACCCCTTCATCGAAAACCAGCTCTTTGGTTTTCTCTCTTATTTTGGTGCACCTGTTGGGTACCAAATTTGTATACCTTTCTCTCTTTTCGCCCACCTTTCTATCTCTTCGCATCATTAATTGTTCTAAAATACATGAGGTAAACCCCTTCCCACTATCTTACATGGAATATTTGATTAATGAAGTAATATTCATGGAGGTTTTAACTTTGTAAGCATTAAATCCGATATTTTTACAGATTTGGTAAAAGCAAAGGGATTACAGCTGTGAGCCACGGAGCAGCTCCTAATTTCCAGCGTTATCTTTACCTGTTGCTACAGCGCAACAAACTCTGTCTTACCCTAGTGATATTTCAGGCTTTTCATGGTTTCCTTTTGGCAGCTAGGTTGCTGTTGTAATAGATGTATAATTGTATATATTTAATTGTTAGAGAAAATCTATGATTTCCTGAACATTTGTATAAAGAGGGCCTTCGGGCTGTGAATCCAGGTTAAGCAAGAAGGCACGGATTTTGTAACAGAAAATTTTTCCAATTAATTAAATGCACAGTATTTTGTCATTCCACCTGTAAGCTGTGAGTTTTCCGCAGCCCTGATCAGAGAGTTGGGCCCACTCTTCTGATCACGTGTTGCGTTATCTTTCTTTTGTTGATTTTATATTTTGATTTTTTCTCGTTATTGTTGTTCCAGTATAATTCTGCAATTGCTGTGAATGCATTTTTAATTCTACAATCCATTTTAATTATTGTTACAGTAGTTTTCTTGTTCATTAATTAAATCCTGTGATTCAATAGCAGGTTATGTGATTGCTCTTGCATATAATTTGTGTGTTAGTCCTGAAATAACTAATGCCCCCAGGTTGATCATTTATGTGGAAAAAGGGTTTGAATATTTGTTCACATCCAGACACCAACATTTTGGCGTCGTTGCCAGGGAAGGCTAATAAGGTGCAAGAACACAATCTGAAATTGATCTAAGGGTTGATCTCTCGTCTTAGGGAGGGAATTTATTGCCCTACTCCAAGTTCTAAGTGTAGTGTTCTGTTTTTTTTCTTTTTATTGTTTTCTTTAAAATTGATCTCTCGTCTTGGGGAGGGCATTCATTACCCTGCTCTAAGTCCTAAGCATAGAGAGTTGTTTTTCCTTTCTTTGCTTTTTCATTAGAACCAATCTCTTGTCTTAGGGAGGGTATTTGTTACCCTACTCTAAGTCCTAAGCATAATATTCAACTTTTCTACTTTTTGATTACTTTTCTGAAAGGGCCAACTTCTCATCCTGGGGAGGGACGTATTTCATTACCCTACTTCAAGTCCTGAACATTGATTTTCATTTAGTTTATTTGATTTTATATTTGAATCTACTCTCTCATCCTGGGGAGGAAGCTATCTGTCATGCTCCAAGTCCTGAGCGCTTTTGCTATTTTGATGAATTCTTCTCACCAATTGTATGAAAAAATATCTGAATAAGAGGGTTAGAGGAAGACCCCCAAAGAAAGGAAAAAATTTGGGGAGGAAGACGTATATCCGGAAGATCATCAAAAAGGCTAAATCTGAAGCATCCTCTCGCATTGCTATGAGGGTAAGGGTTAAAATGAAGTCTGAAGGGCAGTCGTTTTGAACAACCAGTGCCATCCACAGTACCATAGGAAATTATTTCGGGCAGAAGGAATAATAAATAAGGTATCAGTGGAGGAGACATCCCTGTTTTCAGCAGAAGGGGAAGAAATAGCAAGCAGAGGGTCGGAAGAACTAAGCGATTCCAATTGGGAAGAAGAACCTCTGAAAGGGTTTTCATTACCACGAGACCAAGGGAGTGATGCAAAGCCTCCTGCAGTTGAACTAAGAAATTCTGATTTGGAAAGACAGTTCCTAAGGGATTTTGTGTCACGAAGGGATCGGCAGAGTGTGATGAAACATCCTACAATCGAATCACCCCAAGTACTAGTCACAGAACCAGTTGAAATCCTAGGTGAGTATCGGAGAATATTTATGGCACCTGCAAGTTCTTCTATTGATTTTCCAATTGGAAACATTATAGGTGATGCATCGATGAATCCCATTCATTTAACAACTCTGCCTAATTTTCATGGGCTTTCTTCTGAAGACCCTGATAAATTCCTCTTCGAATTTGACATTGCCTGTCGAGGGTATGATTATATCATTGATGCTCAGAAACTAAAAATATTTCCTGCTACCTTAAAAGGGACAGCCCTACGATGGTTCATGGGTTTAGGAGGAAAGACTATTTCTTCATGGGATGCGATGAAGATGTCTTTCTAGAAAAATACCAGGACTATTGTAAATCCCGTGATATCAAGGAGGATATTTTTAAGTTTGCATAGAAGGAGGACGAGAACATAGAAGATTGTGTGGAATGATTCAAATATATACTGTAGAGATCAAGCCATAGTGATCTGGATAAAGATATCATGAAAATCATCCTTCTCTGGGCACTGAGGGAATATTCCCTGCAACTTTTGAACATAGTAGGAAAGGGGATGTTTCAAAAGAAGAATTTGACACCATCTATGACTTGTTCATTCAATGTTCACGAGGGGCTGCAATAAATGGACAAGGAATTCGGTCATTAAAGACTTTTGACGGAGGGGTTACAAATGCAGAAATAGGAAACCTACTAGATAACCTAAGGACTGATATCCTAAGCACATTATCCACCGAGATGGACACTCTACAAGAAAAACAAAAACATATAGAGTTGGAGAAGACTATGGCTATATTCTGTCCACAGTGTAGAAAGAAGCATCCATTGAAAGAATGCCCATTAAACATAGTAGAAGCCTGCGCAATCTGTGAGCATACTCATGTGACTAGCTTGTGCCCTTCCTTGCCAGGACTGAAGGTAGTTTTCAAGGGGCAAGTGAAGAAAATGTAGTAGATCAATTGTACTTCTGGGGCCAAGAAATCCATGGCAACCTTAACCACCAGCTATGAATTCAGGTATGCCTCAGGACCCATATCAATATTTTAATAATTTTAATATGGGTCCCCAGTCTCTACCTTTCTCACATATGTGGTCTCAATATCAATATACCCCCTGGAAAAAATGGGCTCCCCAGACCAGTCTAAATCCTTCGTGGAATTAGAACTGGTGTGGACCCTCTCCTACTGTGCAATTTCCCTAATATATGCCTCAACAGCAACTTCAGTTACCCTCCAATGTACCTCCAAGAAACCCAGCCCTTCGACCCAAGCTTCCTATTCAACCCAATCCAAATCCTAATAATAAAGGGGTCCAACAAACAAACATTCTTAACCTTCCATCTTATATAATTTCTACCGCAAGACTTAATAAAATAAAATTACGATCTGGGCGGGTAGTAAATGCTCCCACTTCACCTATTATCATAGAACAGATTGACAGTGAAGTTATAGAACCAGAATAGAGGATAGTTGGGGATAAATTATACCAAAACATGACAAATCAGACACCTCCCCAACCTATTCTTAATCAGGGTCATCCAACCTCTCCACCATATCTTGAAAGACTGACCTTGAATAAACAAAACTCTCAAGAAGAGTTTGATTTCTAGGGGGAATTGAAAAATATTTTTGTCAAAATACCTCTGCTTCAGGCTATGAGGGATGTACCTATATATGTAAAAACTCTCGAAGATTACTACTCTAAGAAACTTGGGAAGAGACCAAGGGATCTATTAAATATTCATGTGATGGGTAGACTGTCTGACATTATGCTAGGAAAGACTATTCCTGTGAAATATGGAGACCTAGGAAACCCAATTCTAACAGTACAAATCAATGGGGTTGAAATCCAAAATGTACTGGTAGATTTGGGTGCTGCCATCAATATTATTATCTTTGAAACAATGAATACATTAGGTCACGGAAATATTAAGCCAACCCCTACCATCTTGGAACTAGCAGATAGGTCTACAATTAAACTGGTAGGGAAATTGGAAGATGTGACTATTTCAGTGGATTCATGGCATTACCCTGTGGACCTCTTTGTATTACAGACACGATTCTCAGTTGGTGGTCACCCATTGATCTTGGGAAGACCTTGGCTCGCAACCGCAGATGCCTACATAGGGTGTCGATCTAGGCATATGATTATATCAAATGGGACGGTTACAAAGAATATTACTCTCTACCCTCCGACGGAACCCATCCCATATGAAAAATTATTATCCAATCAGAAACCTCTACCAATAGAAGAGCCTGAACCTGAAAATGAAGAAGTTAGACCAATCCTCACTATTGGGCAGGCCCTTCAATTTAAAACAGAAATCGAGGATGATGTCATTAACACTTTTATTAATGATCCCGGTTTTGTTTCCAATTCAACTCGTCAAATTTTAGAATCTGTTATGAGTTGTGAGACACAAGAAAACTTTGAACCAGAAGATGAAATTGAAGACATTCCTGTAACATCATCCCATGATAATATTCTGATTGAGCTTGAACCAGGGAAAACACTCAATATCAACTCGAATTTGTTAGAATCCCAGACAAAACAACTTTTAAAATTCCTTCAAGACCATCAGGAAGCTTTTGCCTGGGATTATACCGATATGAAGGGGATCCCTGCTAACTTATGTACTTATCATATTTATATTAAGGAAGATTTCCGCCCTGTGAGACAGCCCCAACGAAGAATGAATCCTGCTCTAAAGAACATTGTCAAAGAATAATTACAAAAATTATTGGATGTAGGTTTCATTTATCCCATCTTCGATAGCCAATGGGTATCTCCACTAGTTATTGTTCCTAAAAATAATGGTAAATGGCGGATCTTTGTAGATTACAAGGAGCTAAACAAGGCAACTCAAAAAGACCATTTCCCCTTGCCATTCATTGACCAAGTCCTAGATACCTTGGTTGGGAAGAAGTTATTTTCCTTCCTAGACAGGTTTAGCGGGTATAACCAGATCCAGATAGCCCCGGAAGACCAGGATAAAACAAATTTCACATGCCCATGGGGTACCTTTGCATACAAGGTCCTCGCATTTGGCTTGTGCAATGCTCCTGCAACCTTCCAGAGGGAAATTCTGGGAATTTTTTCTGATTTAGTCGATGACAACGTTCAAATCTATATGGCTGATTTTACTCCATATGGAAACTCATTTGAAGAGGGATTGGTGAATCTGGAGAAAGTACTCAAACGATGTAAGCATACCCATGTATCTCTGAGTACAATCAAATGCCATATGATGAGGGAAGAAGGAATAGTATTGGGAAATTTTCTCTCAGCTGCTGGAATTCGAGTTGATTCGGAAAAAGTAGAGGTAATATTACACTTCCCGGTACCCAAGACACCCACACAAGTACATAAATTTATTGGTTGTGCTGGTTATTACAGACGTTTTATAGAAAATTCTGCTAAAATAGCACATCCACTTTTTCAATATCTAGAAAAAGATGCAAAATTCTTGTGGACTGAAGATTGTCAAGTAGCTTTCACGAAAATTAAGGGACTGATTTGCAAGGCTCCAATCCTTTGAGGACCTAATTGGGCATTACCATTTCACATACATGCTAATGCTTCTCAGACAACATTAGGAGCTATTTTAGGACAGCAGGTAGACAAAACATTGTATGCAATTTACTATGTTAGCAAGAATTTAATTCCCGCTGAATTAAATTACATGGTGACAGAGAAAGAATTCTTGGCTGTCATTTATGCTATCAACAAGTTCCGGCACTACATCACTGAGTATCCTACTTTTGTACATATTGATCATGCAACAATAAAGTATTTGATGAATAAACCTATCACTCCTGGTCGTATTACAAGATGGTTTCTATTGCTTAAAGAATTTGATATCACAATAGTAGACACACCAGGAAAAGATAATGTAGTTGTTGATTTTCTGTCTAGAATGGATAACAATGATGAATGCACACCTATAGAAGATAGTTTTCTCAATGAGCATCTTTTTGAAATTTCTACTAATACTCCATGGTATTCATATATTGCTAAATATCTTGCTACAAGGAAGGTGCCCCATCATTTTTCATACAGGGAACAACAAAAAATTACTCATCATAGTGTCGGATATTCTTGGATGGCAGGGTACCTCTTTCATACAGGAGTCGATAAGTAGATCTGGCGTTGTGTATTTGAGGATGATATTTATGAAGTACTGAAGGTTGCCCATGATGGCCCTTGTGGGGGGAATTTTGCAGATAAAAGGACATGCCATAAGGTGCTACAAATGGGATATTACTGGCCTTCTATCTTTCGGGACACACAGAATTATGTCAGGAGGTGTGATAGTTGCCAACGCATGGGGTAGCCCGGTCGAGCTGATGAAATGCATTTGCAGGCACATGTAGTCCTCAAACCTTTTGAGAAATGGGCTATCGAATTCGTTGGACCTTTCAACCTACCCTCCCAGCAAAAGGTTCACATTTTGGTCTGTATAGATTATGTGACTAAGTAGGTAGAAGCCAAATCTGTTGCAAAAGCAACAGAGCAGGTGGTTTCATATTTTCTATTTGAAGAAATTTTTGCTCGTTACGGTACTCCAAGAGAGATTGTTTCAGATGGAGGAGCACAATTTACATCACACATGATAACAAATCTTATGCGGAAATATGGGGTCAAGCACAGGGTGACATCTCCATACCATCCCCAGGTGAATGGACAAGTGGAAATCACAAACAAGAAATTGGAAAATATCTTGACAAAAATTGTGGCATACCATCATCGGTATTGGGCTCAAAAGCTGCCTGAAGCTCTCTCGAAATATAGAACAACATGGAGGAACACAACTGGGTTTTCACCATTTGAGTTGGTTTATGGGAAATCCCCATTGTTACCAATAAAAATTTGAAATCAATACACTTAGAACAGCTCTTGAAGTTGGTTTGGATCTGTTAGATGCCTAGAAACACCAACTGGCCCAACTCAATGAACTAGATTAAATCCGTTCAATGGTTATCCAAAGGAGTACTGCTATCCAGCAACAGAGAATGAAATGGCATGATAAGTTTATAAAAAACAAGGTGTTTCATAGGGGAGTCTGGGCATTACTTTATGACTCCCATTTTAAGGATTTTAAGGGAAAGCTTTGCACTCGTTGTATGGGACCTTAAGAGGTGGATGTTGTATTTGATAATAGAAAAATCAGGCTAGTCATAATTGATGATACACATGCTTCATTCATAGAAAATGGACATTGCCTGAGGTTATACCACCACCCAGCCTCCAAGTATGCTTTCATCAAACATCTCTCTGAGAAATCTGTTTTGAAGGTTATTAGCGCAGAGAAATCTTCCTCTGCATCCTCACTCTAAAAATAAAAAATAAAAAATGAATAAATAATGTTACTATTTATTTTGTTGTATTTTTGCAGGAGTTACTACTAAGGAGTAATGTTTTAAGGCTCAAAACTATCTTCTAAGTATCGATGTTGTTATTCCTTGGATGCTGCTATTCATGATGTTGTTACTCGATTGCTACTACTCATGATGTTGTTACTCGGTTGTTGCTACTCATGATGCTGCTACTCGATTGCTGCTACTCATGATGCTGTTACTCGGTTGCTACTAATCATGTTGCTGTTACTCCTTGATTGCTGCTACTCAATGCTGTTACTCCTTGGTTGCTACTATTCATGATGTTGTTACTCCATATGTTGTTACTTCGGATGCTACTACTCATCATGTTGTTACTCTAGATGTTGTCACTCCATACGCTGCTACTCTTCATGTTGTTACTCCAGATATCATTACTCTAGATGTTGCTACTCGTCATGTTGTTATTCCAGATGTTGTTACTCGGGATGCTACTACTCGATGTTGTTACTCTGGACGTTGCTACTCCAGATGTTATTACTCACATTGTTTTTACTCCATCCACATCATTACTGTGTCGTTATTCTACCAATTGTCACTTCCTCCAGGTAGGCCGCCAGGTATGTCTTCGCTTGACTTTTACAGATTTAATTAAATATTCCATGTGAAAACATTAATGGCGCGAACGACAACTTTTAAGTTGGGGGGGGGGGGGGGTGTCATAACTTAACAATGACGTAATGATGATTTCAAAAAGTCATTATTACAACTCCGTGTGTGGTACACCCTACGATCCTTACCATACTCCGTATAATCATTAAATACGTATTGAGATCTGCAACACGCATATGATACGGACCGATCAGTCCTTTCCACCTCATATGAAATAATTATTATTCCATTCATTGCACCTACCATACTTTTTCATGATTTTCCTCGTTTCCTGAGAATTACCATCTGTATTTACCATTACTACCACTCAGTTTTCACCATGTTGTTTTCCCAAATTTGGTATACACCACTCCGTCCAACAGCTTGCTGTTCTAGAGTGTTGTTACAGTCTCCATAGGATGGGCGGATTGGTTGTGTAGCATGAACCTAAAAATGCAGTCTTAGTCCACAAAAACCCAGATGTATGGAAAGTTTTCATCAATGCAGGGTGAGATACCTACTTCGATAGATTGCAAGGGTTTGACAGGGGAATCATAATGGAGTTTGCACTTAATTTGGATGAGAATTTATTGCAGGTCAGAGGATTGTAAATTCCTGTCACAGAAGAAGTAATTTTAGAAGTTAGTGGGCTGAGATAGCAAGGGCAGTAGTGGTTTTCTTGGAGAATTCCTCTCCCAGAGTTTCCCAAACTATTTCTGCAGGCCGGGGAAAGCGTCGTTCAATTGGGAAAAGGATATGAGCATAAGTTTGTATCATATCCATGGAACGAAGTAGCAGGTTTTGTAATGAAATACATAACTTTCGAAGGTCGGGCCACAACTCTGTTCAAATATCATTTTAAAATCTTAACTCACCTTCGATTTCCACAGGCTCAGGTGCATTCCTTAAACATTCCCTTCTCTATATTAAAACAGTTACAATATATGGCACAGTTCGCTCGGCATTTGCGCCAGATGCCGGTAGTTCTCTCCAATCATGGATTGGTTCATTTACTGGTCATTCATGAAATAGTCTGATTTCGATTTTCTTGGGTAGAACTCTGCGAATCATCGGAAGAAGAGATAGAAGCTGTCATTGTTGCTATAGAAGAAGAACTAGTCTCTCCAGTTGGTTTAGCAGAGGAAGAACATTCAGAGGACATGGAAATAGACTAGGAAGAACCGGAAGAAATGGGAATGGAGGAGACAATTGGCGACACAGTCGAGGTTGTCACACAAGAACCAGCCTCGCCTGAAGAACCTAGAGATGAAGGAATTATGGATATAGTGCATGAAGTTGAGACTGTCTTACAGTCATCAACTTTCATTAATAAAGAACAGGAAGGAGGAACATTAGACAGAGGGATGGAAAGTGATGTTGTTTCGCAAGAAACAACGTCACCTTCCCAAGAAAAGAAAAATATCAAATTAAGTGGGGGTGTTACACAAGAACCACCGTCGATTTAGCTAGAATAGGGATACATATAATAATCAACCTGCAAAGTCAGCATTGTTCCACAAGAACCAGTGTCGACTGCAGAAGAGGAAGCAATCCATGAAGAACAAGAAGACAAAGGATAAATAATCCGTGAAGTCAATACTTTCTCACAAGAACCAGTATCGACCACAGGTGAGGAAGTAATGCATGAAGGACAAGAGGATAGAAAGGAAACAACCTTTAGAATCGACATTGTTCCACAGAAACCAGTGTCGACCCTGACTGAAGTAGCAATGCATAAAATTCCAGCCCAAGTTGGAAGTAAAGATGATGAAGCTATTCCCCGTTATCTATTATAGTCTATGATGCCTAGAGGGGTGAGGGTATTTCACTCATATGAATGATTAATGGAGGAAATAGTTGTTCCACCAGTGCTGAGATTCGTCGACCCAGGGAAGAACGTGACCGACATCGGTCCACCTATTGCTGGGACACAGGCGGACCACCCAAAGGCTCATAACGGAATTGGAATTTTTGTGGAAACACTAGAACACGAGATGGTCGATGGAAGTGTTAACCAAACGGTAGGTTTCCCTAAGGTAAATATAGAGGAGGATGCCCCTGAAGACAGGGAGCCCAGCCAGAAAAACCTAGTAGAAAAACCAGTTGATAATATCGATAGTATTCCATTGCCTCCTGAGCCTGTTACAGGCCCGGGAGACGAATTTATTGTCAAACAGGAATGGATTGAATAGTGTGAGAAAATAAGATTACCTCTCAAGAAAAAATATCAGTTGCAGTTCAATGAAACTATGCGATTGAAGAAGGAATTTTGGGAGCTGAAGAGGCCAGTTTCCCGGTTGAAGAAGAAGGTAAAATTATACAAGTGGAAGGCAGTAAAACCAAAAATTAAGGTCTCCTCTGTAGCTGCACAGACAGGTCCGATCAAAAAGTTGTTTCAAGGTCGGGAATTCTTCCTGGCTGCTGAAATCTAGATATGGAAGTCTGTTGTGAATGGACATAAGAAGGAAACAATGAAGGTTCGAGAGAAGGCTGTCGGGATCGTTATAGGATACATAGACCAGTTGGATAAAGCGTGGTAGAGGAAAGCAAACAAAAGGCCAATATAGAAGAGTTGGAGGAACAAGTGCAGTTGCTGCAATCAGATAAGGAGAAGATGTTTTCCCTGGTGCAGTAGGTAATGGCCTGTAGACCTCCCACACATAGCTATGCCTTATTCCTTCATGAAAAAATTCTTTTCTTTTGTCTTGAGAGTATATATAAATAAATTTGTCATGATATTGAGGATCCCATCCAGTTTCTCCATATCTTGAAAATTCATGATATCATAGGACAACACTTAATGTGCGAGCTCTACATGCATGGTTGCTTCTTAAGGCATGATCAGGCCTTCAACCCCATTCCATTCATGGGGGATATTCATTTTAGAGCTTTCACCTCCTATACCATCAATCAGATTAAATGGAGAAAGGCCTATGATACGTTCGAAGAAAACCAAGTCACAAGGTCGTTAATGATGAGGAAGGAGCATGGCCAGGCGGAAAATATTTATAACAAGAATTTTACCTTTCTACAAATTGAGGGGCATAGAGGACACATGTTGACAACCCATAAATGGTGTGTTGACCTCTATGTTAGACAGATAATAACTTTCATAAGGAAGCACTAGACAATTGTCAGAGGAGGTGGATGTTGTAATCTTTAACCGTCAGAGGTTGAGAACCATTTGAAGCACCTAACTTTGCATGGGCACTATAAAGGGTGCCACATTTTGTGGCATGCATTCAAACTTGTGGGGTCAGGTGGATGGGGCTAAGGTTTCAGTTTCCCCTTATTTGGTTG
Organism: Pinus albicaulis; assembly: GCA_034641835.2. Classification (NCBI taxonomy): domain Eukaryota; kingdom Viridiplantae; phylum Streptophyta; class Pinopsida; order Pinales; family Pinaceae; genus Pinus; species Pinus albicaulis. The sequence continues at coordinate 829,552,927 of CM076580.1, forward strand.
CCAACCGAGCAATATACTCCTCATACAATGTTGACCCAGACTGGTGGAAGGATGTTGTTCTGATGGAAGGTTATAAACCCCCTGGGATAGAAATGGACGAAGAATATGATCTCACATAGCTTCATGCCATTCACAGTCATTCCAACCTAGATCTAAGGAGACGACGAGCTGCATGAGGACATGCATATAGACCAGTTGGGGGGAGATGTTGGGTACCGAATTTGTATACTTTCTTCTCCCATTTTTTCCCACCTTTCTATCTCTTTGCATCATTAATTATTCTAAAATACATGAGGTAAACCCCTTCCCACTATCTTACATGGAATATTTGATTAATGAAGTAATAGTCATGGAGGTTTTACCTTTGTAAGCATTAACTCCAATATTTTTACAGATTTGGTAAAAGAAAAGGGATTACAGTTGTGAGCCATAGAGCAGCTCCTAATTTCCAGCATTATCTTTACCTACTGCTACAGCGCAACAGACTCCATCTTACCCCAACAATATTTCAGGCTTTTCATGGTTTCCTTTTGGAAACTAGGTTGCGGTCGTAACAGATGTATAATTGTAGATATTTAGTTGTTAGAGAAAATCTACGATTTCCTGAACATTTGTATAAATAGGACCTTCCGGCTGTGAATTGGGGTTAATTAAGCTAGCATATATTTTGTAACAGAAACATTTTCCAATTAATTGAATGCATAGTATTTTTTTGTTCCACCTGTAAGCTGTGAGTTTTCCGCAGCCCTGATCAGAGAGTTGGGCCCACTCTTCTGATCAGGTGTTGTGTTATCTTTCTTTTGTTATTTTGATTTGTTATCGTTACTTTTGTTCCAATATAATTTTGCAATTGATGTGAATACCTTTTTAATTCTGCAATCCATTTTAATTGATGTTATAGTAGTTTTATTGTTCATTAATTAAAGCTTGTGATTCAATAGTAGGTTATGTGATTTCTCTTCCAAATACTTTTCACGTTAGTCTTGAAATAACTAATGCCCCCGAGTCGATAATTTATGTGGAAAAAGGGTTTGAATATTTGTTCACATCTGGACACCAACAACACCTATCCTTTTTCTTGCCTCCCCTATACTCATGGGTCCCCCGAGGAATGCCCTCGTTGTTAGGCATGGAGACATTCAAGCCCGAGGGCAGCTTACCCTTACGCTGCGAAGACGGTATGGGTTGCCATTCAAAACTTCCAGAAGCATTTATCGCGGTCCCACCCCCTGTGTACTCAAGATTTTCAGGAATTTTTTATGTCGGCCCTGAACCATGGTGGGTATATCCAAAAGCACCACCACAATCACCTCCCAGCACTCCATTGCCTTCATGCGGCCTAGTTCCCTGTAGATTTCAGTATGGGTTCTGACATTGTTGCTAATATTGAATAGTAGATGGAGAGGGTAAAGAGAAAACTGGGGATGTTGGCGAGTTAGAGTAAGACCCTGGATATGCTCAATGAGACCCTGGTTTGGCGCACTTATCACGTCGTACTCCGAGGTAGACCCAATAGGCTCCATGTCCTCCAGCCTATTGTCCAATTGTGTGAAACCCTCCATCGGTGTGCTCGATAGTGCACCAACTGGCATCTGAGGTGTGTAATTAGTCCATATTTGATCTGGCGGCAAGGAGTCAGAAGTATAGTCGAGCGGCTCATCTTCCATACCAGTGTGTGCATATTTCGTGGAATCCATGGCAACCGTTTTAAATAACAAAAAAAAATAACTCCAATGACGATCCGAGATGAATTTGTCTGAAACTGACAGACGTAGCTGGGGTCCATGGGATGCTGGAAGTAGTATGTCAGGGTTGAGTATTGATATCCCGCCAAGAGACACAGAGATATTAGTCAATAACCACAAAAATTTAATTAAAAAAAAAAAAAAAACCCGGCCAGAGGTATGCCAGCGAGCAAAGAGCTCTGATGAGAAAAACCAAATGATTTGTATTTCTCAGAAGCATGTTCCCCGTCTCAAAGGAAGTGACCTATCTCTGCCCAATTCTGTGAATGCCCTAATGTGCTCTGACAGGAGATTCAAAGGTTATTGTTACTGCACAAGAGAGGTCCCTAAAATCCGCAAATTCGAGCACATTGCAAAGGTGGATATGAATTCAGTTGACTCAAGCGGCCTCCCAACGAATCCAACTAACTCAAGTGCCATTACCATAATGTCTATACAGGTCTAGGATTCCACCATTTTTGCCTGCTCCCCAGTAGTGCTTTCGCTAAATTTTCTTATTCATAATGTTTCATTAATTTTTATATTATTGCTAACGATCCTATTGAACCACCGCAATAGAGATTGTAGAATAATTAAAATTACATTTTTTGGATCTCAGAAGTCTATTTTTAATTCTAATTTTAAAAAAAATTCTGAATTCCAAAATTACAAAGTGGTTGTAGTTTTCATAAGGTTGAGACTCATTAAAATGACTCTAGTTATTTTTATTTCACTTAGCATTCAACAATAACTATAGTTTTTATAGAAGAAAAAGACCCACTCCACATGACCCCTCTCCTACTCACCTCATCCACCTCGACTTCTCCTCATTTCAGAGGCCTTCTAAATCATAAATCCTTTTTAATTCCACTTCTGAAAATCATTTCCCGATGTGACATCTGCATTAATGATAACTAGTTGTTAACTAGTTAAAAGACAATTTTAATTATTGTTTTAAGTAAGACTGGAATTATTAATTTTTTTGCTTAAAGGTTATTAATTATAATAAAAAAATTAGTTATGGTAAATAACTTGATAAAAATTAAAAGCTGATGGTAAATGTTTTCCAAGAACTGGAAAGAGGTTGGGGATAGTTGGAAACAGTTACTTGCTCCTTTGTGGATAAAATATTGATCCCAGTGAGGAGTAGGGGTTATGTTCTTACAAAAAGGGAGAGTGATAATTTTCCAGAGCTGGTAGTGACCAGTGGAACCACTCAGAAAAATCCCGTATTATTTCTGGTACTGACTGGACTAGGTGTCCTGAGGTCACAACAATAATTTCCACTGTTAACCCATACCATTCAAGATTGGAGCACAGGGGCAAGAGGAGGACATAATTGCCTCTCTTGATGGTTGGGAGGACCACAGCTAAAATCTAAAGACTTCAGATAAGTAAACTGTACTGTCTCTGTATTTAATGAACTATAATTATTAATATTCTATGAGTGTACTGGTATTTATTTGCTAAGTGGTGTAAACAGTAAATCAATTTTAGACAGGTGCTATGAAAGAATTCTGATAATACAGTGGTTTCATTATTAATGTCACTAATTTTGTATAAGGGCTATAAATCAGAAGTTTAACTAGTTTTGTATCATCAAACAGGTTCTTTAAGGACAATAGAAAAGATATATGTATGTTTTAAAATGAACTTACACGAAACGAAAACTGAACAAATACATGGGCTGTAGAGCTATAAAATGAATAGAAAGAGGTGAATATAAATATAACTATAGGTTATGATTTTTCTTTCTGTTAAATGTAAGAAGAAATCAAGAGGACTGTTGATCAAGGGTACTGGGGGAAAACCAGACCCAAGATACGTCATCCCTCAAACAAGTCTATACACGGACAAAGTAGAAGGTGGTCTGGTCACCTAAAAACGAGAAATATACAGCTATAAATCTTGATTTCTGGAAAAAAAATTAACAAGGAGATAGTATAGAATAGCGTAATAGTGCAATAAGTACAAACATTGTTTACTATTTAAATTACACATAAGTATATCATTTGAATAATAATAACCCATAACAAAGCTTATATTGCACAAATCATTACAAAGATGAAGGGTGGAAGTTACCGAAAGCTTCAACTGTAAACAGAGTTTAACACTTAAGTAAAAATACTCATAAATACTGATAGCATTTTTCCTTATAAAAATCCAGATGCTTTTATCAACAGAATTTCTAAATTCTAAAACCCTAGTATAGGGTAAACCGATTCTAAAGAGGATAAAAAGAATATGAAAGACGTATGGAAACTATAATGAGAAAAATTTGGAACAAATCGAAAAATCTAAGCATGGGAAAGAAGTGCATTTATAATTTTATTAATATAAAAATGCATTTATACATGCTCGACAATTTTGAAATGATACATGTTGTATGTCCCAAGACCAGCCTGTAGGCTGTCATTTTTCATTTGCAAAGATAGCTATCAAAAGAACCGCGCATTGATAAATATGAATACATATATACAAAATTCCAGAACTGAATAAATATGCATGGCCAAGTCCAATAATCATTTAAAGAAAAACTAGTTTATATTGACAGATTTCCAACTGGGTAAAAGCTCGGAGGAGTGATTGTTTAGGTAGCTACAACTATTTCTCTTAGGAGCTAAAAGAACGAAAATAGTCTCTTGAACGGACTAAAAATTCCATAATGACTCCAAAGCTCTTGTCTGCACGATACAGTTCCAAACCCCGTATACAAAATACAAACCCAAGGAAACGTACTTTATAATACTTGGAGAGATTTGAGCAGTTAGCAGAGTCCAAAACCCTTGGAGAAAACGACAATGTTTTCAATAGCAAAGGTGCTTACCTACACCATACCAAGTCACAAAGTTAAGCGAAGAAAATAGAACTCAAGAGAAAAAGAATGGATAGGGTAAGCCAAAGAATTATATTTTCATAACCTTTTACTTTCAATTCTAAAGGTGAGAGGGGCATTTAAGCCTTACCTGTAACCAAAATAAACTCACGGACGAAGACCAAAAGCGAGCTACGAAGCAAGGAGAAAGGGTGTTAGTAAAAGAAACAACTGAATCCTAAATAGCAGTATAACCTGGATTTTGCAAGCGCAGAAAAGAGGATTAAATACCAGTAACTCTCTTACCTGAGATGAAGGAGGGCGACGAAGTTGGAAATTCGAGCTCCTGGTAAAACCCTGAGAGGGGTAGCAACCCAGAAGTCCAATCATCGACTTTTTCTGTTGAAAATGTCACATTTGGCTTCACTATGAAGAAGGCCATGGTAGACTAGGGACTGATCTTCAACCAGTGCGTAACAAGGAGCGGAGACTCTATCACCCGGCGGTGGCTCAAGAGATAACCTGAGAGGCAAAAATTCAAAGGCACAGTGAACCCATCAATTAAGGTAGAAATTACATATGGAAAGGATTGCTAGGGTTAGCGAAGATACCAAGGAAGTTTATTCCCGCCGGATTAAGAGCCCTTGATCTCATAATATTAACGGTGGAAGATCTAAGCGTATATCAATGAAAATTCAAAATGAATCTGGGGAGATTTACATCTGTCACTTAAGTTAAAAAAAAATGTATTGTTGTCATTAATAAAGCCAGACATGCTAGCTACGCCTTAGGCTTAACATTTTCATCGGATGCTACACTATTTGAGGATATAAATGATAATGAAAACCGTAAACTATCACCAAGAGCCAACCTTACATGAACCTTAATACAAACTTGTATATAATGTGACACAGATTCATTGACAACAGAACCATAGAATATAAATGTTCTAAGTATGAACTCACTATTATGATAGTCAATAGAATTATAGTCAAGTTTTATGAGTCAGGTATTCGTTTTATTTATTCCTTTTTATTGGGTTGTAATTTGAAATATTCATAAAATAACATAGATGAGTATTAGAGTTTTATCTATGATAGTAAAGGTAAAAGTTGATTTTGTATGACTATTACAAGTTGTATCAGAGCAGTGTTCATACGTTGGGACCCTAAGGGTCAACTAACAATTCATGTTGTGTGTAAAATGATGCACAGAAGTAGAAGTGTAACAGGATTTATCATGAGGAGAGGAGCAACGCAACAACCACCTCAGGACACCAGGGAACCCCAAGCTCAACCAGTGGTGAACCTTGAGATGTGGGTTTAGCTGAGTGTCGACCAACATCAGCAAATGAGTAGACTATTGGAGGAACAAAAACATCAAACCAGCTTACTGTTGAATACAGTACAACAACTACAAGAGGAGATGGTATGATTTTGAAGAGATAACGAATGATTAATGCAAGAGAAGGAAAATATATTAAAGAGCATGTCAGACAAACAAAATCAAGGCATGGAACATCCCAATGCTGATAGGGACATGCAAGAAGGTGAGGAACATCAAACCAGAGATAATACCACTGATAGAGTGGAAAGAAGGCCATCATAGCGAAGTAATAAGAACAAAATATATAATGAAGCAGAATCCGACAATCTATCAGATCTACAAGAGGTTAAAAAGCAGAAAGTAGAACTTCAGGGGGGAGTTTCGAAAAATAAAACCACCAACGTTTGATGGTGAAGCTAAGGAAGTGGCAGAAGCATGGTTAATAAATATGAACAAGTAATTTTGGGTGTACGAGTACAGTAGCAACCTGAAGGCTAGATTGGCCATATATCAGTTAAGAGAGAAAGTCACTCTGTGGTGGGAAGAAGTGAAGAATGTTCACAGCATTGAGGAACAAGATGTCACCTGGGAATCGTTATAGCAATACTTTAAAGACAAGTATTTAACAAAATTCTTCTATGATGAGAAAACTAAGGAATTCCATGACTTAAGGCTGAGATAGATGACTATGGATGAATATATCACCAAGTTCCCCTCCTTACTACATTATGTTCCATACCTTTGAGAGGAAAAGGCTAAGGTACAAAGATTCCTGAGCAACTTTCCAACACATATAAAGGAAAGGATTGAATTTGTAAATCCCAGAACCATGGACAAAGCCATTCACAAGGCATGAATGTGCTATCAGCAGTCCAAGGAAAAAGAGGAGGTTGGTAAGAGTTGGAAACCAAGAAAGGGACAGAAAATCAGTTCAAATTTCAAAGGAGCGAAAAGTAATAACTTTAAGAATTCTACACAAAGTTCTGTCAGCAAACAATTTGGCAGAAATCATCAAAGGACTCGATGGTCAGCAGAAGAAAAGCCTACAGAGGCATCTAGAAAGCCTGAGCAAGGATAGGTGACCAAGCCACCTCTACAGTGTTGGGGGTGTGGTGAGGCACACTATTATAAAAACTGCCCCCAGCGAGCAAGAAATTACACATTTTCGAATTTGCAGGAAGCTTCCACAGTAGGCGATGTGGCATGAAACATTCCTCGTATCAACGCAGCGTTGGAGGATCGACAAGCAGATTATAAACCAACAATGATTGAGTTGGAAGGTAAGTTACTCTCTCAATTTTTTTCAATTTTGGTAGACCCAGGTTCAAGTCTAAGTTATGTTAGTCCCAAAATAATGGAACTGTGTAAATTAAGAGAACAAAAATTCAAAAACTTGTAACTGGTACAACTAGCCATAGGAGCAAAAAGAAAGGTAACTACCAAGATTCCAAACTGTACTTTGGAAATCTCATAATGACAGTTACAAGTAGATTTGAACATACTTCCATTAGGGTCCTACGATGTTTTGCTGGGCATGGACTAGCTAGAAAAACATTGGACCTTAGTGGACTGCAAGGAAAAGATTATTTATTATAGAATGCACGATGGAACACGTAAAGAGATTCAAGGAATCAAGAATCCATTATAGTTACGTCCAATTACAACATCCCAAATGAATAAATTTATAAGGAAGGGATGCCAGTTATATGATATTCAGGTGGGATATGCAGATTCCAAGGAAAAATCACCTATGATGGGAAATATACATGTGGTGCAAGATTTCTTGGATGTCTTTCTAGAAAATATTCCTGTATTACCACCAAGGCGAGACATTGACTTCACCATAGAGTTAATGCCAGGAGCCTCTCCTATGTCAAGGGCTTCTTACAGAATAAGTGTTCCATAATTAACAGAATTGAAAATGTAGTTACAAGAATTGCTAGATAAAGGTTACATTCGTCTGAGTGTGTCCCCTTGGGGAGCAGTAGTGTTGTTCATGAAGAAAAAGGACAGAACCATGTGGATGTGCATGGACTATAGGCAACTCAACAAATTAACAGTCAATAATAATTATCCATTACCAAGGATCGATGATCTGTTTGATCAGGTGAAAGGAGTCACAATGTTTTATAAAATCGATTTAAGATCTGGATATCACCATATCCGAATCAAGGATGAAGACATATGCAAGATAGCTTTCCGTACCATATACAGGCATTATGAATTTGTGGTGTTAGCCTTCGGGTTAAAAAACGCACCAGCAACCTTTATGAGGTTAATGCATGGAATCTTCCATCCTTTCCTGGATAATTTTATACTTATATTCATAGATGACATTTTAATTTACTCTAAAAACCAGGAAGAGCATAAGGAACATTTGAGGATTGTATTGGAAATGCTAAGGAAACACCAGCTGTACACTAAGTTCAAAAAATGTGATTTCTTTAAAATAGAGATTAAGTATTTGGGCCACGTCATCTCAGCAAAAGGGATTTCTGTTGATCCAGAGAAAATCAAGACAATCATGGAATGGTGAGTACCCCGGAATGTGGCAGACATTCGATCCTTTATGGGATTATATGGGTACTATCAGAGATTTATTAAGGGGTTTTCCAGAATTTCTTTTCCCATTACCTCTTTACAGATAAAAGCAAAAGTTTTCAAATGGACTATTGAATGTCAGAAATTTTTGAAAAGCTGAAACAACTTTTGGCCATTGCACCAGTGTTGAGGGTAGCTGACCCCAACAGAGAATTTGAAGTTTGTACGGTTGCCAATAAAGAGGGTGTTGGGGAAGTTCTATATCAGGAAGGCAAAGTGCTGGCATATGAATCAATAAAGTTGAAGGATCATGAACAATGGTATTCAACATATGATCTGGAATTAACAGCAGTAGTACATGCACTCCGGTGGAGACACTACTTGTTGGGAAAAAAAATTGTGTTAAAAATGGATCATAGCAGCTTGACTAGTTACTTTAAGCAAGTTGATTTAAACTCTAGACAGGCAAGATGGAATGCCTTCCTAAGTGAGTTTGATATGGACATCCAACATGTAAAAGGTAAGGAAAACCAAGTGGATGATTCTTTAAGTAGAAAGCTACATGGTTTTTATGAACTTTACTACAATCAGTTTGAAAGTAAGTTCTTAGATCAAGTAAAGGAAGAAGCACAAAAATATCCGGAATATCAATTCTTATGGCAGCAAATGGAAGAAACTAGAAAGCAAGGAAGTACGTCTAAGTATGTAGTAAATAAGGATCAGATGTTAACTTTTAGAGGTAAGGTGTATGTACCAAACTGTATGGACCTAAAGGAACTGATAATGAATGATTACCATCGCAGCAATTATGCAGGTCGCCCAAGATACAATAAAATGTTGACTGCAATTAGAAAAGTATACTTCTGGCCTGGTATGCGTAAAAACATTGTTGAATATTTAAGTAAATGTTTGGAGTGTTAGCAGGTAAAGGTGGAGCATCGACATCCCGCAGGATTGTTGCAGCCCATACTGATACCTGAATGGAAGTGGGAGGTTATATCCCTGGACTTCATTACAGGATTACCGCGAACAAAAAGGAAAAATAACTCCATCATGGTGGTAATGGAAAGATTGAGTAAATCTATGCATTTTATACCTGTGAAGTCTACTTACAAGACTGTACAGATAGCAGACATATTCATGAAGGAAATTTTCAAGCTGCATGGAATTCCGAAGACGGTTATCTCAGACAGAGACGTTAATTTTACCTCAAAATTTTGGAATACTCTGTTTACAGGTATGGGGACCCAAATAAACTTTAGTACAGCTCATCATCCCCACACCGATGGTCAAACAGAGAGTAAACCAAGTATTGGAAGACATGTTGCGCATGTATGTGATGCAGCAGCCAACCAAATGGGAAGACTATCTGCATCTTGTTGAATTTTCTTACAAAAATGGATATCATAAGTCCCTGAAGATGAGTCCTTTTGAGACCTTATATGGGAGGCAGTGTTGCACACCCATAAATTGGAGCAGTCCCAAAACAAAATTGATGTTGGGACCTGAGATGCTTGCTGAGATGGAATAAGAAGTAAAGAATATAAGACCGAATCTGAAGGATGCACAAGATCGGCAGAATATCTATGCAGATAAAAAGAGGTCCTATCAATAATTTGAAGTGGGAGACCATGTGTATGTGAGGATTAAACCCAAGAGGAGTACCTTGTGGTGGACCTCTTGTGCCAAATTGGCTCCCAGGTTTTGTGGACCATTCCAAATTTTGGAAAGGGTAGGACCTGTGGCCTATCAGATGGCTTTGCCTAGTCACATACGAGTACACAATGTGTTCCATGTGTCCCTATTGAAGCATTATGTGCATGATTTAAAGCACGTAATTCATTGGAAAAATATACAGGTAGAGTCGGACGGCGAGTTCTGGTCGAACCGCAACACATACTTGACCAGAGGGAAATTATGCTCCGGAAGTGAGTTATCTCCCAGGTTAAGGTGCAGTGGAAGCACTTCGGCCCAGATGAGGCTACTTGGGAGGATGAAACATTTGTGCGTGAGGCTTACCTAGAGCTCTTTTCAGAGATAGACTGAAACACCGAGGACGGTGTTACTTCCTAGGGGGGAAGTTGTGACAACTACATTAATGATAACTAGTTGTTAACTAGTTAAAAGACAATTTTAATTATTGTTTTAAGTAAAGACTAGAGTTATTAATGTTTTTGTTGAAAGGTCATTAATTATAAAAATAAAAATTATTTATGGACAGTAACTTGATAAAAAGTAAAATTTGATGGTAAATGTTTTCCAAGAATATGAAAGAGGTTGGGGATATTTGGAAATAGTTACTTTCTCCTCTGGGGATAACAGATTGATCCCACTAAGGAGTAGGGGTTCTGTTCACAGAGAAAGGGAGAGTGATAATTTTCCAGAGCTGGTAGTGACCAATGGAAACACTCAGAAAAATCCTGTATTATTTATGGTACCGACTAGACTAGGTGTCCTAAGGTCACAGCAGAAATATCCACTGTTAACCTGTACCATTCAAGATTGGAGCACGGGGGCAAGAGGAGGACGTAATCACCTCTCTTGATGGTTGGGAGGACCACAACTAAAATCTAAAGACTTCAGATGAGTAAACTATACTACATCTGTATTTAATGAACTGTAATTATTAATATTTTGTGAGTGTACTGGTATTTATTTGCTAAGTGGTGTAAACAGTAAATAAATTTTAGATAGGTGTTGTGAAAGAATTCTGATAATACAATAGTTTCATTATTAATGTCACTAATTCTGTATAAGGGCTATAAATCAGAAGTTTAACCAATTTTTCATCATTAAACAGGTTCTTTAAGGACAATAGAAAAGATATATGTATGTTATACAGTGAACTTACACTAAACAAAAACTGAACAAATACATGGGCTATAGAGCTGTAAAATGAATAGAAAAATGTGAATATAAATAGAACTGTAGGTTATGATTTTTATTTCTGTTAAATGTAAGAAGAAATCGAGAAGACTGTTGATCAAGGGTACTGGGGGGAAATCCGACCCGAGTTACGTCATCCCTCAAACTATTTTATACACAGACAAAGTAGAAGGTGGTCCGGTCACCTAAAAACAAGAAATATACAGCTATAAATCTTGATTTTTGGAAAAAAAAATTAACAAGGAGATAGTATAAAACAACATAATAGTGCAATAAGTACAAACATTGTTTACTTTTTAAATTACACAGAAGTATATCATTTGAATCAGAATAACCCATAACCAAGCTTATATTGCACGAATCATTACAAAGATGACAATAAGCTTCAACTATAAATAGAGTTTAACACTTAAGTAAAAATACTCATAAAGACTTATAGCGTTTTTCCTTCTAAAAATCTAGATGCTTTTATCAACAGAAGTTCTAAATTCTAAAACCCTGGTATAGGGTAAACCAATTCCGAAGAGGTTAAAAGGAACATGAAAGACATATGGAAACTATAATGAGAAAAATATGGAACAAACCGAAAAATCTAGGCATGGGAGAGAAGTGCATTTAGAATTTTATTAACAAAAAAATGCATTTAAACATGCTCAATAGTTCTGAAATGACATACATGCAGTATGTCCCAAGAGCAGCCTATAAGCTATCATTTTTCATTTTCAGAGATAGCTATCAAAAGAACCCTGCATTGATAAATATAAATATATATATATATATATATATATAATTCCAAAACTGAATAAATATGCACGGCCAAGTCCAATAATCATCTAAAGAAAAACTAGTCTATATTGACAGATTTCCAACCGAGTAAAAGCTCGAAGGAGTGATTTTTTAGGTAACTACAATTATTGCTCCTAGGAGCTAAAAGAACGAAAACAATCTCTTGAATGGAATAAAAATTCCAGAATGACTCCAAAGCTCCGGTCTGCCCGATACAGTGCCAAACCCTGTATATGAAACACAGACCCAAGGAAACGTATTTTAGAATCCCTGGAAAGAGTTGAGTAGTTAGAAGAGTCCAAAACCCTAGGAGAAAATGACAGTGTTTCGATAGCAAAGGGGCTTACCTACACCATACCAAGTCATAGAGTTAAGCGAAGAAAATAGAACTCAAAAGAAAAAGAATGGATAGGGTAAGCCAAATAATTCTATTTTCATAAGATTTTACTTTCAAGTCTGAAGGTGAGAGGGGCATTTAAGCCTTAACTGTTACCAAAATAAACTCGCGCATGAAGACCAAAAGCAAGCTATGAAGCAAGGAGAAAGGGTGTTAGTAAAAGAAACAACTGAATCCTATATAACAGTATAACTTGGATTTTGCAAGCGCATAAAAGAGGATTAAATACCCATAACTCTCTTACCTGAGATGAAGGAGGGCAACGAAGCTGGAAGTTTGAGCTCCTGGTAAAACCCCGAGAGGGGTAGCAACCCGAAAGTCCAATCATCGACTTTATCTGTTGAAAAGGTTACACTCGGCTTCACTGTGAAGAAGGCCATGGTAGACCTAGGACTGATCTTCAACCAGTGCGTAACAAGGAGTGAAGACTCTATCACCCGACGGTGGCTCAAGCGATAACCTGAGAGGCAGAAATTCAGAGGCACAGTGAACCCATCGCTTAAGGTAGAAATGACATATGGAAAGGATTGCTAGGGTTAGCAAAGATACCAAGGAAGTTTATTCCTGCCGGATTAAGAGCCCTTGATCTCATAAGATTAATGGTGGAAGATCTAAGCATATATTAATGAAAATTCGCAAATGAATCTGGGGAGATTTACATCTGTCACTTGAATTAAAAAAAAAATGTACTATTGTCATTAATAAAGCCGGACGTGCCAACTACACCTCGAGCTTAACATTTTCATCGGACACTACACTATTTGAGGATATAAATGATAATGAAAACCGTAAACTATCACCAAGAGCCAACCTTACGTGAACCTTAATACAAACTCGTATATAATGTGACACAGATTCATTGACAAAAGAACCATAGAATATAAATGTTCTAAGTATGAACTCATTATTATGATAGTCAATAGAATTATAGTTAAATTTTTTCGTTTTATTTAGTCCTTTTTATTGTGTTGTAATTTGAAATATTCATAAAATAACATAGATGAGTATTAGAGTTTTATCTATAATAATAAAGGTAAAAGTTTTTTTTTATGACTGTTAAACCCAAAATCCTCCGAGCCCCAATAAATCTTATACCTCCTTCTTCCCTCTCCTCAGGACCTCAAAACACATAATTTTATAACTCTTAATTTTAAAATTCCTGAAATATCAAACTCCAAAATCCTTATGCTTCCCTTTCCTACCTCCTTATGGCTCCCACAAGAAGTTCACACTCCACCTCATGACTCCCACTGCCATACAATTACTCCCACTTAATAAAAAGACCGCCACTTCATAAAATGAGGGAATCCACTTGGCACACATCCCAATATTTTAATAAATTAATTAATTTGTTTTAAAATTAAACTAATTTGTATTTTTAATTAACTTAATTAATTATTTTAAATATATTTTATTAATTTAATGTGTAATTTAAATAATTTATTTATTTATAATTAGATTTTAATTAATTTGTATATATTTTATTAATTTAATTAATTAAAATGATATAGTTTATTAATA